>CP137666.1:48863270-49357080 GCA_037976565.1 Mesocentrotus franciscanus
TTCATTTTCATTTTTCCAAAAAAAAAAAAAATTGAAAAAAAAAAAGGGGGGGCAGGCGGCCCCCAAAAAGGAAGCGGCGTGAACGCTAAACAAGAATATTTTTTTTAATGGCCTAATATTATCTGTACTACCTGTGAGCTTGACACAATATTGTGAAAGGCATGAAGGCATTGGCCATTGGATCACTCCAAGCAACACCTCTCATCCAAGATCATCCTAAATCATTTAAGCCATAGGTTTAGTTCGTTCATAAAATCAGGATTAAATGTGGTAGTTAATATTATCTGTACTACCTGTGAGCTTGACACAATATTATGATAGGCATGAAGGCATTGGATCACTCCATGCAACACCTTTCATCAAGATCATCCAAAATCATTTAAGCCGTAGGTCTAGTTCCTTCATGAAATCAGGATTAAATGTGGTCGTTAATATTATCTGTACTACTTGTGAGCTTGACACAATATTATGATAGGCATGAAGGCATTGGATCACTCCAAGCAACACCCCTTGTCCAGCCGTACATTGACTCACTCATACATGTACAATAGCAATGTTACAGAATTATCGTTCTATCACCTTTCTTCTTGATTAGAAACCAATTGAGCCTAGCGACCTTGGCCTTCATTCAGGCTTTTTGACTCGCAATCAGCATACAGCCAGAAGGCTTGATTATGTATCTATCACAAGGAAACACACAATAGCCATTCACACACAGAACAATTATTGCCACTAAGTTCAAACATCACTGTTTGAATTGCAATGAGAATGTCACTTCTTTGGTGTGAAATGAAAATTTCTCAATAATTAGTGAGATTATGATCATGATTCATGACCAAATTCACAATTCCAGTGTTTGTAAATAATATCAATTACTGGACTGAGTACTTTGTGTGCTAACCAAGTGAGATTTGAATCAAAATTCCATTTCTTCTTCTCTTCATTTTCTGTGGATTAATAGGCCTACTAACAACTGTCTGTGTTGTTATAAATTAGAAAATAACACTTTATATTTTACATTACTTTACATTATATTTATTTTCCCCAAATACTTTCACATTCACATATGTACACTCTTTAAATTATAACTTGAATTTTCGGTTTATTTCAAACTTTCACCATTCTGTTTCTCTGATTGTTCTGCTTTCATACAAATGAATTTATTACAAGGGTTGGATTACCCTTTAAGCATTAATAATAATAATCTTTTATAATGCACTTCATATTTTTTGTATAATTATGTATCTTAAAACTCACAGATAGGACATTAGTTTTGCGCAACTCTTTTTTTTGTCCCTACTTGCTATTAATATACACATCCCCCCCCCCAAAAAAAAAACCAAGGGAAATGCTCTGAGCGGTCTTGCTTGCATTGCGCAATTCCAAATGATGAAAAATTGAGGTTGGGACATTATTCATAGGCAGGGTGGCCCATTAGCAGGCCCCCCAAAATGAAATCCACTGAATAAAATCAGCATTTTTAAGTGAATATTGACTAAGAATCATCAGAAGTATTATTTACTATTATTTGTACCAAGATTGATAACTTTCATGAAATATGAACAAATAACAGAAACTGATTAATTGTGAAAATCATAATCCAAGTCTACTGACCTTAAATGACCTTTGACCTTGACTTTGTGACTTTGGAATTGGTGTCATATGATTTGTGATACTTAATAACGCTTGGGTATAAGTTTCATGGAATTTGAACAAACACTTTTGAAATTATGCTAAAAATTCAAAATCTTGACGTTGATGTCACAACAAAGTCTAAGTTTGTTGACCGGAAATGACCTTTGACCTTGACTTAGTGACCTGAAATTCTACTCACATGATTGGGGATACTTGATAACCCTTTAGTCTAAGTTTCATTGAATAATAACTTATACTTTCAAAATTATATTAAAAATTCAAAAACTTAACCTCAGGTTAAGTTTTTGATGATGATGCCACAACATTAGTCTTATGGGGCGTTGCAAGAAAGTTGCAATTGATTGCAAGTTGCGATTGATTGCAATTTGCAAAATTTGCAACTGATATTTGCAATTGATTGCA
Source organism: Mesocentrotus franciscanus (assembly GCA_037976565.1). NCBI lineage: Eukaryota > Metazoa > Echinodermata > Echinoidea > Camarodonta > Strongylocentrotidae > Mesocentrotus > Mesocentrotus franciscanus. The sequence goes on from CP137666.1 coordinate 48,865,329, forward strand.
ACTCAACTTTCTTGCAACGCCCAAATAGTCTCCTAAATTTCCTTGGATTTTGTTAGGATTTAAGTTTTTGACAATTCAATGAAGTTAACTAGATCTAGCTTTTATTCTCCCCCCTCTCTTTCTCTCTCTCTTACTAATGGGGCGATGCAAGAAAGTTGAGTTGCGATCAATTGCAAATTTGCAATTAATCGCAAGACTTGCGCTTGATTTTGGAGATTTGCAATTGATTGCAACTTTCTTGCAACACCCCATTAGTTTGTTGACCGGAAATGACCTTTGACCTTGACTTTGCGACCTGAAATTCTCCTCACATGATTGGGGATACTTGATAACCCCATAGTCCAAGTTTCATTGAATACACAGGCGAGACAAAAACTGCTGTCTCCTTCAAAATATGTGAACTAAAAATATTGCAATCTCCTTTGCCCACCAATGCGAATATATCCCCGGCACTGGCAGCAATTTTTGTGTCATCGAAGGAGGGACAAAGATCCCCTCTCCCTTCCCTGAAACAAAAGGATGATGTAGAGATCGCCACTAGGGGCTCGGACTATTGTCAAGACCAGGAGCAGCATCACCAAACACTAAAGATTTATAGATTTTACTAAGACAGACCTCCATACAAAATTTGAAAGAAATGCGTCAAGAAATATGATCTACAGAGCGCACACTAGACACCCACCAAAATATGACCTTTTACTCTATAAAGGACAAAACAATAAGGACGGCTTTGCCAAAAAGTGTAGATGTGTAGATTGTACCAAGATACATCTCCATACAAAATTTGAAAGAAATCCATCATGAAATATGATCTGCAGAGCGCACACTAGACACCCACCAAAATATGACCTTTTACCCTATAACAGACGAACACAGGTGGCAGCATCACCAAACACCAAAGATATGTACATGTAGATTTGACCAAGATACACCTCCATACAAAATTTGAAAGAAATGCATCAAGAAATTTGGCAGTAAGAGCGCACAATAGGGACAAATGACCTTTGACCCTATAAAGGATGGAACGATGAGGGCAGCATCACCAAAAAGTAAAGATGTGTAGATTGTACCAAGATACATCTCTTTACAAAATTTGAAAAAAATCCATCAATAAATGTGGTCTGCAGAGTGTGGTCTGCAGAGTGACACTAGAGTGCACACAAGTCATCTATCAAAATATGACCTTTGACCCTATACAAGACGGTACACTAGAGGCAGCATCACCAAAATGTATAGGCTTGTAGATTATACCAAAATACACCTTCGTTCATAATTTGAACAAAATCCCTTGAGAAATTTGGCATATAGAGCGCACACAAACCATCCACAAAAATATGGTCTTTTACCCTATAGAAGACAGAACAAGGGGGGCAGCATCACCAAAAATTATAAGTGTGTAGAATATACCCAGATACACCTCCATACAAAATTTGAAAGAAATCCATCAAGGAATGTGGCAGTAAGAGCGCACACAAGAATATGACGCGGCGGCGGCGTGACGCTGCTGAATCCAAAGTATCCTCCGGCATACAACAAGCATTTAAAGAGGATATCTATTTTTCAAAATGAATGGTCTTTCAAATAAGGTCAAGAGAAGAACAGCTCTAAAAGAAATCAATATTGTAAATATACATTTATGTAGACAACTACATGTACATGTAAATTGACATAGTATTTAACTTGAAAAACCAAAGTATTTTATCTTGAAATTCATCAGTTGTTTGTCTATCAATTTTTTTCTAGCTTACATGTAAACAGCGAGGGTGAGCCAAATATCTAGGTGAGTATGGAATGCGCTACATCTACTGATAATGAAATAAAAAGAGATTGCTCTTCTACTTAAAGCATTAGATTACAGAGACCTCTTACATGTCTAGTCTATAACAAGATAATCATCTCCAACTATAGGGGCGTACCCGCTCTACGGAAATCGAGCATGCAAACATATTAATACACATGTGCGCATGCAAGTTTAATAAATGACATGTATCTGCCCATAAAAATTTAGTAGTTTTGTAATACACCTGTCAATGTGATTATTTGTACCAAAAGGTGGCACTATTCATGACACCGGTTGACCAATATGTACCGCATATATCTCTGTGTATAAGACGCATCTGTGTATAACTATAAAACGCACTATTTTTTAGACACAGCCGAGAAAGAAGAAAAGATGTTGTAAAACTAATACCTAGACTTTACGGTGATTTTACTCACACAAAGTTGCTAAATATTGATTTTCAAGTCATCACAACACATCAGTTTTTCATGAAAATTGGCTTCTATAAAAAGAATACTCGATACTTTTCCATCCATCTCAGCGAGTGTTGGATGGCAGCCGTACTGCACAGCATGCGCTACGATAAGTCATATTTACGCCAAGAGATGGTGCTGCTCAGTAATAGATGGCAGATTTTTATTTCTTATGTTTTTACTCCGTAGGCAGCAAGCCAGGTCCATGTTTGAAAACCCACGCGGGGAAGGACCTTCTTTTTACTGCGAGGTGCAGTTGAAGGCGCTAATTTGTGCTTGAGAACTTGTCACAAATAATATGAGATGGCGGACAAATTTTCCTCTGAGTCCACGGGTGAGCATCGCCCGGCACAGTGCCAGGTGGAGGGGCATAAATCAACACTTAAAAAAAAAAAAAAAAACTCTTCCCTTCAAATTAGCGAAGGTACGAAGGTCAACTTCAAATAGTATTCTTTATTCCCATTATGTTGAGACACAGAGATGGTTGTATGCCACTGAAAAGTAGCATTTTGAGGACTCGAAATGTCTTGTGCTTGTGTATAAGACGCATCCCCGACTTTCGAATTTTTCCAGCAGAAAAAAGGTGCGTCTTATACACAGAGATATACGGTATATGAAGCTGTTTCATGACATGTATAACCTACATGAACACCAGGCTGTTAGGCTGGGGGATTACAGTGACATATTATGTTATTCCACCCCACCAACCCCCCCAAATAGAAATCATTCGAAATTATCCACATTGATACCGATCTACTACATCACTATCAAATCATTACTATTCATATTGAATTTATGCATAATGGTATTCATGACAAAGCAACATAAAACAAACCATCATCTTCATGACTGCCTGAACCATTAAACACCTATGGAGCAATATAAAACCCTGACTTTTCGATAATGGTGCTGTTTCACGAAAATGCTGTCCTTGTGACTGACAGTATAACAATGGAATATGAACCAAGGCTAATTTGACCTCATTTTAATTGTGTGAATCAAAATATCAATAGCTACGTTCACACAGTCTCATTATAGTTATAAACTTTAAGATCGCGAAACTTTTAAGTTATAAACAACGATGCATTCCAACGACAAGGGTTCACACAGGATGTAGTGGCGACTTTACAATATGACACAAGTTACAAAATTAAGGAAATACATATTATCAACCCCTTTGATTACAAACACTGTGCATTAACATTAATCAAGTAATAGGTCTGTTTGGTTTTTAACTGTTGCCATAAATCAAGATAAGCACAATAAGCTTCATGTAAAATGAACAGCAACAGCTCTGCATGACAAAATATATTCCATTGAACAATTAACAAATCAGGAAATATTTCTGAAGATCACAACCAATACTAAACTTCCCTTTACAAGAGGCTACCCTGGTAGACCAAACCATACTGTTAATTGTCAATAGGCATACTTGTTTTGATATGATCAAAATGCAAAATGGCAAACTATTCATGAAAACTGCTGGTGAGGAAATTATGATGCAATGAAACCATTATCTGAGATTATTATCTGTATATGTTACGTACATACTTTCAGTTTCACAAGACAGCTATCAGTGAGAGTAGTTGTCGTCTTTTCTGATGTGTTTAAGTGTTTTTATAGTTTTGAATGATACCTTGGTATGATCACATATATTTGTTTAAGTTTGTTTCGGCTCGTATTACAGCTAATGCAGTGTACTGCGCATACTTTCCTTGACAAGTCCGAACTGGCCTTGCAACAGCAATGAGTATCGAAACTTCTTGTGATTACAAAGTAAATATCAGCTTTTAAAAGAAGCATGCAGTATTTAGAATTATAAAAGAAAATATTTTGTTTGTCTTTATACGAATTAAAAATCAGTATGCTGTGAAGAAGAAATTTTTAGAAAGCTATTTAATTTTCCCAACATAATCAGTGTTTTGTAGCCTGATTTTTCATCTTGCATGAGTCAAAATGGCAGCTCACATGTTCTCTTTCTATTTTTGCCCCGTTTTTTAAACTTTCAAAGGCATGATAATAGGACTTACATATAACATTGCCAAACATGGATGAAAATAACTTCATATGAGATATTCCAATTCCAACGTATGCATGTTGTTTAAAGGTATATGGCTGCTGTAAATTGTCATATTTAAGAATGTTATAGGAACATTTACAATGTAGATATAACAAACAGTGGTAGATCTGGCACTGCTAGTAGCAGATGTTTTATGTTGTATCATTTTTGGGTACCCAAATAAAATTTAAAAAAGATGCCCGAAATTCCCAGCCCTACCTTTTACAAATGGCAATAAATGAGATAACCAAGCTGCAGGATCGAAAAAGTCCGGAAAAATTCATTCTACTTACGTACAGACACTGTAAGGTAAGAATTTTAAATATCATATTGGAAACTTTCATGATCATGGTCAAACCTACATATAGGCTACATGTATAGGCCTATAGCATATCTGTACATCTTACGTTCACAGTATTTTACTACCTGCTATTTGCTGAGAAAGTTCATCTGCCCACACATTTCCATATCAACCACAACCCACATTATTTGTCATCCACCATTTGTTCGTTACCCTCCCTCCTCCCTGATAAGCACGTTGTGCAACCATTCACAGTGAAATACAGGCAAACAGAAAATAAACGAAGAATATTTACCTTCAGAGCAAAAATAATTTGAGTCTCTTCGAGTTATAATCTGTCAAAAGCAGTAATCCATTTCATCTCGTAACATTCATTGCACTAATTTCACATACTAGGTCACCAGATCACGGCACACACATGTGTGCATATAATACGAACTGTGCATGTCGTGGTAAAGATACATTGATGTACATAGGCATCCGTGGGATATTGACTGTGTATGCATACTGTGAAAACCCTCATCACACAAGCAGGCTTCCCAACTACTGCCTGGCATTCGTGAATAGTCTTGCTTTGCAGACACAATCAAAAGAGTTGGGAAAGGCTGAATAGCAAAGGGGTGCAATACGTGCCTTCACGGTTGTTTCACCGCAAAGCATGCCGGGACAGATTACTAGTACGGCAGGAGATTTTCACCTTTGCCGCAATCAGCTGTTCCATTGCCAACAACGGGATTGTTATCCTGTCGAATCAACATGACATCATAATCTTGTACAGGATCCTTTTTATTATTTCAATATTTTTTCAATATATATTTTTCAAGATGGCCGCCAGCATTTATGTGTTGTTTTTTTTTTAATTCAGTAAAAGACCATTTTAGCAGTATGTTTTTCATGTTTTTTCATTAAGATTTAAAAAAAAATTGAAAAAAAATTGGAAAAAAAAATTTGAAAAAAAAAAAAAAGGGCAGGCGGCCCCCAAAGGAAGCGGGCGGGGACGCTAAACATGAATATTTTTTATATGGCCTTATTCTACAGTGATTTTCTTTCATTCCAGTATCATTTGTACGGTAATAAACCAAATGCTGTGATTATGTATTTTTATGACGATCCTTCAACCTAAAACACAAATGTTTAGCAGCTTAAAAAGGCAAACCACCGACCCATACTTCACACACACACATTTGAACATATGGGACTACATATTCAATACCAAAGAACCCATTCTCATTAGCGCACTTTACTTCGTATTATCAGCTTTATTTTTTGAAGGATCGTCATAACAATACACAATCACAAACTTTGGTTTCTTACTGTACAAATGATACTGGAATGAAAGAAAATCACTGCAGAATAACACATCCTGTACAAGATTATGATGTTGATTTGACGGGATAAAAATCCCGTTGTTGGCAATGGAACAGCTGATCGCGGTGAAGGTGAAAATCTCCTGCCGTACTAGTAATCTGTCCCGGCATGCTTTGCGGTGAAACAACCATGAAGGCACGTATTGCACCCATATTTCCCCCTATGAGGTCCCTGTTATTAAAAGCCCACATGCAACCATAAAAAATCAATTGGTTAGACTACTATAGTTTACTTTATAAATACCAAGATATCTTAGATTAATCGACAGCAGCTGCACAGTCCTTGTTTTATTAATGAAGTGGAATAATATATAATATAGGAAATTTGCCTTTTGGAAATATACACTCTAATACAAATTGATTCAGAGTATTACAGACTTCATGCATATTGGAGAAAAACAGACAATGAGAAAAATAATACTAACAAAAGTTGTGTTATTGTAGGATGATATTAAGATTTATGACCACTTTTTTTCTTTTTCTGTTTATATCAATTTAACAAAAGGATTGAAGTAAAGGACCTTTTACATGTCTGCATGGACATGTACATGCATAGCAGTGGGGGGGCACAGAAGTGGAGAGCCGTTAAGCTCCAGCATGTTCCTGAAAACACTGCGAAATTTCACTGAAAAGGAGTTTTAGTACAATAAAATAAAAAAACACATTTACATGTATATCAAAATAAAAAGGGTAGGGGGGGGGTAATTGAGCGTTTACAAGAGCAAATCCAAAAGAGTTTCCACAAACAAAATGTATGTACTTCACAATGATATTACATAAAATGGCACACCCCTGTCTATTAATCACATTTGGCTGTTATTTGTTTCCATTTGATTTTCATATCCATATATATTATGCTGACATACAGTAGTAGCTGTTTGTATATATAGTTTTGGTATACTACATACTAGTCACATAATATCACTCAACTCAATGAATTTGAAGGAAGATTCATGTTAGGGAACAAGGCCTCTGAGTCACTCACAGGCAATATGTATGGTTCCACATTGATACTCAAGGTTAGAGGCATTCCAGGGTAGAAGATTCATTGTACATGTACATTGTATCCTGCTCTCTTAATCACATGAATAATTTTCAGGAGTACCCTTAATCTCTTTTTTTTTTTTTTTAGAGGTTAGGCAATCATTTTCCAACTACATGTACCCCTACTGTATATCATCTTAAAGTGGCATACTAAAATAACGTGTATTGATGATTTTTTTTTTGTGTGTGTGTGTGGCTAATTTAGTAATTAATATAAAGAAAACTTCTGTACAACAGTATTCACCTGCATATATACTATGAATGATTTTCAATTAGTTGGGAATTTGATACTGCCATAGGCAATTTTCATAATATAATGAAATGTACATGTATGTATCTGTTGCCTTTGCCTTTTTATGAATGAGTTCATTCACCTGTTACACATAATTCTATTTCAATAGTCAGCATACAAATTTCATATATTATGTGTTGTTAAGAAGAAGAGCAAGCCATAATGTTTATCTGACTGAGCAACACCTAATGTATGCATTTTGACTATAGATAACAAAAATATCTGTGAATAAATAGGCTTGGCCAGCTATAATAAGCATGGCAGCCATCCTGGAAAAATATAGCAAAAAATAGCAAATAGTAAATACATGTAGTAATGCCCTGCCTCCTCGTTTTTTAAAAAGTCTGGACGAGAAACACGTTATTTTTGTTATTTGGCCTAATATATAAGAGGTGTCAAATGAAAAAGCCTGTCAGTAGGGATTCAAATATAGGCTTGATTTGAAAGTGGTCTACATGTATTTCTTCCTGCAGAAACTACATTTTAATCAAACAAGCTACATGAGGATATTGTGCAAGCGGCGATTGAGTCTACCGGTATTTGTTTCAACACAATATTGTGTGCAACATATGTAGACCATGGGGAATTTTAAGGAAAATGCATGTTTCAACCAAAACACATTTCATATTGGGAATTAAGAAAAAAAGAAAAAAATTAGATTGGTGAAAAATAGTGGAAAACTGAACCAAGTCAATAGATATAAAATTTTACAAATTTTACATTTGAAGTAAGGATTTCTTTAAACATTTAGATTTATGTAGGTCTATAGTAATCTCATATTGCTAAAGCATTCAGGTGAAACATATGAGTAATGTGAAATGTATGTGCAGGCCTGCTAGTGGGTGTAAAAAAAATAATTAAAAGGAAACCCTGAAATAAAATGGATCTACAAGGTATGCCAAGTACATGTAGCTACATGTAAGGGTGTATAATTATAACCACTTCCTACACTTCAGGAAATGAATTATTTGAGGAACTTGCCTTTACATTTATTATTGTGACTTCACATAGCAAACATATACTAGAACCTACAAGTTGATGAGATATACACCTGTACATGTATGTACAAATGTATGTGGATGTACTAAATTTGAGATTACAATCTATCCTTTTACACAATTTCAATGATTGTTTTTCTTTTTCAACAAAGGATTTGTACAAATCCATTGCACAGCTAGGTGACCATTTAACGAATGGTGAATCTCTGGAATACTATACACTTGTACACTGGTATCAAAGAGAGTTAAGTTAATTTATCTAAATTATTACATCAATGTCTTTTTATAGTTTGAAGTACGTGTATATGTACACTGTATATAATTTCCTTTTGCTTTTCCAGATTTCCTTTGAGGTATGTAGACTCATGTTACTTCGAACTATTTTTATTGGTTCCATGAAATTCATTTGGGGATTTCCCCCACTTTCAAGGGCAACAAAACAAACATTCAAAGTACATGTACAATGAATAGATAGAAATACCATGACTTGAATACATACAGTGTATATTCTGTGAAAACATTGATATTAACTGCCCCCATATGGCCTGTATACTATTCCTAGACAAGCAGTTATTATAATTTGCATATGAGTAAACATTCAAATATTTACATTTTGCTGTTATTTAAATGTGAATGTAGGCCTATCAAACCAAACCACAGAGACTGTGTGTTACCAATATCACTCAAGCTACCTGAACATGTACATATATTTGCTCCAGATTTGTATTCATTGGGGTCATTCCTCCATAAAATTCTTTGGAAAATGAAAAATAAAACCGGATGCAAGAGAACTATGATTTATTGACAATATTGTGTTACACTGGCATTATGGGGTCTGGGTCGTGATGGAAACGTGTCTGGTGATTGAGACTACTTCACCCCTGACATTTCCATAGCAGCAGAGGCTGCAGCTAAATATGGCATCCAGGCATGTTGTACCTACTCACTGGAGGCTAGAAGGAGCTAGCTCCCATGGATGCATGCAGCAAAGGAGGAGGAAGAGGAGGAGGAGGAGGAGGAGGAGGAGGAGGATGGAAGATGGAGACCAGGCTAATGAGAGATGGAGGTGCTGCACATCCACAGATTTACCACCACCCATCGCAGGATTTACACAGTAATCTGATAACAATGCAATTTAAACAACAGCTTTGTACATCGTTTTTTCACACACATTTCCTCATTTTGAGTTTTTTCAATGGATGATGTAATGTTCATTTCCACAATGAGTATTATCAATGTTCTTTCTCATTTTCTCTAGAACCATCCCTTCTTACTGTTGGGGTAGTTAGTCTTTTTTTCCCCCACAAACATTTCCTCATTTGACTCATTTAGTTGGAAGATGGAATGCTTATTTCCACAATGAGTATTATCAATTTTCACTCTCATTTTCTCTATATCCTTCCCTTCTTTCTGTTGGAGTAGTTAATCTTTTTTTTCCACCATGCACCACTATAATTTCCCATCTGCCATGTCCTATTCCAACGCTACTTAATTTAAAGGGCAGAGTGCAGTTGTAAGATGATTTATTCACAGTAGGCATCTCTCAGGTGAATTTTCACGGCCACAAAGCCATTGCCCATTCAATGAACCAGAAATTAAGTAGAAAACAATGCATCCATGCATGATAGAGTGGAGAGTTGCAGGTAAGGGGATGGAAGAAACTGCGTAAATTTACATACTGGAAAGAGCGCTTGATATTTAAATCAAGCATATTGTTCAGCATATAAAACAGGGTGTTTTTAGCAGTGGAATATATATGCCATGTTTGCAGATGGCAAAATATGCCTTCACAGTAATGAGACAAAATATACATAATTCAGTTTTCTACAATGCAAACATAAATATGATATGTATGATTTATCAAAGTAACCTTGAGGGAAAGTGAATGTAAATGTCTATACAACATGTGTGTGCATTCAGAATTTCAGTGCATTCAGAATTTCAGTACATTGTAACCACTGAAGTTGAATATATACTGCACATGTACATGTACTGTACGTGTAGGTTGAGCCAGGAAAAATCTCTTTTAATTTTCAACAATTCTGGTTTTCGCAGATATAACATGCACTTTTGAATGTTATGTAAATGTACACTGTAGCACTAAATTGAAGGAAAATATATATATATACATGTATGTTTTACTGGTGCTTACATTTAGTCTAAATGCTCTCACATGTAAAAAGTATCTTCTTAAGTAAGCTTTACAGAACATGAATGCTCTATTTGCCATGTGCTATAGTCTGTATGCTACATCATATTGTGCCATCTAATCTAATCTGGGATTTTACATGTGCATGTTATTTGCAATCTAGCACGCACAGTTCAACCAACAATTTCACAATCACTAAATTTGGCACCAAAACCGTTAATGTACTTAAAGCTTCATAAGATCATGTGATACAGTGGAATGGCCATACTCATAAGCAATAGGCCCTATATCTCGTAATAACTATTATAGTATTTAACTATGAAGTATGAGCTACTGTATGTGTAACAAACTTCTGTCTCTCAGCACACAATCTACATTTCAAGTTTAATACTTCAATATAAAAAGTTCTAGTTCCATATACTCAACTAAGAGAACATGTATAGAAGTATCTTATCTTTATTGAGTTCTCAGTTGTACGGTACTCCAAAATGTAGCAAAATGCTGATATATTTGTATTTGTAACGAACAGTTCACAGTTCATAAGACTGGAATTCCATCCATTTTTGTGAACTTCCAGCTTTTTTTAAATACCTGATGACAACACCTCCCTTACAGTATGTCTCCTGTGGTTGAATTCACTACCTATTTATGTAGCCTCCCAGAGATGGTATTTAATTTTTTTTTGGCAGGATTTCTTGCCCCTAACATGCCAAGCGAGAAGAACAAAAATGTTTACTGAGTAGTCCATCCTAATTATTGAGATGAAATAGAATAAGAATAGTGAAAGGTTGAAAACTGGTCCCTTAAAGCTTCAGAACAATCTAAAATTTCAGATTGAATTTAAATGATAGCTCTGATTTTAGCTCACAAGTAAGCAATGTTATAAGGCACACTCGTAGCAGTAGGAGGGTGAATTGCCCAGCTCGCCCGATTTGTAAATATGTTTATTTCTTCATATTATCACATGTTTATCATTGTTCATATTATCACATGTTTATCATTGTTCATATAATCACATGTTTATTATTGTTCATATTATCATGTTTATCATTGTTGATATCACATGTTTATCATTGTTATACTATTGTTATATTGATACTACATGTATGTAAATATGTTTGTACTCTCATACCGATAGAGTCAATAAAATCTTACAAAATCTTACAAATCACAGGAATTTTTTAATTATTTCTTCCTTGGAGAAAAAGGATATTTACAAAATTACATTAATGGAGCTTAAAGTACATTTACACTGTAGCTCATGAATGGAAATCATGCAGTTGCCAAATTATGAGGACATCTCCCAGACTTCACAAATTCATAACCTTCTTAATCTGTAATTACATTGTTTTCTCATACTTAGTAGTTCCCAATTTTGTCTGCATTTCTTCAAATAAACTAGATTTCAGGGTGGACTTCCCATTTAAATGCAAATCAATGCTGTTATGGGAAGGTGAAATCCACCTGAACTAAAGACTGGGCCGCCTGCGTATATAACCCTTCAACCGGATGCCTGCGCCCACGTGGTGCACACCACCTCTCGGCATCTCCAGAGGGAAGGATACAGGCACTGCCTGATCGATGTAGTGAGGAGTAAATTGAGGCACGAGGTGTAGAAGAGCACCCAAGACAAGTTGTCATTTGACAGTCTCAACATGACATGAGAAAGTACATGCCCAGCTGTAGCACACACCTAACCCTTTCAACCCCAGTCACCTTAAGAGAAAATTCAAGGTTGTGCCCAAGCAAGACAGGTATGCAATGAGCAGTCAAAACTATAATCAGGAAAAATCCAATTACCTATTTAAAGAAATCTTAATTAAAAATAGTTGGTACCGATAAATAGGCTATTTGTCTTCTTCCCCCTTCATCAATTCATGATGGCCAGGCAGGTGTTAAAACTGTTAATTTGGATATCCTTTTCAAAACACATCTACAATGCATAAAAATGCAGACCAATATAGACTTTATGTACATGTACATGTATATTACCTTCATATTCATCTGAACAACATAGCCTACATGTACATGTGGGCCTAGATAGAAGGATTTTATTTAGAAACCTGTAGCTTTTGAGGTCAAAGTGTTACATGTATCTCACTGAAGTTGAAAATTCAAAAGAATTGACAAATGGAATGGGAAGTATGTTTTTTTTTCTTCCCTCCATAAGAATCAAGGTTCAATCATGCATGTAAACCCAATTCTCCACTTACAGCCCCCCTGGAAAAAGAAGAGACGAAAAGAATCAGAAAGAAAGAGAAAGGATCGAGAGTGTATGGGAGAGGGTTCAACTCATACAAGAAAGGGGGCAGGGGCCCAGGAGGTGTATCGTGCATGTGTGCTCATAATATGGAGCTGTGATTTTTAATGCAGAATCAAATAACATCATGCACGCAATCCATGTAGTGGTACATGTGGGCCGACGTAGGAAGAAAGTATTGACTACACACACTCGGTATCATATACAACATACATGTACATGTATACACATGAAAGCAGTGCCTACTGTACACGTCATCATCAATGTAATTCTGGAGATCACGTCACATTCTCATTCAATCACTCACCGTTTTGCAACAACCGGACAAAGTGCATGATTCATCAAATTAGTACTGGTAAGTCTGGTATATTGTGCATCGAAAGACAAAACATGTACAATTCATACAGTTGTTGATAGAACTCAATAACACATGCAGCCTACATGTACAATGAAATGTACATTCATACATGTACCACGGATTCCAATAATTGTAAATGTTTTGACAATATGTACATGTATATGTATGATAAACATGAAGTACATGTGTGTACATGTGTGTTCATGTGTGGGTTCCCAACAATACATGGTAAACTTATTTTGTTCATGTGCAATACTTTTGATAATATAGAACTCCAAACTACAGATTTTTAATTTTCTGAATATTTACTGATGATCTTAAAGCCCCTCTAAAGTGTTGGGAGTCTCAAATATTTGATGGCAAAATTTCACTTTCATTGTATACAGATGTGAAAGAGGATGTCATTTAACACACACATCTGCAAGGATTTTCAAAATATTTGATGAAAGGATAGAAAATTTTAGTTTTCTGTTGTACGCAGTATACCCAGATACTTGTATTCTTTCATCAATCTTCGTCTTCAAAATCTTTTATTTAAAAAATCCTTGCAGCTGTGTGTTAATACTACTGTTAAATGACATACTCTTTCACATCATTATATAATTTAAGTGAATGTTTGCCATCAAATTTTTGAGGCTCCCAACACTTTATAGGGGCTTTAAAGTAGAGCTGTGCATAACCGTGTAATGAGGTACTCGAGTGCACTCCTAGGCTTACAGGCGAATACTCGGACGCCATGTTTTTTTTTGTTTTTGCCAACACCATACTACAAAGGTTCGTGTCCGAAAACACGCAATTTTACTTCAAATTTACTTCAAGTTGCTGTTGAAGGCACCGATTTGTGCTTTTGACATTTTCACAAATAATAGAAACAATTTTTTTTTTTAAACTAAAGGTGACAGACAAATATTCCTCCAAGTCCAAACAGAAATCCGGAGATTTGGTCCCAGTTTCTGAGTGGTGAGTTGACAGTGACACCCTGTGTATGATTGAGCTGGGAAACATTTTTACCCACGGTAGTCAGTACCATGCCGGTGCTCTTCTGGCACAGGTGACCGTCGGCCTGGACAGTGCCAGGTGAACGGGGGGAATGGCGGCCGAGTATTTGAGTACGAAAAATCGTACTCAAGTAGTTGTCAACAGTGCGAGTACTCGTCGCAGCCTTGCTTTAAAGCGTAGGCCTATATGTTGATTCCCTTTCATTGTTGTATGTTCTATCTTACTCCTGTTTTTTTATTCATAATGCATATGTTTTTATGTACAAAAAGGTTTCACGTGTGGGCCTTGAACATTTAATTCCAGGTGGATTTGGTACCTAACAAATCTCATATATTATTATTATTATTAATTACATATACATGTATATACAAAGCCATGAGTGCATTCAACTACACGTACATCACACTACTTTGTACATCCCTGACTTTCATTCTTCATTATACTTCTACAATCTACACATGTACATGTGTAGAATGGGGGCAGACAGAGTGACATGCACAGACACATAAACAGGCCCTCATCACTGGTGCTTTCTGAAATTACAGCAAATTGGATAAATGTTAATTAGATAAGATTGATTGTATACATCATTCAGCTGTGTATCTTATCCCATCTTATCCCATCCTCTATTGCAGCAGATTTCTAACAAGGCATCGAGTTACAGGGTCTGCATCTTTTATCTCCAGCGCGACAGTACGTCTCCTTCCATTCAATCCTCTTAATATTCTAACGTGATGAGAGGGACTTTCAGGCTCCCTTTCCCACTCATCTATTTCCTCATCCTTTCGGCGTCCATTGTATATTGTACGAAATTAAAGTACATGTAAACATATATATACATGTACATGGAAAATGTTTAACATGCACTCAGTGTATGCTCATGCAGGCATAAATGTCAATGTTCATGTACAAATACCTACAAGTTCAAATTGTTGACATAACACAATTTATTTTAAATTCAGGAAATTGGTAGCATGACTAATTCATATTCTAGACATCACCAAAATCTGGAAGCAATATCATATTTACAAGGTATACCTGGGCCCTGTATTATAAAGAGTTGCAATTGATTCAAATCAGTTGCAACTTAAGATTAATAGCAACTGTGCACTTAAGAGATACGAGTTGCGATTAATTTCAAGTTGTGATTGCTTCAAATCAATTGCAACTCTATAAGACAGGGCCTGGTAAGCATTTTATAAATGTTGGCTACCTTTACATTCATTGTACAATAGTTCTACTTTTAGATGCTACATACACCTATGTTTAAAAAGCAAGACAGACCCATACATAATATTTGCCTTGTTGTTTGGAGCGGACAACAAAATGAGATGAATTGACATTTACACCTCCAAAATATACACTATACAGGCATATTCCCTGTTCATGTTCATCCCCCTGTCCACACACAAAATTTTCCGTGATTAGGCGTGATTAGTTATACCGTTTCGCGATAGTTATACCGTTTCGCGATAGTTATATGATGAAATTGTGTGTGTGGACGCTTACTAACGATACGTCGTATAACGAACGTCGTATAACGAAACGCAGGTTTGGGCATCGTTTCGAACTAGAACTCAATAACTAATCACGCCTAATCACGCTTAATCACGAAAATTTTGTGTGTGGACGGAACTAGTCTAACTGGGCGGGGCTTAACGTCGGATCGCCCGAAAGGAGACCTGACCTCTCATTTCCGCTTCCATTTCATGACCGCAGTAGCAAACTGCGCACCTATACGACATTTCGCTGTAGAGTTTTGGGATTACTTTCTTGTGTGTGTGGACACCCTGGAATTTATACGATGATTCTTTATACGACGTTTCTTGTGTGTGGACACCCTGGAATTTATACGATGATTCTTTATACGACTTTTCGTTATAGAGTTTCGGGATAAATTGTTTTGTGTGTGGACACGCTGCATGTTCAGATTGAGAGTTGACTCCACCCCACAAATAGACGACAGTCGTAGTCATGTATTAGTAGGAAGGCCATATTCAGTCTTAATGAATCTACATGTAAGTGGCTACCATGCACCGAGGGCAATACCACTCCAAGATTAAAAAGCTTTTAAAGATCGGGATTAGCTTATTAGCAATCTAAAACCGGTCTACGACAACCAAAGTAATGAAGGAAGCTGTGGAACATCTCACTATATTAGAACATGGTTCAGACGAGCTCTTCTGATTATGACCCAAGCCGTTTCATTTTTTCTTTCCTTCTTTGATTTTGATTTTGTTTTTGTATACAGGAAAAGTAATTTATTCTCACGAGACCACAACCCTTGGTAATAACGTCATTTTTATGAAAGCAGAAAAAAATGAGAGACAGAATGGCGAAAGTTTTAAATTAATTGGACCAATAATAAGGGAGTTATGAATGTTTGAAATAGGAGATCCCTAAATCTACCCGAATGTCAAGTGGATTGTGACATACTAGTCATGGAAAACACTCCTGTTTCTTGTGTACAAATATATCATTATGGTAATTCCATTAGAAGTGCCTTCTCCTTTAGGGCACTACTCAAAATATATAATGGGTAACATATTATCACGTTTTCTCAAAAGAGATAACCTCCTCAGTCATACATTTTGACATTTTTAGTCATTTCGTGTGTCGAAACAAATGAAAAAGCTCTCAGGCACTACATGTACATACCAATTCAGCCAATTTGAAGGGCCCATACGTAAAGTGATTACAATTCCCAAAAATTCATAACCTTCTTATTTTATTTTTGTGTCCAATTTCATTTGAAATTTCTTCAGTCTGCTTCTCTGATTTTTCCTCCTTTCTTTTAGTGTAGTTTTCTTGATTTTCCTTAAATTTCTAGTTTAAAAGAAAGAAAAGTGCCTCTTTTTATTTTTTCCCCTGAAAATTGTACTTACATGAGAACTTTGAATTCAATTTCCTAGATGTACATGTACATTGTAGTTTGGCTTCTTCCCCTCCTACCTTTTTTTCTTCTTTTTCTTCCTTACTCCAATAAATTTGAATAGAAGATTGATTTCAACATTTGTAGTCATGAAAACAATAGCAGTGAATGTGATGCGTACAAATATCAATAACATGCAATGTGTGGTGACTGGAATGGCTTAATATTCTCTCCATGGCTCACGGTATATGCATACATGTATTCAAGCAAGAAGACAAGATTCACAGAGGAGGAGGAGGATAGTGTGTGGGTGGTAGATCACCACATCTACATGTGATCGTGATACAAGATACTGTAGGGGAAATAAGACAAAGGTGTGTTGGTTTACCAATCATCTGCAACTCTTGTATGAACATACGATGTATATGAAGGCCGTAATCAATCAGATGACTTGAAGTTGTAGCATGATACAACTGTTTCTGATTACGCCTCCACCGTGCATAAATGTATGCGCACTGTAAGCATAGATTGAACTGTACATACATGTACATAGTATATACATTTACATGTTTATTACAAATCATATTTATTATCTGAAATGTACATGTACATGTATGTATGCATATCCAGGGCCCAAAACTAACTTTTTTTGGAAGCGGGTCCTGGGGCCTATTGCATAAAACTTACCATTAATGGTAACTCTGCCATCAATGGTAACTACCATGTTAACATTGCTCAACAGCCAATCAAAATCAGGTATTCCACAGAAGTTACCATTGATGGCATTTTTTTTTTGTGGGGGGTCCAGACTGAATTTGTAGGCACCCACATGTCCCGGGCTCATGTTAGTGTCGTGCCCTGCCATCTAAAAAGGAATATGATGTATTTCTTGTAATTTGATAAATTATGTCATACAGGGCTATTTCACTGGTGCACAGCAATGCCATAAAATGCATCAGCCAAGAATTCTGTAGGTCAATAATAGGCTAGGTGTGTTTGCCACCTTATTACATGAATGTATCAGGCTGGTCATCTATCATACAGTCATGTTTCCATTGAACAATGACTACAAAATGCAACCAGAAGTTGCATTCACACGGCAAGCAAAAATCATTGATTTTTCTCACAATACAGCATTTTGTTAGAAGTTGCTTAGCAACTACCGGCAAACACGCTGAAAAACCAAAATCAGAAAATCTACCTCTAGAGTGTGGATTTCGAAACGCCGGCAGAAATTTCAGATTCTTGCAGTCTAAATGCACACTCTTGAAACATCAGGGAATAAATCCGGTTTTGAGTCACGTGACTCTCTTTGCTTCTAAGCGATGGCATGCAGAGCAGTCCTGCAGCTACAAAGTACATGGGCACTAAACACCAAAAAATCAGAATGAACAAACACCAACAGTTTTTTATAGGTTTTTCCAGTAGAGTAAATAGTAGTAGTCTAAAATATCAAAAAAAATTAAAATTGGTGTGTTTGGATATATATGTAAACTGGCCTACTGAATCACTTATTATGAAATCATTTGTGTTTTTTTAAATTTTTTATTTAGGCCTACATGTATAAAAGAAAAAAAAACATAAGCAACTGCTATAATGTCATATGTCTGTCAGCATTTATAAAACACTATGAAATGTATTCTTTAATAGTAATACATGTAAACTTTTGTATTTGTGGACTACAAGAACAGTAAAAAAAAAATAATGAATGGTTGTTAAGTGATACCAAAACAGGCTTGGCCTACTAGGGAATTTTCTGAAGTATCTGGTTAACTTGGTTAAGTGATTCACAGTTCAGACTTTCTGCGTGATTCTGCGTAATAAAATACCCCCAGTTCACCGTCTACTTTTATGGGTTGTCCGTCTTCCCGAGGATTTATCGCTCATAACGTGAAAGTCTCTGAACAAAGTCAATGTAAAATAATGCATGAAGAAAATCATCACGGAATCCGTTTTTACGCATCGCCAACGCGCGGATGGGAAATAAGAAGGCGATCCTCGTTTATGCGGAAGATCCTAATTCTCGGACCAGCGCCCTTACTGATAAAGTAAAAAGGTGGGCATGCAGGGAGTTCGTTAAATTCAACGAACTCTGTGCTTGCGCTTTGAATGTATACCAAATTAATTGTGAGGGGATGACATCATAACATTCTGACCGCATTGCCAATTTGTCTCACTGATTCCATAATTTTCATGATTTTGACAGATTCATAATTTTCTTATTTGTTGCGATTTTTCTTAAACTTTCACTGAATAACTGAATTGTTTCTCTAATTTTTCTGCTGCTACCACTACAGACACAGTCTACGACTATGTCTACGCGCTGTCCTGTGACTGTACAACATATTATATTATATTTATAGCCACTGTCTACTTTAGTACTTAGTTGTATACCAAGTGTACGCCAGAATCTACATCAGTACTGACAGTAGTACATGATGCTGGCTATCACTACAGACACAAGCCTAGGCCTAGCCTAGTCCTAGACCGATGCTCAATTTGTAATTTGCCTGTGACAGTGCAGTGACAGTGCAGTGACAGTGCAGTGTCAGTGTTAAAACATTTTTTTGAGAAATAGGCGTTCCCTTTATCAGTGGCCGCCGGCCGTGTAGCCCCTCAGCGGCTAGCGCGGCCTACGTGTAGCTTACGTTAGGCGGCAAGTGCCTAGGCTAGGCCGCTTCTCCCACCGTAGGACTAGTAGTAGCTGCCCGAGAAGCGAGACTGAGCTTCGTCCCGATCCCGCACTCTTCTCAGACCATATCAGGTAAAAGTAAAGCCAAAGTGTTTGATATCGGTAATAATAAGCCTCTAGGCCTATATTATTATT
The DNA here is from genome assembly GCA_037976565.1 of Mesocentrotus franciscanus. NCBI lineage: Eukaryota > Metazoa > Echinodermata > Echinoidea > Camarodonta > Strongylocentrotidae > Mesocentrotus > Mesocentrotus franciscanus. The sequence goes on from CP137666.1 coordinate 48,885,108, forward strand.
TTCTCACAAAGACTCCGTGCGTCTGTTCCTCATTATCATTCATATTGTTCATATTCATAAACGGACAGACAAATGAAAATTGAAATGAAAATGCAAATGAGATCAAAAATGAAATAAACTTTAAAAGACGGGACTTACCACACGAATTTACCCCTTTCTCTCGAATCTGCGATTTGTGATATTACAAATGTTCCTACGATATAGATCCACGGATTCCAAAACGCTAGTAACCTGAGCAGCCTTGGAACAGGAAGAGAACCAAGGCTCTAAACTGTCTACAGTCGTTACTTTTTTGGATCGGCGTTCCGGTTCAGCATAAGTTAACAATGCAATGCACTAATCAACAATGCACGGCCGGCCACGGACGTACACACAGCATTGAGTGCTAGTAGTATACAGTACAGTGCATGCAGTGCAGTGCAGTGTAGCGGGCTAGGCGCTAGCTAGGCGCTGAGCTAGCTGTGCATAGAAAAATCATTGCAAGTCCGCCGCCCTCTTTGCTGCCGAAACCACGTGACACACCTGGGGATGGCCTCTATCTCCGACTGGCTGCAATACCATTGGGTGATTACTCAACCGACGTGTTGCTTGGCAACATTGACGTCATCGCTCGCTCGCCTCGCCCGTGTCTTTCCTACCCCAACAGCCTTTTAAGTTTTCTCTCATTATTTCATCCTGCATAGGCTGCATCAAAAGTTGATTATGCTAACAATATACAAAAGTATTAATTACACTAAAAATGATTTGATAAGAGCTTTGACCATGGATACGGACATCGCAAGAGGGATAAGCGGAAGGGACACCCCTCCCGTTTCTTTTTTTGTCCAAAAATCTATAGTTGTCGTTATCTTTAAACTAAGTGACATTTTCCACCCTATAATTTTCTGGGAAATAGGCCTTTTAAATTCTGAGGAAATTAGAAAACGTTCAAAACTTCTGAAAAAATTAATGCATCACGAATAGCCCCCCCCCCCTGCCATTTTACAAATAGGCCTTACATTTACTTCTGTACATCATAAACATGTCATTTTACATTTTCAACGGTCTCAAAATTGAATTCCCAACGGTAAGGTTGGGAAGGGGAACCCCTTCTAAACCCATCATCCGGTATCACGTGTTACATACATTCATTTTTTTTTTCGAAAGGCCGGCGACCGCAATGACTTCTGAGGATTCAATCACACCATCACAATTTAAAATGAGCGAATATTATTCAATGACGTATATATTACGTAATCCGAAAATAATTTCTACAGGTTACACAGTGATAGGTATTGAAAGTACCCTTGGATTTAGTTCTTGAAAGTCTGTGCGATCGTGTTTCAAGATGACAGCCGCTTCTTGTATGCAGCACACACGGTGTCTGTCTGACTGCCTGTCTGTCACGATAGACGCCCCTGGCGCCCCTATGTATAAAGCTGTAGAAGAATATAGCGCCCAATCATAATTATCTGATACCCGTGATTCCACCTGGGAGTGCCGCATTGGGGGTTTCGAACCCTCAACCTCTTGTCGATAACTATGGGAGTGGAACCCCTCCTCAACCCACTCCGGTCACGGTATAAAATGTGGTGTATAATAAATTATGCTTTCAAAAATAAGAACATTTTGTGCATCTAAAAATCTCAAATGTGTATGACCCTTCATATTTCAATTCAAATGTTCGACGAATATTCTCTATTAGAGCATACAAAGACAATTATTATTGTATATTATTGAAAATAAGCATATCACCTTGAATTGGCTTGATTTACACTTTTTTCACTGTTTTTATTATTAAACTGTTGTTCTTCCCGATGTTATGGATATGCTGTAAGTCTTGAAGGGGAAAATTAAACTGAAAATACAGAATTTATGAAGATCAAGCCTTTTTGTATTCTCAATAAAATCGCAGTCCTTGCTTGCAACCCCCCACTTTCAAAATCGTTCCGCGGTCCCTTTATATTTATATTGGGTCTATTGTGTGATAATTGTAAAGCTGCGTGGTTTTTCCTCAATTATATTGACACACGCACATTATGTTCTCTGTATTGATTCGTATTGTGCTAGGCCTATATTGATGTCATTGTAAGCGAGACTAATCTATATCCGTCTTTGAATGCTAAAAATAGAACTCTATATCTAATAAGCCCACTTAAGTGACCTATGCCTATATCTTTAAAATGCATGATAGTACGATCTGGAGTGACGTAAATAAGTCTGGTCGAAATTAATGTCGAAATGTTTGAAGTCCGGCCACAATGCTGGTCGAATGTCGAAATGTATATATTGGCAAATTGACGTCATCACACGTTCGTTGCAAAACAAAGATGACGTCATAACTTCTCAGCAGGCGCTGTCACATGTAAACAGGCATATATATTATGCTTATGTATATAGTTACGTACGTATGTATGTATGTATAATATATATAAATATATGTTATGTTGAGAATATTCCCCAAAGTCCTGTATTATAGGCCAAAAGACAATGCAAATTGAGTGAGGTGAACATGATGCATGTCAGATTATAGTTTGTGTGAAGTAGAATATTAAATACCCTATCCGATGAAAATACAACTTTATATCAATGGAGAGCTGAATGAACATAGAATACAAATATAAAGGAATTCAAAATATTTTCCCTTTCAGTATTGCACAAAAGCGAATTAAAACCTTATTTTCCGCACCTCTCTAAATTTGCCGCAGTTACAGTGACGACATAATAATATGCACCCGATCGGCTCACCTATTATAATTATGAGCCGTGCTTAATTAATGCAAAGTCATTGTCAATATGCGTACTCCACATAATATGATGTCATCAATTCGACAGCTAGTTTTTAGGTCGACGACTCCCGATTTTCAAAGCTTTAGATTTCGAGTTTTTAGAGAGCTGTTACTCGTCTGACAGGCACTAAAGTAGCATAATTTATAATTGATATTATTGTAATCTATGGAATTGACATTAATTATTTCCATTATCATGACAATATATACAAAGATAAAATATGGAATTTCATAACAGATAATATCAAAATTACATATCAATTGACATAACAGCATTCAAAATATAAAGAAAATATAAAAGTATTAACCATAGTACAAATGGAAAATGGTGCATCCGTAAAAGCCAATAAGGCTTGACAATTGAATGCACCAGGCGCTGAAGTAATAATAAAAAATATACTGAAAAGAAAAAAATATATATATATATTTAGTTTTAGAGGTGTGATCTTAAAATAAATTATACATTATAAAGAGAGAGAAGATGTTTCTTGTAAAGTCTTTTGAATGAATTATTAAATCCAACAGACTGTAAAAAAGGAGGTAGGGAATTCCACATTTTAGGACCAACATAACGGAGAGAATCTGTCAGCATATTGGAAGAAGCATTCCAATGATGGAATTTATCAGCATTTCTTGTGTAGTGGGTATGGACCGCATTATTGAGACTAAATAGGTGCATAAGGTTTGGAGGTAGTGAGTTTGAGAAAAATCGTTGCATCAATGACGCAATTTGTAATTTATTAATATCATAAATATGTAAAGTATTGAATCTTCTAAATAAAGGTTGTGAGGGAGCTAAGAAAGAGGAATTAGAGCAAAGTCGTAATGGCTTGTAAGCTTTCATTTAATTGATATATAATTCATCTATTTCATTTTTCACTTCCGACAGGGTAATTAAAAGTTATGCAAATATTTGGAACAAGTTGAAAGGACAGAAAATTGAAGGTTTGCTATGATTTTCTACTGTATTACCTTCACCGTATACTTAGCATATAGACCCACCCCAACACCCTTTAAACAAAATAGAAATATAAGGACATAATGCTCTCCGTTCAGGAATAGTTTTAGTACGCCTACTTGTTTATTTTTCAATCTTATTTGTGGATTAAACCTTACTAAGTAAATTTATTGTGCAAGTCGGAACCAACCTACTTCAAGGAACGTTCAAGACTATTCACAGGAACTTTATCATTTTGGTGATGCGACAAGACAATCTCAAGCACAAATATATAGGGCTGGCCTAATTCCAAACAGTGCTATCGCGAGTGCATGTTTGCCTACTGATATTTGAGACCATCAGGCCTAATTAATATAATAGTTTGCAGTAATAGTAACTTTATAGTCTTCAGGCACAGACTTCAATTTGACCCTTTAATACCTCAAAGCATTTAGCAGAGCCTCTGTCAGTCTCTGGCACTAGCTGAACTCTCCGGTGGTCGACACTATATGGGCTCCAAGATTCGTTCGTTCAATAATATTCATGAGCTTAATTCAATTCAATTCAATTCATTTATTGGTTCAACCATCAAAATATATATACAATCAGAATAAGTTACTTCGAAATTTTAACAGAACACAATGATGGTTTGGTGACCCGGAGAAAGCAGAGCTTATAACAAGGGGCCACCAAATTCAAATACATAAAAATATCAACAATGCTTATACAAAGAAAATCTGTACATTAATATAAACAAGGACAAAAAAGAGAAGTACACTTCTTGCAGCAGCAGCAAAATCTATATATGCATGTATATATGAGGGCAAACAGAAACGAAGAGCGAACAAGCCTATATCAAAAACATATTATAAAGAAGTTAAGATTTTAAGATTTCCCTGCTTAGCTTTTTGAATCTGGAAAGAGTTGAACTGTTTTTAATATCGTTAGAGAGATTATTCCATAACTTAGGAAAATGAGTTTTAAATGAATTTGAGGCAACGGCCGGAAGAGCGAACCCGAGGTAAGTGTATTAAATTACTTTGGCGAGTATAGTAAAACAAAGATATCGCTACTACTGAGAGGAGGCAAGATTTTGGCATGAAATTTATACATAAACACAAGGGAATTCAAGGTTATCAGGTCCTTTAATGGTTATACGTAATAGCTTACGTATAACCAAAGATATCTCTTTGGTATAACCCTATCATCATGTGTTACCATGTGCGCACATGCGCAGGTTTAGCTAGCTAAAGAATCTTGGAGTCCATAGTGTCGACCTGGCTGTGTCGAAAATGCAGATCTTGTATGGAGTATGCCTATCATAGGTGCAGCTGCAGGGCCCTGTTTCATAAAACTTATTATCAATAACAAATAGCTAAATTTCTGTGGCAAATTTGCCGTCAGTCAATCAAATAACACTATTTCAGTAGGTTATAACAGGGGGGAGTTTCACAAAGACTAAGATCAACTTTAAGTTGGACTTAACTGTGGCAGGCCGTTCATGCCACTGTTTGCTCTCACCATTATGATCTTTAGATAATATTTTTCCTTCAATAATGAGTTATCAAAAAATGTAAATTTTGTAGATTTGTGACCATGATTTGTAAGTCCCTTGAGAGACCAATGCAAGTAAATAGTGAGAGCAACAGTGGCATGAACGGCCTGCCATAGTTAAGTCCAACTTGAAGTCGATCTTAGTCTTTGTGAAACACCCCCCCCCAGATATTGTAACTTGTTATTGATAACAAGTTTTATGAAACAGGGCCTATATAGATCGTGCTACGCACAACGACTGACAAGGGTTTGTGACTGCCAACAAAATTTCCACCATCAGCTTAAAGCTTATATGAATGAATGAAAGTATTGGGTCTATTAAGGTGTCACAACAAAACGAAAGTGCTCCCCCTTTCCCCGCGTGTGACCCGTTATTCATCCCAGATTATAGTCGACCAGTCCAATAAAATTAATGTAGGCCGACTGTCTGAATAATTAATGAAATGTACATTAGTGTTTAATTGTATCTGAATACCCAACGGGTTTAAATAATCTATTGAGAGTCTATATACAAAGACATTGCAAGCCCCCGTACACACCCCCCCCCCAAAAAAGGGGGATGATGAGAGGGGGAGGGTGCTTCACGCGCCTCCTTCTCGGGTACGGTATTTGGTCTAAAAATGGGTAAAATTATGATTTGTATAAAAATACCTCTTGTTTTGCTGAATGACAGCCAAGATTTTAAGCAATTAAACTTCATATTTATTGCCCCCCCCAAAAAAAAAAGGGGGGAGGAAGAAAGAAAGAAGAAAATAAACCTTTTATATAATTTTCTATTTTAATATGAGGTTCATTCATCATTGATGATGTTGTTGTTGCTGGGTTTTTTTTTTTCTTCTTCTTCCTTGTTTTTCGGAGCCTGGAGTACGCCTTGTACCAAATTATACCAGCGTGAGTCAAATTGATAGCCCTGTCGTTATGTCATGTCTCTACAAAATTGACAGGCCCTTTACTCTTTTCTTGTAGGCCTTCGATCTATTTGTTTCTTTCCAAGTAAAATATATCCATCAACGTCGTGTGTGAATACAAGTCTGACGCGTGTTTCACACGTACGTAAGACGATACATTTTTTGGAAAAATAAGCTATACCGTCATCAGTGGTGCAGTCTAGTGTTGGCTGTTGGGCTACAGTTGTCATATTGTTTTAATGAATGATTAAGATTAGTCTGTTTTTTTCTCAATCCACCGCGTGGTATCCTTGCCAACATTCGTCATAACCTGCGCAAGAAGATGATGCATAATTGGGCAGGGTTCCATGATCGTGCCACGTCACGTGGCAGCCAAGTAATGCTACAAGACAGATTTTAAGTCTTTTTATCTTTTTATTTAGTACTCTGTAGAAAAAAACAGAGAGGGTGGGATTGATTCAGCAAAGATAAATAAGGCCTATATATAGCTATCATAAAAAAGGAATATAAACTTTGAACACAGAAAGCAGTTATTTGGATGTCTAGGGCATGTTCGAAGTTAGAACAGAAAGAAAGACTTAAGAGGGTTTGGACAAATCAGAACGGCTGTAATTGGAGCAGATCAGTGATGAAATATCTAACAATTTGGAAGAAGAAAAAAAATGCTCCGCCTCTTCTTTTTGGGGCCTCAAATAGATGCTGTGTTTTGTATGTAAACTATATAAAGGGAAGTGTTTTTTTTTAATGGAATGTAGATTTATATTCGTAGGCGTATGTTTGACATTGTCAAAATTTATTGAAATTTATTGAAAGAATTTTGATGACGAAAATGCCAACATGGCTAAGGTACTCAAAATGGGCAAATACGTTTTAGTGGACTTGTAGATATCCGGGGCATGGCAGCATCCAACTTGTGGTCACACACTTTGACGTCATTTTTAGACGTCGACTGCAATCTACAATTGGAAGAATGATGTCATGTAATGACTTCGAAAAAGACCTTGTATGATTGTATCAGTCATGTTTGCTCATCATGACAGACAGTTGAGGAAAACAGAAATTCATCGGTAGAGAACTAGTAAGAACTAGTAACTTAGAAAATATATTTGTACAATGTCCTTAGGAGAAAGGCAAGCGCTACTGTATATCTCATTCGATTTACTTTTTTAAAGGGGGAGGCTCAATTTCGCGTGAAGCAAATTAATTCGTAATCATTAGCGTCATCCTTCCCCAGCATTCGGCAAATCAAACAAAAGCAATATAATCAGACCCTCGTTATCTTCGAGCTGAGTGCACAATCGGTTTCCTTCCTCCAGGTACCACACGGTTACCATAGCAACGTCATTCGGGCAAACATGATGAACGTGCGAGAGAAGATTAGCTCAATATTACCGCCTAATCAGGCTGTACATTTAAAATGCGTGGGACTGCAAACCAAAGGCCTGCTTGTTGCTCGATTTATATTTTCCACGATGACGTTTTAAGGGTTGCGGATGTACAAAGTGAATTAAGATAGCGTAATAATTTGTTTTCTAAAGTGGAAGGCACGTACGGTGTGTTCGTTTTAATCTTTCAACAATATACTGCTTTACAGACATAAGCATTTGCTTTTCGAATAACGAAAGGTGAATGCTCATGTTGCTTTCATAAGTTTGTGAATAGAGGAGAGAAATAATCATTATGGAGTTATGGACAGAAAAACGACCGGGGGAAATTGGATGGAACGAAACGCAAGAATCACTTTACTCTCGATAGAGATATCAGATATATCGCTGGGGCCGCGGGCGTATATAGGATTGTCATCACGGGGGCGGGGCATGTTAGTGAATCGTGTATCTAATTTTTGTATTTCTTTTTTTCTTAAATAAAAAAAGGGGAAGGGGAATAGAAGCGTATTGGGTTTTCTTTTTACGGGGAGATGTTCGTTTTGGTCCCCTCCGGGGGTCCCCTATGCCATCTGCCATTCACTGTCCCCATAGCAGCCTTCCTCTTGAATCTAGGATGTTGTGAATCGTCCATAGATGTTTTGTGAACGATGCGGCCATTGGAAATATATTCTAGAACATTATAAATGGGTCTGATTTCACCTTCGGAAGAGAGCATCTTTATTGTCCCTTGGAGTTATAAGAGGATTGTACAGACTTTTAGCACTGACACAAATTCAACCCGTTAAGGCACTTTCAGTAGCCTCGTCCATCATCTATTGAAATGAACGAACTATTACATAATCCGAACATGATTTATTTGGAAATTATACAATGGGGTTTTTAATTTGCCCTTGAGTTGATTATCCGACAGCCTTTGCGATCGTGTATTAAGGAGTTTCCATTATAGCATTCTTTCGCTTTTCTACTTCATGTTTTTTTCGGTATTGATTCACCGAAAGTTTTGTGACTTCATGATTCTTTTATTGCTGTATCAAAGTATATCATTAAACGACATTAAAATATTACGAGGGGTTATCCTACTTCTAAGAGATTTCAAATTTTCATCTGTTTTCCTGTATGAGGTTCATAAGGAAAAAAGTATACTTCATGGATGTTAAAACGATTTCTTTGGAATTCATTTGAATAATGCATATAGCGTTTCACAGACTATAAGGCTATACGTTTATCTTGTGGAGTGGTGTTTCCATTCCAAATTTCTTTCCTAGGAGCTGTGTCCATAACCCTTTTTATTTTTAAGCCCTTCATGATTCTTTTATTGCCTCTATCAAAGTATATCATTACTATACTCGCAATATAAACTACGCCCTCTATAGAAAAAAGAATGTTCCTGTCCATCATAGATAGATCAAATTTTGGAGTTTCTAATGTTCCGAGATTTAGAGTATGTCCTATAGATGGAGAAGAGGAATAGGAGGAATAAGAGAAAGAAGAGGAATGAGAAGAGGAAGGAGAAGAAGAGGAAGAGGAAGGAGAAGAAGAGGAAGTGGAAGGGGAAGGGGAAGGGGAAGGGGAAGGGGAAGGGGAAGGGGAAGGGAAGGGGAAGGGGAAGGGGAAGGGGAAGGGGAAGGGGAAGGGGAAGGGGAAGAAGAAGAAGAAGAAGAAGAAGAAGAAGAAGAAGAAGAAGAAGAAGAAGAAGAAGAAGAAGAGGAAGAATAGGATGATAGAGCATCAACAATATATATTAAAGAGGCATTGATGTATGTTTTGTAGGGGTTTTCCCACTACACCCACTTTCATTTTAATCAATACAATGTTTGTTTCAAGATATCACACAGAAATAACATATAACCCACAATGTGCAAGATACATGAATACTGAGTAATTCATTGTAATTCAGGGATATACAGTGGACATACTGTTCTTAAACTTTAAAGTGTTATTAAGTGATAGAACTGTACTAGTAGGAAAGAAAAAAAAATAAACAAAGACAAGTTGAACATCTTCTTGTACAAATCATCTATTGAAATGGAGAGATCTATAGAGAGAAATTTCAGACTATGTATGATTTACCCCAAGGAGTTAGGTTCTGACAACAGTATGCACCTGAAAATGATATTGGAAGAATATAATGTCAAAAGGAAAGAGAACAAATAAACAATTTTGAACCAAATATACTTCAAAAGGCACAAGGTGCTGAGCTTTCTTTTTTTGTTGTTGCATAAAATCATAAATGGTTCTTTATAGCAAAATGGACATTGTGTTGAAATGTAACAAAGAATATATGCATTAAGTAATCCTTTTCTTTAAACTCCCAAACCTCAAATAAAGAAACATTTCATAGAACAAAATGGAAGCATAATAAGCTGTACAATGTATACTCATCCTTTGTGGATGTGTGTCTCTTTCAACAAATTTCATTCTTATATTTACTAGTTTTAAAATAAAAGAGGTTTACTCATGAATCTATTCCTAAAAATAAGAGATTAAATGAACCTGGCCATCACCCAGTAGAAAGAACAACGGGAAAAGTAGAAGGAAAACATAATTCTGCAAAGAATGACTCATCAGACCCTCACACATAGATAAGTAATTAAGTACCTACATATGCAATATGTAATTTTAAAAACTGGAAATCAACTTAAATGGTAATAGAGTATAAATGTATGGTTATGTGACAGGTTTCTCTTATTCTCTCTTTACATTTCTTCATTGTGTGTACTTCTTCTACAGATAGTATGAATTCATTTGAATTAAAGGATGTCTGGCCTCATACCTCTTGCACTTGGCCAAAAGCTGCATCTATTGATACAATGTAATGTTTTGACATGATTTCTAATCATTATAAAACAAGATTGGTTAAAACAACTGGAGGAAACTTTGCTTGCTCTTCACTGTGGAGGGACCTTTAAGATCTCCAATGAGGAGAATGTTTTTATGACAGTTTGGTGGTATTCAGCAATTGTTTTGTTCTTAAAAACTTAACAATAGTCACAGATACATGTTCAACAATGTACACAATTAAATGCATCACAGATAGGACGACAGGAAAAAAAACTAACTACAATAGCTACTTCTACATTGCCAGCAAAAAGGAAAAGAAAAATCTGCATTCTAACTCCTATTTATTACACTTGAACATTAAAATTTTGTTAAATCACATATAAATTAATTCACTTCATGCTTTGTTGCACCCGTCATATACATGTACCTTAGTATCTCGGTATACTTTAATTAAGTATGAATGCAATAGAAGGCCCATTTCTAAATGTAAACACTTCAGCATTTACATTTATTTATGTGTTAACTCTTTCTTCGCTTTGATAGATCGATGAAACAAATAGTGGACCGCCTCTCTCCACATTTGTCACATGTAAATGGAAACATACTCCAAATATTGTATTAATACTAATAATGTATGTATAAAGTGCATTTTCCATATACACGTTCAAATGCACTTATCAATTATGATAACAGAAGAGGTGAGTTTTGAGATTTGTTGATATATTAAGCGCAGTAGTATGTATTTATATAGTAGCTGTGCTATATAAATGGACATAGTATTATTGAGGCAGTCTATGGATTGAATGCATAACAAAGAAAGAGTTCACCCATTGAGTATGATTTAATCTTAGTATAACACATGCTTTCCCTGCACTCCAGCCCAAAGTATCTCAGGCCTGGTATTCAACAAGTTAATACCGTCTGTACTATGCAGCTGTGTGTCAGCACATTAACAAGATACATTAACATACAATTGCCTCGCGACATTATAATTCCATAACTCTACTTCTTAATTGAAATACAAATATTTGTTAAAGATGTTAATGGATTGTGCAATTCCGTGGTATAATATAACCCCAATGGTTCCAGTCAATGCACAGAGTACATACTTGAAACTAAGTACTACGATTAGATTACACTCATCAACTGACGTATGCATACAGAGTGCTTCCACTCAGAGAGAGAAGGGATTTGACGTTGCTGGAATTCAGACCTATCAAAAAGAGAGAAATCAAAAAGAGAGAAATTAAAACAAAATGAAAATGGAGGGTTATCAAATTAGAAGTGTGAGAAGAATGTTATGAACAATGGTAATGTGGGTTATTAGACATACAGCTTCTAATATGAGACACAAATATATATAATCATTGCAAATATCAGGCAATACAAAAGGGTAAGATAGGGGTAAGTCTCTTGTTCATGATATGGTTTGAATATATTTTTACTCTGTTTTTCTCAGATATATTTCTATATAGTCTATGTATGTGAATTTCAAGGATGTTTTGATCATCAATCATTTCTAAAGATCTTTCTGAAAAACAAAAAACTGTTAAAAAGCTATAAACTAATAATAATGATAATATTGAACGGCTTTTCTTTCATCAGGCGCAAGGGTATATTGCACTCGCTTTGGATTCTACTATTTCACTTGTCGTGCCGACTCGTGAAATATGTTCACCATCTCATTGGATATACCCTTGTATCCCACTCATTCAGGCCATTCCATATTATATAAATATTATCATGTCAATAATAACATTACTATTAATGACGAGCCCTAATCCTTTACTCACCATTACTCTTGTCCTTTGACCGGTACAGCTGGATCTTCTTCCCATGGAGTCCAAAGATGACCCCAACATGGTGGGTCAGCTGATCAACGGTCAGCAGGTAGTCCCCAGGAGGGTTCTCCAGAAGCACCGTGCCCCGCCCACATGTAGCCCCTAGGGATGGCTTGGCATCACACAGCTCTACATTCACAAACTTGCAGTAGGGGTTGGGTCCATTGGTCAAAGCAGTAGCAGCAGCTGTAGCACCCCTGGAGGAAGCACTTGGTGCTTCTTGATGACCTCTGGTGATGATCAGCTCAAGGCTGGGTCCTTTCAGCTGTAAAGGTGATAGATATTGGAAAAATCTAAATGTGAGTATTCAACAAATAACTAAAATAGTATAATGTGTACAAGGACAAGATAAACCACATAATCTGACACTGACATATTCAATAAAAAGCAACCTTGCACTCTAGTGCAAAATCTGATGCCACAAAAATATCTAATATACAAAATAAATACATTATTGAAATTAATTTCAATCCTAATAGTGGCCTCCACATCAACAATCAAGATCCTGTTAAACATTACAGATTTGGAGTGACTGCTTGGAAATATTATATTGTCTGGCAGGTCTTTCTACATTTTGAAACCAAGAAAAAGAGAGAGCTACATGTGGGATTGCATAAAATATATTACACAATGTAATTCATCAATGGTAATCAATTTCTTACAGTACATATCTCTTTAATTTATCAGTCACAAAGAGATTGAAGGCTTTGTTCTATGTTTGGGGAAGGGGAGGGGGGTCACTGTTGAAGGGATGAAAGGATGGTAAATTTAAATAAAAATCAATGATGTGGTGATTACCAAAACTACATTTCCTTGCAATTCAAATCCGGCAGCTAGTTTGTCATAACATTTGGAGATGTGCGGACTACAGAATTCAAAATTGCCACAACAGGTGATCACCTTTTGGATGTGTCATGAAACCGATTCCTAACTAACCTGAAATGTTTCTCTGATGATCTCCTCTCCTCCAGCAGGCACAGGGGCCAGTCTTAATGGTTGTTTGATGGTGTTGAAGATGTACTCCTCATGAGATGGGATTATTTTCGTCAATCTATCGCTAGCCGGTTCAACGTTGTAGAAGATGGTGATGTCGTCTGTGGGCATCAGGTTTGCCTGCAGTGCAAAGAACATTAAAGAAATCAGAATTAGAGTTTAGTTCATACTCCCATTTACACTTTGTACACATGATCTTCAGTGAAGAGCACGTTGATCAGACTGTTGAGGCTCTTCTTTCTTTGAAACAAAATTAACAGCAATTTTAAGGACTAACCTTCACGGTGCTTCTGTAAAACCTTTTATTCATGTTAACTGTTCCATCACAAAGAACCTACAATGCTTATCCATTCCCTAGCATACATACTCATTGTATGTACATAACAATTTATTTCACTGTGGTATCTCACACTGAAGCACAGCATATCATCATCCCTGGATAGCTTCCAGGAGCTGCTGCTGAAAGGGATTATCATTTCAAGGATCAAGGTTTCCTGATGATGATCAAAAATTCAAAGGAGCTCTTTATGTATTGGGTGCCACATTAATCAAGCCTTGGCTTGTAGGGGCACCCTGACCATTTACACTGTATTAATAATTTTCATACATGCATGATATGTATATTGATTTTTGATTTTAAATGGTTTAATAAAACAAATTGAATTAAATAATGTTTCATTCAGAGTTGAAGAATGGCTATGTGGATTGAAAGATCACAACATTTTATGTTAGGAGATATGAGAGACATTGTTACCTTTTTCCTGAGCTTTTGGATACGATTGATAACCTCTCTGGCCGCACCCTCATCCAACATGGATTGGTCTGGCGTTACATCGAGGAGTACAAGGATCTAGAATGATATCAAAACCAAACATAAAGAACGACTTTAAAAAACAACATATATACAGCGAGGCCCATCATGAGACTATTACTTAGGTGATTGCAATCACTTAAGTCGATCAACAACTAATGCTTGTTATTTTCCCACTAAAAGCCATTTTCAAGCCCTTTCGTTTTGATGGAAGTTCTAAATTAGTATTGTCTTTCAAATGCCATTGGAATTTAACCTTTTCATTTTTTTGGCCTGCAAATGGGACATAGTACCTTTAAGATAGAATTGCAATTTGTTTTCCTCTTTTTAAGAAATGTTTCCCATGATGTTTCAAAACATTTTAAACAAATGTTTATGACTTATCGGTTGAAATACAGATAAGGCCTTTGTGACTCGTTAATTACATTAGTAGCTGGGCGATTGATTATTATTTTTTTCCCTCTATCTTTAACTGACCTTCCCATCTGAATGAGCCTGGTACTGTGAAGATCCCGATGCAGACTCCTCCATGTTGTAACTCAACCTCAGGTCATCCTTTCCTAGCACATGACCATCGACCTCTATCTCACCCTTCGAAATGAACCCCTGAAGCTGAGCATCAGTGAGCTTCCGGATCTCATCCGAGACCTTCTTGAATTCTCCCTTGAGGCGTTTGCCAAGGATCATATGATCTGGTTCCGCATGCAAGGAGACGTGGTACTTCACCTTGTCCTGTGAGGTCGTGACCTTCCTCACATTCAGTTCCTACAATAAAGATTCAAAATTAATAGTGAGTAAAAAGGACTTGCAGTTCTGAATTTGTATTCACACTTAGTTCATAACTGTAAATTAAACTAGAGGTGTTGTGGTCTGGTGACAAAGTTCAATCTCTGCAACAGCACTGATGTCTTCTGGTAATACATCGATGCATATTTGCCACTCTTGACCGAGGTGATCTAAAGGAACACCGGAAGGATAAAGGATGACCACTCAATACACCAGCGTATTGTCAGGACAGTTATGTTGAAAAAAGGGCCATGTCATGTGCCTTTGAAAAGCTTACAGGATACAGGATACTGACTAACATTACCATGGTCATGACAATACAGATAACAGCATTATACTCAATCTTAGTGTTAACTGACAATATGATCACATAGACCTTCCAAAGATCAACTCAGCAGTTACCCTAATAGTATTGCCTTTAGATTATGTTAAGACTATGACATGTGTCATTGTAATGTTTACACATTAGATGATGCACAAGGCTATTACAATTGTCTTTACTGTGATTTCTTGTAGGTCTCTGATCATGTTCAATATTGCCATCATCAGTGCCACAACCATGACCGCAATTACAAATGACATCACCACCATCACTCTTCTTATTAACAATCAACACAACCAAAACTACCAACGACACAGGAACTCTTACCTCGATAACATACTTCTCCAGGGACCTGATATCATCCAGGCACCCCTGATCGGTGTTGATGACGACTACCTCCTTCAGGGGATACTTGGTGGGTATGGTGGCCCTGTCTCGGATCACCCTTGCAAGCTCAATCACTGTCTGCATGTTGGACACGGCTGTCTCAATCTTGCTATCGATCAGATCTTCCCTGTTCAAGAGTCAAGGGGCAATATCAAATTGGTAACTGCATTATCAACTGGGAACATTTAGTGTTTATGGGCAGGCACAAATGATATTATGAGAAGCAGAGGGAGAGAGGGAAATCAAGGATATGGACAGGCAACACAGACAAGCAGGTTTCAACTGCCTAATGTGTAAGGGCATGACCAATTTAACGGATTGCTATCGGCAAAACTAAATACAAGTGCGGTATCACTATCATTGTGCATAAATCAGCTTCAGAATTCACAAAGACAATTATCAACCTAAAATTGGTAAGACATAGCAAAAATGTCACAGTTCTTAGTCCAAACACATAGTTCATCACATTTTGAAGGTAATATTTTCTACTCACGGAACAGGAGGTATCAATATCATTCTTATTTCATATTATCCCAACACCTCTCCCTTATCCCCTTTTTCCTCCTCTTCATTATCATTACCATGACAACCTACCTTGGTTTGGGCTGCATCAGGTAATGTACACTCCTGGCATCCTGTGTAGAAGCCAAGTCCTTCTCTACCAGGTGCCTCAGGTTCTGGTACATGTGCTCAGTGAGGAAGGGTGTAAAGGGTGACATGACACGCACCATGCTGAACAGCACACTGAAGAGGGCATGGAGAGCGTCCTCACAGTCCTTGCTGCCTCCTTCTCCCTAGAATAATGGAAAGAACCAATTGGGGATTAACTTGGTTCAGTCACTGAGCACAAGGGTGACCAATAGCATATCTAAAACAATTTGTGTGTGTGTAAGGTTAGAGTACCTCTATCTGTCCAGCGTCTGTGAATGTGCATAACTGAAGATTGAACTAAACATGCAACAAATATAAAACTATAATCTTCACCATAATGATACATATTGATGCAAATACAAACCAACAGTATTGAGAAAAGAACTGACTTTACCAAATAGACTGAGAAGCTTTGAATATCATCTTTCATAAAACAAAAGAAAAGACAGAAGTGCATGTAAATTGATATGCATTCGTATTCACTTTACTTGCTTGTTTCTCCAATGTCAAAATAACACACCCATCTTTTCCGCTCGGAATGAAAATAGTTTTGTTCAATTGTTAATTAGATTTTTGGCACACATACTCTTTAGGGTATCAGAAATAACAAGGGTAATCATTTTAGGGTTATAAAAATTGTCCTTCCTCATTTTCAAGTCAAATAATTACAGCTGCATACAGAAAAAAAATGAATTGATAAATACCTTCAGTCGCTTCCTGTTTGACCGGACATACCAGTTGGTCAGCATATCCACAAACTTGACCAGTCTCACCACAACCGTATACAGACGGTATGCTGTAAACAAGAAAAGGGAGGAATGAATCTACAGGGCATGATGACTGTTCCAGGAGGAATTGTACAATGTAGACAAATGATATTTTTTAAAGAATTATCTTGTAGGGTTCTTTGGGGTCCATTGCTCCGTGGTCGATTTCCTACACTAACCAAAGTCCTAGACCAAACACTACATCTTCTCCTAACCCTAAAGGGTATCATTGATGAAACGAAGCACAGAGATAGTGTCACCAGAGCAAATGTTGGGTACCCATAAAAGTCCTCATGGAAAGATAATATTTGAAGGTAAAATTACAATAAATGCATAATACTCTACTGGCCTAAGCTACCAGCAAAAGGATATCTATTTTTTTTTTTTTTGGGGGGGGGGTTTGGTTTTAAGGCAATTCAGTCAAAATTGACTATTTTTGCCTATTCTGAAGACAATCGTGAAATATCCTAGAAATAATTTCCTAATCTAAAGAAGAAAAAAAAGAGACATAAATCACTCAATCACAGGGACTCAACAATAATATTATGGTATCCTTTGGCTAGAAATAAACAACAGGGCATATTTGAGATGGAGCATATTCAAGAGTTAGACCAGGACCTAGGTGAGACCAGGTCTAGTGAACTCACCAGCCATCTCTTGGTGGAAGAACTTGGTGAGAGACTGTGTGAAGGATAGGATCCATCTATCCATGATGTTATCTGATGGCTTGAAGGTCTGCTCATTGTGACTGAACTTCACATTCTCCTCCTGTACCAAAACATATGCCAAGGTCAATGCAATATAACATACTGGAAAACAGGATACATGTAACTCTTTTTCGTAAAAACCATTAGGTACAATATTTTGTGGTCATATTCTGCTAGAGAAATAGCAATGTCTCTCAATTTGAAATCCAGAATGAATATGCATTTTGTATTCTCTATCCTCATTGGTGTATTGGTATAAAAACTAAAACATTATGGACTAAAATTTAGTTTCGAGGGACAGATGAGATGACAGATGAGAAGCACTTGGCTCGACAAAGTCCACAGAAGTGGATGAAAGCTGGCCTTGTTAGTTTTAAGGTTGGTAAGCAGCTCAAAACAAATGTTATAATTACCCTAACCAATTCAAGTTTTCTTTATAATTTAGAAGATTTTCCTGAAATACCATCTTGAAAGTTTGCCAGAAATAATGAAAATCTTCACAAATCTGAAATCACTCGACCTACGAAATTGCAACATTATTCACATTCCTTGTGATGGGAGGTTTTGCAGTTAGAAATCTTACCCTTTCTAATCTCTCTAAATTCTGCATGAGGAATCTGTAGGCATTGAACCATGGCAGGAAGATATCCTTGAGAACATCCCTCACTCCCGTCTCCTGGAAACGTAGATTCTCAGCTCGGACAACGGGTGAGTTGATCAGATAGAGCCTATGAGGCAAATATTTAAGTGTATAATTGTCAACTCGAGGTACAACAGATATCACATTTTTTTTATTCATATGTTCCTTATCTGAATTGAAAATGCAAAATCTAGAAAAATTGTCCAGATTAGGTCAGGGAGGGATATGCATGTAAAAGTGCATCATTATAAAACAGCACAACACTTACCAGTATATTCTATGCTGATTCATGTGTTCATTATCTGAACTAGAAATGTACAAGCAAACCACTCTAGAGCTGATGAGATCTGGGCCCTGTTTCCATAAAACTTGTTATCAATAACTAATGCTAAATTTCTATGACAAATTTGCTATCAGCCAATCAAATGCCACTATTACAGTAGCTTATAACAGTTTTTGTAACTAGTTATTGATACCAAGTTTTATGATCTGGGAAGGAGATACCATTGCATTATTGTTAACTCCAATGACAAGAGTTAATTTCACACTATTATTTATATGTTCATCTTGTGAACCAATTGAATTTACAGTAAAGGGGCTTTCACACCGGGCCATGCGTAGAGTTGCGTAGTGTTACGCACCGACAACGCCGAGTGTACGCTGCCCTACGTAACTATACGCCGAGGACGCAAAGGGGTACGTGAGATGGACGCAAAAAATTGAACATGTTTAATTTTTTTCAGGTACTTTCAGCGTACACACTAGACGCAGAAAGTACGCCTTGTTTACGCAAGTCTACGCAACACTACGCTACTGTATGCCATGCCTACGCAATAGTACGCTACCTTTCGCCAGTCTGACGAAGCAGTAAAAGCTTGCGCACACAGTAAGCAACCGTACGCAACCGTAAGCAAACCTGTACGCCAGGCCTACGTAAACATACGCAACCCTACGCCTGTTAAACGCAACCCTACGCCTGTTATACGCAATCGTATGCACAGGTACGCCAATTGCATACGCCGTAGGTACGCGGTGCCTATGCACAGAGTACGTAACCATACGCCATTGTACGCCAGCCTACGCATAACCTATGCAGGGACTACGCCGAAGCAACATTTTTTTGATGAATACGCAGCCTAATTTTGGCGTAGTCGGTACGCCACACTACGCAACTCTACGCAGATCCAGTGTGAAAGGGGCTTTAGGTGCCTCAGTGTTTGACTTTATATTACCACATATTACAATACATATGGTCCAAAAGTAGACCGCATAATAATCTAGCTTAAAGTTTTGAATATGCTTTGTGAAAACAGGTTGCTCTATTTGCTGATACAAGTGATTTTTCCAGTAACACCTTAATTTTTAGATTATGATTTTGATCTTACGTAAAGGTGACTCAGGCACAACTTCATAAAAAACATAGAGTTCTGCTTGCAATTGAGGGTTTATGTTAGGTGTAGATTTAGGTCTAAGTTTAAGGTTCGGGGTAGGTATAGAGCATGGTCCAGTGTTGAGGTTAGGAATTTGGTTCGGTGTTGCATGCATCATAGAACCTACCTGAGAGCATCTGCACCATACTTGGTGACGACGTTCATGGGGTCAGGGTAGTTCTTCTTACGCTTGCTCATCTTCTGTCCATCTGATGCCAAGATCAACCCGTTGGCAATGAGGTTCTTGAAGGCAGGCTTGTCAAAGAGGGCGACAGAGATCACAATCAAGGTGTAGAACCTAGCAAGGACAAAGAAGAATAGCCTTGGTGACTTTCTTTTCTTTGGGGTAGGTTGTAATGCCCAGAAAGGGAGACAAAATTCACCCATATTACAAAATAAAAGGTTAAGACAGTACAACAAAACAAATACTTAATCTGTGTAAATGCATCACATAAACATTAGATGATGGTATGGGAATATGGGAGGGTCAATGTATGGATAAATATATCCTAACCTTCTTTCTCCAAATTGCAACAAGAGGTTTTTCAAAGGCTTTCATTAGTATTTGATGTCAGGAAGAACATAAAAAACATGTAAAAACATCAGACCTCTGTGTTGATTGATGAATCTTTGTTTTCTGCAATGCATATGCATGCACAGTGTAAAATTACTAAGCATGAACTTTAAAATATTCCCTTATCTATATTATGAAAGAAAACAGTTCAATTACCATCCTCTTGTCTGGTCGATACCCTCAGCAATGAAGTTGGCAGGGAAGCTGTCTTCAAACTCCTTCTTGTTCTCAAATGGGTAGTGCAATTGGGCATAGGGCATACTAAAATGACAGTGAAATAAGGTATGCATCAGTACAGAGGCATGAATCAGAAACAGTTCATTGCACAATTATGTATATCCACAAGGTGAGTAATAACAAAAATAAATCATTAAAATGTAACAAATAAACAACCTAAATATTGTGCTTTACGATGAAAAATAGGTAATTGACAATTTCCCCAAAAGCTGTTCAGGATTTTTTATTTTAATTCTTCTTTCCATTTCAGAGATATACTTGTTCTATATATATATATATATATATATATATGAGGACATTCCATTTAATTCAGCAGCCTTTCAAAACATAAACCAATGGCTGTAAAATTATGAATATTCATACTATTTATAATCAAACAACATCATGAAATGTAATATCGTTAAAAAATTATCAATATTAGGACAGCTTACATCTGTCAATGAAATGCAACAATTGTATTCCAGTCATCCGACACGACTGGTGCCCCCAATGAGGAAAGTACCCCCTAAATGTTTAGACCCATGCTACACCACTAATCACATACCTGCCACTTTCAAACCAGCAGTCAAAGACTTCTGAGACACGACGTAGAGGTGGCTTACCAGGACGCTTGGAGGGGATGGTCAGCTTATCAACACTGTAAAGAAATGGTATGAAGAATCAAAATGTTAATTGTCTTCTATGACAATGTCACAAATCTACTTTGCGAATCAGTATTCACTTTTGAATTTCAATATTGTATATTGTATCAATATTCAACCTTTCAAACAGATCTTTGTAAAAGTTTGAGAAACATACAGGTTGAAAGCATTACAATTTTATCATCTTCCATCGAAGTGTCACAGATTAACTTTGAGGATCAGCATTCTTATGTAAATTTCAATATTTCTTTACTTACAAAAAGATTGACATAAACTTTTTTTGATACATGCAGATTGATGCATGATTTAACTGCAGAAGACTTGATGTTAAACTGTACTTTAGGAAGAACTTTTAGGACAAGACTTCTAAAGATAAAATTATTCTTACCTCTCCCTGTGAAGATCAGTGGTATCTACCCCCGTCAGTTCATTGAGCTCCTGGATGGAACCAACACAAACAATCTCTTCGAGGTCCTCGCTCACCCACAGAGGGATGGGAGTGCCGAAGTATCGGTTCCTAGAGATGGCCCAGTCGTGTGCGCCCTGCAACCAGTTGGCAAAACGCTTCTCCTTCACAAATCCTGGTACCCTGAGTAGATGGAATGGTAGTTTATTGAAATAGATTCTGTTAATGTGATGATTAAATGCTATAGATATTTTATCAATTCATGTATTAATTGAAAGAATGTACACGTACTCAAATATACTTATGTCAACACTCTTGTAAACAAAAAATATAAATGTAATCCCACCATAGTATATCATAATAAACATGAAGCATAAGACATCAAATTAAAAATGTAAGGTTCAATTATGAAAAACCCATAAAAGCCACCCAAGGGGAACAGAAAGGGCATTTACAGTAGACAGGTGGCCTTTCTAGTCACATTCTACGCGTCTTCCTCAAGGAAGACAATAAAGATGGCCACTATAACAAATGGCCTTTATAGAGGTGGCCTTTATAGAGAGGTGGCCACTAATGCAGGTTCCATCGGATCATAATAGTTCAAGGACTACTATGATGTGTTATTGTCTTACCAGTATGTGGTCTCGTTGTTGGCTAGAAGTCTATCCACCATGGTTTCAACCCTGATAAACCAGCTCGGTACAGCCTTGTAGATCAAAGGAGTGTCTGAACGCCAGCAGAATGGGTAGCTATGCTTGCAGCTGCTGCTGTCAACCAGACGACCTAGCTCCTTGAGTTTCTTGATGATGTTCTTGTCAGCATCCTTCAAAAGGGAACACGGTATAATTGTTTGTTAGGAGATGATAAAGGGAACTAAAGGTAAGAAAATAAACGCTAATATACAATGACAAAACAGTCTCATCACACAACTGAAACACTGCAAACATGTAGTGTTCTGGTTATGTGTCTAGGTACTTGGTAGCATCTACTGGTTGAAGCCAACGAACACAAGATGAACTGAACTCTTTGTACCGAAATCAATCACAATTAGAAATATAGCTACATGTATAATTAGTATAAAATATATGTTGAATGTAAACATAAGACAAAGGGAGGCTCTTATAGCATGGTCCACAACAACAAAGAACATCTAATCACTAGCCTCTGGGTGATTACCTATGAAAAATTTGACAAAATCACACCCCTTTACTTCTACAGTTGTGGAATACTATCCTCATTCTACATGGCCTGAGGCGTCTGACCATTCAAACTGACCTTCACATACTGTCCAACAAAGTCTGTAACCTCACTGGTGAATCGACCGCTGGCATCCACAGGGCAGACGACCTCCTCCTTGGAGATGATGCCCTGTTCCAGACACACCCGGTAATCATCCTACAAGAACAATGGAGAAACAGAGATATGTGTCATTCAACTTTCAAATTCAGATTGATTAGCAAGCACTGAAATAGATCTGAGTAATGAATGAGACACTCATCATTCAAATGATACCATGCGTCATGCACATCTTGTTATCATCTCAAAGGAAAGATATAGGAGTAGAAAATGTCATTTGACTTTCAACTTCAAATTATTGCCAGCATGCAAAGAAAATGATCAGAATAAACTTCCACTATGCTACTTCATTTCTCATCAATCTACATGAGCATAGGGCATATTCATAATTCTCAACAAATCATTGCCATGTCCTGGATGGCCGATTATCAAAACCGCAAATTCATTCAGCAAGTACAATTCTTGCAAGATCTTCAAGATCTTGTGCAGTTTTAAGATTGTCAAACAAGTGAAGACTTTCATTTGTTCATTCCCAAGTTGGAATGGCAAGTTATATAAAATCTCTGGCTCTATTTAAATCCAGCATTTTATCAGGCTCTCACTATGTACAGATTCCAAGAGAGAGAGAGAGAGAGATAGAGACCCATTGAAATCTTTGACTGGTGCATCAAGCAAAGGAATGTAAGAGCTCTTCTTAACCCTATCTATGAAATTATTCTTGCCAAGGACGCCCATGTATAATATTCACCTGTCCAAAGAAGGCTGCTTGGTGGACGACTCCTGTACCACTGTCATCTGTCACATAGCCATCTGTACAAATCTTGAATGCACCAGTTTTCTTCAACTAGATATACAAGAAAACAATTAGAGAGTTACCTTGGAAACAGTGGTTTCTCTCAGCTTGAAATGGAGCAAAACAATTTCAAATTAAATTTGTTTTAAAGTTTGTCTGAAGATTATTACTCTTTACATACATCTTTTGAAACTAATTTTTATGTGATTATTTGATCTTATGAATTACAGGGAACATCAATTTGAAACCACTGAAAAAAAAAAAAAATCTTCCTGAAATGGCATATAGATTTACAATTTTTAGCCTACCTTATCTTGGAGATGTCCAAAAAGGGATGAAAAAGTACTTCTTTGTGTTTATTTATTCAGATCACATTGTATGTATTATGTCTTCAGATCAAAACCCTTACCAAAGCTTCTATCATTTTTAAGAGCTTTACATCCCACACCATTTAAATACTATATAGTTACATCTGTTACTTGATTATGAAAATACAAAGTTGTTGGAATATATAGCATCACTTAATCCTTACCTGAGCAAAGTATGGAAAGAGTGGTTGATACTTCCTACCCTTGAGAGTGTCTCCTTTGAATCTGTTAAAAGTAGAAAATATATGTAAATGGGTTAGTGGTGATGAAAGTCATATGGAAAAGAAGAACTCATTTAAGGATCGTTCAGACGTGACGTGGCAAAACCACAGCTTTTAAATACAATTTATGATGACGTAAAGTGTAATACGCTTTGTATTTCTGTACCTTATAAGACAGAGCTCGGTGAATATACGCAAGTCCTTTGTTGCGCCCAGTTGCCATTCATTTACATGTTTAAAAAAACCTGTGGCGTTTTTCCATTTACACCGTTTACCACAACATATCTGAACAAACCTTCACTGAACGAAAAGACATTCTCTCACACATTAAGTATGTAGTTTGATAAGTCTACAGTAGAGATGGCGGTCAAGTACCCATCGGCGCCCGCAGGCATTTGCACGCGGTAAAGTCAATTTGCACTGGCGAAAACCCGCAGGTGCATGGGTACTTGCCCGCGATCTCTTCTGTACTTTTGAAATCTGGATCTTTTACTTCAAGATATTAGAGTCATAATATTGTAATCAGGATAATATTTCGTTGTTTTAATGACAATCATTATCATTACAAAATTTCATAAGATGTACACATCTATCTTGAAATTGCTTAGGTGGCACACAGGCTAGTCTTCTCTGTGGAGAGCTGCACAATTAGCGCAATTTTTATTGTCTCAATTACGAGTGATCTATTTATGATATTGTGTCAAATAACTGCATATAAAATTGTATGCTTATGTCATGCATAAGTCAATTGATCTCAGAAACACAGTCAACTCTTTCAAACAAACGCCACAACAAGTTTTCAAAAAGCGATCAATGTTTAGCACAAAGTGAATTCCAGTACAACGGCAATACCATCAAAATCTCGCAATTCTTTTTCTTACTTGGCCATGATTTCATATTCCTTCTCCTTCTTGAACAAGGCACCTAGTCTAGCCTCCATCATGATGTAGACCTTGCCATCCTTCTTGTGCTTGATCTTCACGTAGTCCATGGCAGGGTTGACACAGAGGGCCAGGTTACTGGGCAGGGTCCAGGGTGTGGTAGTCCAAGCAATCACACTGACACCAGACTCGTCATCCAAAGGGAAACTCACAATCACTGGTTGACAGATAGGATGGGAATCAGGGAGTTAACAAAGTGGCAAACCAATACAAAAAAGGACAACTTTCCACTTACTCACAAGAGTAGACATGATGGATTACGTCAGAGATACTATTATTTCAAATTACTGGGGAGACCGTGACGATCCATTTCTCATGGTAAGACTCTGTAGAAGACAAATATCATAATATCCCCACAAAGATTAAGGCCCATTCTGTAGCTACATTATCACACAGTCCCATCCTCTGTATATGTCCTCACCAATAATAATCCCTGTCTACAGATCATTGACCACTGAGAAGCACTCTCTACGAGTCCTTGTGCATTAATATTTTTATTGGAAATGGCAATTTGGCAAGATTTTCCTTGCCCCCAAAAAGGTAGCCTTTGCATGCATTTCTCTTCATATTTGCTTCAGCTTGATTATGAAATGAATTTTGTTCCTGCTACTTTTCATGCATTTATCTCCTTCACTCACCTGCAGGATCTACAACATCCTTGTAGTTCTGTCCACTCTCAAAGTTAGAGAGAGGGGTATTGCACGCAGTGGAATAGGGCATCACCTGTTTGTATCAAGACAATGAACAAAGCATACTACATTCTTAAGAAGAACAAGAGGAAGAATTCACTATCTGTAGTAAGCATACATGAATGGTCAATAATTTGCATCAAGAAATAAAGGAGGTATAAGTTTTCAACAGGCTTGAGAACAAGAAAGGGTAGATAAATTGAAATGAATTTGATATTCTTCATGGGACTTTCCTAGCATGATGGTATAAAAGAGATGACAAGCAGATTTCATATAAATCATTAGCCACATGGATGTAAACAGCAGCAAAAACAGAGTAATCAACACGTTTGCTTGCTATATACAATCTGCTTACAATTTTCCTTATCAACATACAAATATCTAAGCAGGCCTAGTATATCATTCAGTCAGGAGCTTTGTGCTACGGTATATATTAGTTTAAAATTTCCAGGATAATAGGAATGTATGTCAGTAAATAACACATACCTTGAAGCCTCTGTAGACCATTCCCTTGTCATACAGCTGTTTGAAAACCCACCACACACTCTCCATATACCATGGGTACAGGGTCTTGTAGTCTTTCTTGAAGTCTATCCAACGCCCAAGACGGGTGATGATTTCCTAAAAGGCATATATAAAATTTTCATGAGAGATGGTGAAATCAATTTTGGGGGGCAGGCATGAACAACGAATTTGTGTTTAAAAAATGCCTGTATATGAAACAAGTACTGCTTAGGAAATCTTAATAGAACACAGGGGCTGAAAATTAGCTGTTGGTAGACAAGGCCCTTTAATACCACAACTATACATACATGAAACCTTGTCATGACTCACTGAAATATTTTCTTTTGAAGGAAATGTAAATATGATAACCTTTACTGCTGTTATGTCAGCAGGTGACTGGATCTTAGAATGATCTTAGACCTCTTTGTGTTAAATAAAGATAGAAATAGAAATATGCTACACAATGGATGAAACAGGAAAATGAAAATGAAGTTGCCATCCAAAACTTATACTGGTACTTAAATTTAGTCATATTCAATCAACCATTAATTCTAACTTGCATTTTCTATCATTTTCTACACAGAGACTGATCACTGTCAGATTTCAGCTTACCTCCCATTCATTAGCATAGCGAGAAACAATTTTTCTACATTCGTTGTTGTAGGCTTCAATTCCCATCTTTGCCACATCCTCGGGTCCAGTGATGCCAAGCTTCTTGTCGATTTCATACTCCTATTAAAGCAAAACACAATAGTCATATACAGTGCTAGCATCAAGTGGAATTCTAAGAAGATTACATTAGTAAGCGATTGTACAGTGTATGATTAAATGGGAACCAGAGATATTTATTTAAAAAATCATATTCTTCATACAAAAAGCAAAAGAAAGTGAAATACTTTGAAAGCTAACATTAGTAAGCTAATGGTAACAACAAATTATATTCTTACAATGGGAAGTCCGTGACAATCCCATCCAAATCTTCTTTCGACATGGAAGCCACTCTGATGGGCGTAACGAGTCACAACATCCTTGATAGTTCCAGCCAAGATGTGACCGTAGTGGGGTAGACCAGTAGCAAAGGGTGGACCATCATAGAATGAATACCTTGGTAACAAAACAAAAAAATACTTTAAGAGTTAGATGCATTACAATTAGAGTATCTCAATGTGACTCGTAATTTATTCTATTATGGCGAGTCATCTGTTTGCAAGCATCTATAATATCCTCAAATATAAGAATATTTTCTCAACTTCACAATCTCATTTTTGTGATCATGCCATTTAATCTAGTTTGGAGAAATCACTTTACAAAATCAAATGAATTGACAACTTTGAGTTCAATGTCAGAATATCAACACAATGACCAATATTGATAAAGATGAAATATGATCTAAGGTCTAGGCCTACATCTACATGTAGTTTAAACTTTCTTTTAAATTGTTAATTTGGATTGAATAAGAGACCCAACTTTCCCTCTGCATGAAATGATATGATCAGTTTCAAAACAGGCTTTACCTTGAAATAGCAGATTATGAGAACTTTAACCAAAGCAAAAGAGTCAAGAGATAAAGAAGATCTCTGCACTTTGCAAGAATTCAATTCTTTCAATCCCATTGTAAATCATAAATGAAAAAGAGGAGGAAAATTAGACACACCTTGGTTTTCCTTTGGATTGTTTGAGGCAGGAATGAAAAGCATCCAATTCTTTCCAAAGTTGAAGGATCTTTTCCTCCTCTTGAGGAAAGTTCATATGGTCAGGAACCGGCTGTACCATGGCTACAGGATATTAGCTTTCCAACTGAAAATAAAATAGAAGCAAAAGAAAATTAACTTAATCATTCCTATGAACAGAAAACAAGGGGGAAAACATGCCCTAGGGCATAGGCAAATTATTTTCTCACATCTTATTCAGTTTAGTTGCAAAAGTTGGGAAAAAAAAAAATTTGTTTTTAAAAACAATGCTTTGGGAGTAGATCTACCGGTACATGTATTTTGATTAAATGTCCAAAACAAGAGTGCATTTGGCAATCACTTTTGAACATAAATTTGACTAATTGTTATTGGACTGAAAGCTTCAGTCTCTGATTTCAACACCTTTCACAAATTGTTTTGCTGAGACTATGTCTGGCTCCACTGACTGAAGCACGTCATACACGTTAGTGGGGAGAGGTTACACAATGAAGTTTGTGTGTGATTTCCGATCTCATCGCGCGCAGAAAACGGACAGATAAGCTGAAAGTCCAAACATTTTGATATGTTATAATGATTTTTTGTGTTATTTTTTAATAGTACATGAAAATTTGATCTATTTTCTTTCTAAATCAAACTGTTAAGTCTAGATAAAGAAAAACCGAGGGCAAACTTTTCGCTGGATTAAAATAGACAAGTTAACCCCTCCCCCCGTCCCCCCTTGAAAATACGGTAAGGGTTACCATCTGTGTATAGCCTATAGCCTATAGGGATGGTTGATAAATTTCAGTATTATCATTTGAAGAATTCCCCATACCATACAGCTATTTCTGTCTACGCCTACACCTGAGTATTGTCAGGGGCGAATCCAGGGAGGAATCCCACTTTTTTCCTTCTGAAAAAAAATTATATTCACATAAATGTTCAGTTTACGCATGAAGAAATGCCTCAGAATGTACCATAGAGCATCTCGAGGTTTAAAATTTTCACGGCCCTTTGGCCTTACTTAATAAGCAGGGCCCTCGGGCTTAAGCGGGCCCCGAACCCCACGTCCTAATAAGGCTTCGCCCTCGCAATTTCACGCCCCCCCCCCCTTTTGGAAAATCCTGGATCCTCCCAATTGTCAATATATCGATAAGGCGATAGACCTCGTATTCAGTCCTAAATCGTGATAAATTTTCCTTTGGCTTTGCAGCTTATTATTAATTTGTTAATCTTATTCTTATTCAACGGAATCAAATTCTAGGTGCATGCCGGTGTGAAATTGCAGTGCCAGTGGAACCCAAACATTATGGTGTTGATATTCATGGCACATAATAATCAAGGTTAAATTGTGTAGGCCTAGAGTAAAATATTTCAGCAAGTTCAGAGTAGGCCTAGAGGCTAGAGACCAAGTGAGTTCGACGCCACGCCGCGCCCAATATACATCATGATTGATATACATGCACCGCGGTCATGTTCCTAGGCTATACCCGACGAGTCTCCATACTCCATAGCCATAAGCTAGCCCAGGCCATATATGCATAGGCTGCAATAGACCAAAGATTTCTGTCTCTTTCGTTCTTTAGCCTCTGATTTGGGTAGGGTCGGCTCCTCTCTTTAGAGACAGAAGCCGACCATAGCGACTGCATTGCAAACTACTGCTCGCGTCCGAGCATCAAACTTATGCCCAAAATACTACAATATACCCGATGCATATCCGATGCATTTATTATTGTAAATTAGGCCTAGGCTAAACTACATCGGTTCCACTTACCAGATTGACTGTATGATGCGTTTAAGGGTAGGGTGTCTGGACGATTTTTCAATTTTCCCTTTTGGATTGTTTTTCACCATTATGGTTGGATAATTGAAAAAATTATTCACTCAAAATAATACATTTCAAATTTCAAGACTCACCGATGTTTCTATCAAAAGTTACAGCCCCTTCAATTCCCTACAATATTCATCCTTTTTTTTGTCAGAATCGACAAAAAAGACGTACACGCAGAGTTATGTTGTTTTGCTAAATTTAGCGAAACAGCTGAATTGCGCAATATGCAAGTGTACACATACGCGTGCAAGCGTACGCGAGTTGCTTAATTGCATGCGCAACTCAAGGCGATCGGTAATCCATTGTCTTCAATGGGCACCCACTTCCGGTCTGTACACATGCGGGCCGATGCATATTCATGTGCAGATTTTACGTGCTATCACCATGGGTTTGGCCGGCGCAGAGCTCACGCCTCCCTACTTAGCTGATCCGAAAAATGTGGGGAAGGGTATTTTCAAACTGTAATCGCTTGTGATCCCTTGGGGCTAGCGAAAAAATAAGTGCTGGGATATTTTCCTTACGTCTAGCCCTACATAAGCCTGGGGGGCTCGGTTCAGGAAAGTGGCAAAGATCCTTTGGGCCCCTTTGGGGAATATGGAGAAAAACCCGCTCTTTCATATGACACCTCATTTATTGAGTTTCACCTTCAGGACCACAAGCGATTTAGGTTTGAATTTTGATTTGGTAATAAAAACATTGACCAATTTTGCATCATCGCGCAATGTACGTAGACTACATAGGGCTGCGTGCAATCTCTATGGGAAGGATTTTAGCACACAACATCGAGTGCGCGATCAGACACCCTATTAAGGGTCTTTTTTCCCGATTTTCATCGCCGAAATTGTGCTCCGTGTTGAAATTCTTGCAGCCGTATATTAAACTGTTACTGTCAATGGATGACGTCATCTTCCTTCATACGCAGTAACAGTTTAAAATACGGCTGCAAGAATTTCAACACGGAGCTCAATTTCGGCGATGAAAATCCGGAAAAAAGACCCTTAAACGCATCATACAGACAATCTGGTAAGTGGAACCGATGTAGTTTAGCCTAGGCCTAATTTACAATAATAAATGCATCGGATATGCATTGGGTAGTATTTTGGGCATAAGTTTGATGCTCGGATGCGAGCTGTAGTTTGCAATGCAGTCGCTATGGTCGGCTTCTGTCTCTAAAGAGAGGAGCCGACCCTACCCAAATCAGAGGCTAACGAACGAAAGAGACAGAAGGAGCCGACCTCTTGATTGAAGCTTGCGATTTTCCGTTTTTAGTTTTTACCGATACCAAAATTATGATATTCCAGTCAAATAAGGTCAAATCTTCTATTTGTTACGATTGTTTCAGCATCCTTGAAAAGTTAAGTATTTCACTTAAGTTTAAGACTTACGTAAGTAATTCTTAAGTTTGAAAAATTCTCATTTTCGTCATATTTAAGGTACAAACTTGCAAGTTGTACTGAAATGTTCGTTGATTTTTCTATTTTATGTTTGTACCTATCCCGAGTGTGCGTCACCTATGTGTGAAATGCGTCACCTGTTTAAAGCACGTCATGTCAAAAGCTCTGTGGTGTGACGTAATTTTTCGTATTGACTTTGCCATTGAACTAAGTTGCGCTTAAGTCGCGCTTAAAGGTAAAGACCAGTTTTGGAAACGCCCCTCTCTCAAAAAATGAAATGGAAGCTCTCATTACCAATCATGTGAAAGAATATGTTTTGACTAATACGTGATGATACAAATTTTTGCCTGTAAACCGCCTACTAATTGATATATTTGGTATATTATTATATCTATTGGGACCAAATAGATATCGCGCACGTGGTCGCGTAGTCCCATATACATCTTTCTGTGTACAGTGCTTCTAACTTTACCAAGACTGGGCCAAATTTCTTATCATTTTGATGATTCCAGAACCTTGCAGTACACACCAATACTTATATGCTAGATGATCAACCTTTTCTGATCGATTCCACAACGTTTCTTTCACAATGCAATCGCATGACCAGAACTGGTCTTTATCTTTAAGTTTAGTAGGCCCTCTCTCACTTAAAGGGCAAGTCCACTCCAAAAATAACTTACTTTCAATAAAAGCAGAAAAATCAGACAAACCAATAACAAAAAGTTTGAGCAAAATCGGATAACTAATAAGAAAGTTATGAATTTTTGAAAAAGTATGTAAAACTATGGAACAATGAGAATCACTACACAAATTGCCAAGATGGTTATCAGTTTGTGACGTCATGTCCTCACAACTTATCAATTGCTTTATATAGTTTAATCCCATTAATTTCCTTTTATCCCCAAAACTTGATTTCCCCATGCCTTTGCCCAGGTTATATGATTTGTATCATATTGCGTGCATGACATTTCCCAAAACTTTTATGAATTTTGAAGAATTGATACTATTTTCTGAATATTGTATTTCATAATTATTGATTTTTATATAAATAGTTTATCAAAATTCAATTTTTCATGATTTAACTGGACAAAATTACTCTTTATTTGTGCATCCACACAAAAACATATTACTAACAATCTAACTTGGATGCTGGTGTGAAGAAATAAGATTCTTAGGGTGAAAATAGGAAATTTATATTATCAATATAAAGAAAATAATTAGTGGATAGTGAGGACCATACGTCACAGACTCATGAGTGAGTTGCCAATTTGTGTAGTGATTTTCAAAGTTTTCATGTCATTAAAAATTCATAACTTTCTTATTAGTTATCCGATTTTGCTCAAACTTTTTTTGATTGGTTTGTCTGATTTTTCTGGTTCTATTGAAAGTAAGTTATTTTTGGAGTGGACTTGGGCTTTAAATTTGAAACAGCTGGAGCGTATTGGCCAATCAGAGCGCGTAAACTCATTGTACATCGCGGAATGGTAAAAGTTCTACGTGTACACTGTAGCTGTACTCTGTAGATCTACAGTCTAATAATAATCACTCCAGCAAAGCATAGATATAACACACAAATGCACACAATCATGCCGATAAAACTGTAAGCAAGTTTGACAGTGATTTTAATTTTTAAATTATTCTTTCTAACAGTAACATAGGCGAGTTGACAAAATTGTATTTTACTGCTATTTAGGTGTCATCAATTGTCACTTAAGTACCGATTTTGAGTGAAATCAGTTTAGTTTTGTAGTAATAGTATGTACAACTACAGTGGTGTTTGAAATGTTGAGATCAATAAAACGGGTTTAATACACAGCCAGGGTTGAGGGTAGCGATGCAGCTATGTAGTATGTGTGAAAACTGTGAATAATAATAGTAGACCTAGATCTACTAGTCTTTCTCTTACTTAGGCTAGTACTAGTAGTACCTACCTAGTTAGATCGAAAATTTCTGTCTCTTTCGTTCGTTAGCCTCTGATTTGGGTAGGGTCGGCTCCTCTCTTAAATTAGAGAGGAGCCGGAGCCGACCCTACCCAAATCAGACTTCAGAGGCTAACGAACGAAAGAGACAGAAATCTTCGGTCTACTACCTAGTTAGTAGTCTAGATTACATCTACACTTTACAGATTCTAGATCTATCATGAAATATTACAAAATGCAAAAGTATTCTAATGACTTAAATAATGTTCATTCAAATGATACATTTGGAATAAAACTACAACTGCAACTTACCTAATGTTCATAAACCGGTCGATTTTTACTACACATACACTCACACAACATGCACCATACAGGTTACCCACCATACACGTGTAGCAGAATTCAGAAGGAAATTAAAGTAAGAGACAAATTTAGAATAGATGGTCCGTTTTGGTGGTGTGGTGTTGCAATTTATTGAATTACTTGTTAACCCAACCAAAGAAAGAACCTTAATATATTGTGTTTTGCATTCATTGATATTTAAACCCATTACATTTCATTCTCTTGTAATTTTCAACTGATTTCATCATCTTTCAATGAACATATCTGGTAAGTTCAGTTTGGTGCTTTAAATCTATGGTAGCCTCAACGTGCAACGTGTATGTTGAATACAATACAGGGTGCGGTATTTATTTTTGAAAAAGTTTGTTTGATTTTTTTTCTTTTTCAAAAATATTGTTAGGTTTAAGACAGAAAAAAAATGGTCTGTTTGGAGGATTTTTTAAATAGATGAAGTCTCAGCGGAACATGTCCCAGAACGAACTAGACTGATTTCGGGGGTTCATATTGGATTGTATTCATCAGCATACAATTCATTCAAATCCTATCACCATCTTTTTTACTCATATTCACCTTTTTCACATTTTTATTTCATCTCATGCCCCAGTGTAACCAAAACTTGCAATCCATTGATGCAACAGATAATGATGACATAGAGGCTAAAAAGAAAGCTCCAATCAGAGTTTTTATAAGTTCCAATTTATATAGTCTTCTTATTTTGTTATACTCCTCATAAACACGTTCAAGTGTACATGCACTGCTTAATTAAGGGGCTTGACTTTGAGTGAATTCAAATCAATCAAGATTTTAACATTCCACTTGTTTGCCAATACTCCTATTCCTTCTCATTTTTTTTATCATTTACACTCTCATTCTTCCCTTTTTTAACTGATTTGAATTTGCCAAGCCTCCTTGATACACACAAGTTCATAACATTCTCATCCACTACTGACCATTCTAACACTCTCATTGATCTATTACTAACAAATTATCTGCTTTTATAAAAAAAAAAACTTGGCATCAGGGTGAACTTCATGAAGCTTTGCAATACATACCAACACCTTAAACCTTGAGTGTCAAAACAGGAGATATCTTACCACTTTTTATGTTCACATAAAAAAGTAAACTCAGGACACATCTTGATTGGAAAGAAATCAAATCTTACATTAAAAATAAGTTATAGAATGAAAAATCTTCATTTTAATATACACATGTATGTACAACATATATCAATACATTTGAACAATACCATTCACCATATCCATCAACCCATGAGAGAGAAAGAGATGGTGCAAGTAAAAGAGAAAGAGAAGGTGCAAGAAAAAGAGAAGAGGGGAAGAGGAAAAACAGAATAAGCTTCATAGAATATTTATAACAAGAAGATCTAAGGTGAATTTAGATATAAAATTTATATTCATATCATGCCATTAAACTATTTTTCTCATACTTTCACAATTACACACATGTAGTATGATGAAAAACCCATTCACACATTGACGTACTGTTTATGTGTATGTGGGGAAAACAACATACTACTGCTACTACTACTACTACCAATAATACTAATACAGTGTACTAATTCTAATAATAATAACAATACATTTTGGCAGAATAAATTAATCATAAATTAAAAGGATTTTTTTTTTTTTCCTCCCTGAAAATCAATGTATCACAGACAAGACCGTAAATAAATGAAATGCGAATATAAAGAAAAGTTTTTATCATCTCATTTCGTTGACATGACATGTTAACCATTCTAGAAGTAAATTCTTGTCGGCCAAAATTCAAAATACATGTATAGCAAACATAAAAACCGTTTATAATTCATGTAAAATGAAGCTAAAATGGGATGAAAAGAACTTATTGTCTTTAAATGTCCTCTGCTTCAATACACTTTCACCACTTCCTTTAAAAACAATTCATATCATGTATAGCATACTATTCTAAAACTCATGCCAGGAATGAATTATACTACATCACAATCTTCAAGTTTATCAATTGTTGATGTAGTTTGCGGAGAATGATAGAGAAAAAGAAAAAAGTAAATTCTCTCGGAGCCCCTCCCTAAGGAGGTCTAAATATATATTTGAATTTTTAGATATTCATATATTTGATTATTTAAATATTCAAATATACTATTGATGGATTTAATATATATTGAAATGTATAATTTAATTCAATATATATTAAAAACATACTTAAATAAATATCTTGATACATAATATTCTCTTCAAAAGAAAGTTGTTTGGAGAGAATATTATGACATACATGTTATATGTACCTGCTGTTTCTCATCAGTCAAGCTAGCCTCAGGTATTTGAGTTTACTAGCAAGACGTCATTGTCAGATACAGTGTTCTTTAATAAATTCAATGGTGGACCACTCAGAAATATCAACAAATTAAAATTCTCTGACAAACCTACATGCACATATTTTAACAATCATCTTCGTAACTGTTTGGTTATTAGTTAAGAAGATCTAACCACTCAAATGTAAGATTAGTATTGCACTTGATGCATTTTGGCATGCGCATCTTGAACAATGCAATTTTAAACACACCACAAAAATCATACGCTTAGTCTACTGAACCATTACTCATATAATAACCCTAACATAGTAAGCTAAAGCATTTCCAAAGACACACATAGATTCCCGTTTTAAGCTAACTTGGTATTAATTTTTATCATATGACTTTTATCGTTTGATTCATATTTGCAGTACTAAGTTAAACATGTAACAAACTTTAATTGATCCACTACATTGATTGTTACCATGATCATCAGCTTAAAAAATATACATGGCATTAAGCACATATCAGACACCATTTTGGGCTGAAGTTTGATCTCATAAGTACATGTAATTTCTATCTGTTTAATAATAAAATTGTTGTTAAAGGACACAATGCTAAGGCTCAACAATTTTCCTGAGTTTTAAATACAGCTAATGAGACAAGAACAGAAAATATCCACTAGTAAACTTGGACCAACAATAATTATTCTATGAAAAAATCAACAAAAGCAAAACTAATCCTCAGCAGGTGAAACGAAAACAAGCCGCCTGGGCCTGGAAGACTCCCTGAACATCTGAATGAATTTTGTGTCTGTTGATGTTTCTGGTGGTGCCCTACGGCCTACCCCTTGCAGCTAGCAGAAGGAGAAGGCATTTACCTGTAAGGAATAACAAAAGAGATGAAGAAGTTTATGTTGTGATTTGACTATATTTGAAGATATGTCATATACAGAGGATTTTAACTGATCCCCTTCCCTTTTTGTTTTACTTTACATACAAATAAATGCATTGATAGCTTTTTCAATCAATGAGAGGATAACAGAAAATATAAAGAAAGAGAGAATAATAAAAGCTACCAATGTAAAGCCCACTTGAAAAATAATATACAGGCAACTAAACAAGAATACAGGTATTGTAATTCTACACAGCACATTAAACAAAATGTTTTACATTTGTCATACCCCTGTAACAACCCCCTCCCCCCAAAAAAATTGATGTTGGTATTGATGTTTTTATTTGTTTACTCTGGCATGAATTCTCTTCATTTGAGGTCAAGTCCCAGGTATTTTGTGCCATTTGACTACATCAAATATTTTAGTGTACTTGATAAGTACATCATATTGATAGTCATACTAGAGCTTGGATTAGACAAAAGTAAACATCAAAATTAGTTTTTCATGATCATGTCAGTTCTTTATTTATTAATATTTAGTTATTAATTTCCCCCATTTTTTTTTCATTTTATTTTTAATTTTAATTTGTAATTTATTTATTTATTATTTTTTATTTTAAATTTCTATTTGTTTTTGTATTTACTTATTATAATTATAACTTTTTTTTTAATTCTTTTTTTAATGGGGGTATAGTATAGGGTAGCCTTGGACATGGCCTTACACAACTCAAGCAGCACAGAGTATGAACATCTCATGAGCTGCTACAATTATCACTCACCTTCCTCATCCACCTCCAGCAGCGGGTGGTGGAGCTGGTCCTGATCCTCTGCCTCCAAATCCTCCCATTCTTCTCCTAGGTGGGGCAGGGGGTCCTCCGGGTCTGAGATATCAATAATAGACCAGTTCATAATTAGCACAAGCACAAATGATCACCTAAAATTTCATGGTTCTTTAGAACATGGAGAGGTGCAACATTGAATATTTTAGAATATTTATTCCCAAAGTGATGGAAATCTTGTAAGGATAACTTTTGATTCTCCTTTTAAAATGAATACTTCCAACTACCGGTATGTAACATGGAATGCAACTGTGGGGTATAAAATCTATAAATCAATCATGATTATACACTTTTCATTAAACACTTTTGCAATAGTTCTTCATAACCTTTGTCTGCTCATAAAAACCATCCCCCTACTTCTTGGTCGTTTGAATGCTTAGTTTTCGTTTATTCTTTTTGACAGGCAACCCGAAAACCTACAACTATCAATTTGGGGCTGAATATGAATATTTTACTTTTAAAGTCCCATTTCATATTATTCTTGTTTAGGTACCATTTTGCCATGCAAATTTGATGTATTTCAGCATAATATTATAAAGACTCACCCTCTCCTGTCGCCTGTAAGGCCTTGTCTGTAGTCTGATGTATATCCCGTGCCTCTATTTGTTAATTGAGGCTGCAAAGTAATGTGGAAGAAATGTTTGGCAGATGAAATTTAATAACAGAAACATTTTCACGATGTCTCCTAGACATAATACTGCAAATAAATTTGAATACTATAATTCAAAATGAGAGTACAAATAGTCGTTTGTAATACTCTTCTCTTCAATAAAATACAGTATCATTCGGTCACAGAATACAGACAAAAACTAGGAAAAGGAAGACTGAAAAAAACACAAAGAACACATGTACTGTAATACGAAAAAGGAAAAGGATGAAGGAATACAAAGTTGACCAGTGTACAATATTCATGTTTCCTGGGGACTAAAAATTCTATTTCATCACAGGTTCTTATAAATTTGTTGGGTGAGAAAGGTATGCATTGCATTAGACGCTATGTCGAAAAATATGAATAAAAACAACACTTACCGAAAACATTGTCCTGAAACTATGAGCAAAAGAGAAGAGAAAAAAAAAGTATACATTAATTAAAAAAAGAATAAACACATACTTTCTGTATTCATGCATGGAGATCTGATAACAAAATCAATAAATTCTATAGTTTAAAGGTAACAGAATACTTATTAGCAAAACATTTGGATCCTTTAAATTTCACTTGGATTGTTTGATGAAGTTTGTCAAAAACAAGAGATTAATATTTAATGAGCAGGTACCAAGGAACTATTTCAAAGTGGCCATATCTGCATTTGCATCAACCTGCTGCCCTTTATGTCTATACTCTATACAGTTGGAGGTTACAATGAGGGGCTTCGTGAAAATTACTCCAGAAATCACTGAGAGTGTATATACTTCTTTCTTATATACTCCAGGCAGCGTGAAAAAGATCATTTATTAGTGTTTCAAAGGAAGAGAAAAAGACTTACAAAAGCGCTACAAAATTTACGGCTCCCCAGAAGAGCTCTGGAATGAATGATAGACGCCATGGTGACCTAGAGTCCATGACCTGCCCTGAAAACAAAATAACGGAAAGATGTTTATATCACCATTTGATTTAATATATTTCAATCATTGCACTATAATTTGAATACAAAATGTTGAATCACCAGAGTCAGATAGTATCATATAAAACATGCCAAAATTGCAAATATCATTCGCCCTTTTCCACTAATCGCTGTTATCATAAAGTAAGTACCGGTATGAAATTGGCAATTATTTAAACGCGAAAAGAGCTATTTTCGTGTAGACCGCGTGTATTTGCATTTCTTGCAGAATTACCAACATCTCTCATGAGAGGTCAGCATTTTTTAATGTAAATCGCACTAGCTCATTGTTATCAGGAACATGTGAAAGCTATCAATTAAATCACTATCACTCCCGTATAAAATTTGTACATTAAATTCTTGACCAATTTCAAAGTGCTTTGAGTTTGACCGGGAATTGACCCTTTGTATGAGTAGAATTAGAAAGAAGAGTCCCCTAGTGAACTCCCAACGACCCAAGGTAGTTTGCAAATTTCAAGGTTCGTCGGGTGCGGGAATGGTTAATGCCATGGGTGATTATGAACACATTTTAGGTTTTGTTTACATATTTTATATTACAGTCAAACCTGCTTTAGTGACCACCTGTCTACAAAGACCACCTGTCTACAAAGACCACCTTTTTTGTTTCCCTTGAAAATGCTTTCTCATTGAAACATGTACTAAAGGAACCTGTCTACAAAGACCACCTGTCTACAAAGACCACTTTTTGTGTTTCCCTTGGGTGGTCGCTATAGACAGGTTTGACTGTATCACCTATTCACCTATCCCTTAAGTTAACTAAGGCTAAAGCCTGTGTCCAGAAGAATACTACGAATCGGAGTCGGGCCAACTCGGCCTCGCTGTAAAACGGTCATTTTTTGCAGGTTAAGGGTTAGGTTTAGGGTTAGGGTTAGGTTTAGGGTTAGGGTTAGGTTTACTTTAGGGTTAGGGTTAGGGTTAGGGTTAGATTTAGGGTTAGATTTAGGGTTAGGGTTACACGTAGAACTATTGCCGTTGAGCCATGTACAGTGGAGTTACGCGCTCTGATTGGCCGATACGCTCCAGCTGTTTCGATTTTAAGTGAAAGAGGGCCTACTTAACTTAAGCGCGACTTAAGTGCGACTTAAGTTCAATGGCAAAGTCAATACGAAATATTACGTCACACCACAGAGATTTTGACATGATGTGCTTTAAACAGGTGACGCACTTCACACATAGGTGACGCACACATGAAATTGCACACACATAAAATAGAAAAACCAACGAACATTTCAGAATAAATTTCCAGTTTGTACCTTAAATATGACGAAAATGAGAATTTTTCAAACTTAAGACTTACTTAAGTAAGTCTTAAACTTAAGTGAAATACTTAACTTTTCAAGGACGCTGAAAAATCGTAACAAATAGAAGATTTGACTGGAATATCATAATTTTGGTATCGGCAAAAACGGAAAATCGCAAGCTAGCTCCTCGCACTAATGTCTTATAACATAGAGCCTATGGGAGCCAGCGATAAAGGGCCCATGTCGGCTCGGCTAGGCGCCAAATTACGAAAATTAGGCTGAGACGGGAAGAACGTAATGCGCATGCGCTGGCTGTAAGCTAAAGTTTTACGGGGGTTAGGGGACCGTTTTTACAGCAAGGCCGAGTTAGCCCGGATTCTACGAATCCATATTGGTATTTGGAAATGCAATTATCATGACTGGCAAATTTCGCTCATTCACTCATCACTCATTCTCGTCAGACCAGCAGACTGGGTACTCCGAGTCCAAGTCCGACTACTCGTCACTCAGCTCAGTCTCACTCTCAGTCCTCAGACTGAGACAGAGTTAGACTTAGACCGAAAATTTCTGTCTCTTTCGTTTGTTAGCCTCTGATTTGGGTAGGGTCGGCTCCTCTCTTACTCTTAGACTTTAGTTTAGAAGACAGAGTCAGATAGCCTACTCTGTACTCAGTCAGACTCAGAGTCAGTCAGATGAAACCTCAGTCATTTATACACCAATCTCATCAACATGCAACACAGATCAATCAACATGTTCTTACGTTCAAATAAGTTTAAAAGTAATCTTACCACTTTGGGAGAGGTATGGCATATTGGATTGATCTTCGGGTTTCTTAGCTGAAATTTAAAATTGTCGAGACTGCATACAGAAATTAACACTAGCTTTTCTACATACACTGCACGCAATGACTACATGCAATAATGATTAGTCTACGTGTTTTTATTTTGTACGGCCGGTCTATCTACGTACGTACGTACATGTAACGTATAGATAAAGCTACGCTGCATGAGCGCGCGCGGACCATTCATAATACCGGCAAAGACTAATAGTGTCAAGACAATGTACTTAGATTTACTTCCGTAGTACGCTCAGCAGAGGGAGAAAAGCCATTCACATAGATCTAATTCTTTATAAAACGGTCTCCTTTTTCTTAATATTTCAACTTATCTCATCTTTCCATAGTCTGATTTTTGTACGAGAGAAAGGATAAAGAGTTCGAAAAACATTTAGTAAAACTAATTTCAATAAATGCCACTATAAATCCCAGCTAGGACTATATTATGGACTACGGTATAAATAGTGTCCCTAATTTATAGAACAGTCCCTCGGAGAGGACCTAAAGCCGTCGGTCCTCTGCTTGCTTAATAACAAGCATTTATGCTTTCTTAGCAGTCAGATAAAATAACCACCATATGCCATGATGCTTTCGAAAGAGCCCCTGCCATGCATTTACAAATTAATTACTCCAAAGGTTGGATATATATTGCCCTTAAAAATTTCATGTAAGTCACATTTTACATAATTTTACATTATTTCAAGTAATTTTATTCAATAATATCTTACTGTTAAACTTTAATATCGACTCTGTATTCTGAAAATGTACGGTCATTCCGCACGATAGCTTCAAATCCCGTTCAAGCAATCAGTGAGAGTTTGATGTTTGGGGGCACATACATGTAATTGATCGACGTCTTTGGAGGCACGTGCCCCCTTGCCCCCGTGGCTACGGGCCTGCAAGCAATCCCAAAATGAGGTGCCTAACTGTCGAGCGCCTAAATATTTGGCCGACATTTTTATTCTTAGTTGTTTACATATTCTAATGATTGAATAAAATTACTTGAAATAATGTAAAATAATGTAAAATTATTGATTAGATGAAATTTGTTGAGGGCAATCCAACCTTTGAAGTAATTTAATTTGTATGAAAGCAGAAAAATCGGAGAAACGGAATGGTAAAGTTTTGAAATAATAAATAATAAGAAATGTAGGAACTTTGTTTGAAAGATTACTAAATCTATGCGAATCTCAAATTGGCCATGATTATTTTGGTCAGTAGATCGTGACCACACAACTGAAAAATACGTATTTTTCAGTTCTGTGATCGTGACATACTACCTCAGTGTATGGACAACTCTCCCGTTCGTCGTGTACAAATATACTGTACAGTATATTATTAATTTAAGTTTTTCTCCTTTATAATCATGCGCGTTCTCCATCGGGGCACTATACAAGGGCTATAACTATAGGCCTATATAATAGGTATCAGTAAAATTGCCCTCGAAACGCCAGTTTTTCAAAAAATTGATGCGACCGTGTTTATAGGGTAGTTGTCTGAGTTGATGAGTTGAGTCGATTTTCATTGACCCTCTTGACCCCTTTTCGGGGTACGAGAGTATACAATCAAATTATCAGTATTATTATAGGCCTATACAATTATTATGAAATGAAAAGAAATATTGCATTGTTTATACAGTAGATAAACAGCTATAGTACTAACAAACATTATATAATTTATTAATTTAAAGGGTTAATTATATGAAAGTTATAAACATTAAAAAAGTGATAATATAAACTATAAATATATAGAACATAATTATACTATACATAATTATAGCCTAAATTTCTATGTTTGAGTCAATGAGCTCTTTGGTAAGTGAAAGTAAAATGCTGGACAAGTATTCTGATTACTGAGTTTATGACTATGCATGTATTGACAACTGAATAGGATTCGCATTTATAACACACTCAATTATCTTGGTAATTGTCTAACAAAATGACGTTTAACTTATACATTTGTCTTTTGCAAAACATGGGATCATATACAAATTCAATGGAATTCACCCCCAATTTAAGTTAAACAAAGAGAACATTGAACATCTTCAGCCATACCTGCTTAGTCTATAAC
Organism: Mesocentrotus franciscanus; assembly: GCA_037976565.1. NCBI lineage: Eukaryota > Metazoa > Echinodermata > Echinoidea > Camarodonta > Strongylocentrotidae > Mesocentrotus > Mesocentrotus franciscanus. Next base: position 48,928,390 of record CP137666.1, read on the forward strand.
ATGTATATTATGTGATCACCTGAATCTGCATAATGCAATCATGACTGATGTTATCATTAAGTGATGTCAAATATTTCTCGAAAACGAATTCATCTTTGAAGATTCTAAATAATTTGTACGTAGGCCTAGCCGCCTATGCTATTAGACCATTTATTTTCTCTCCAAGTTTGTTTAAACATAATACTATTGGGCATTTGGGCCTTAGTTTTAGTGCACTTAAAATCCAGTAGGTACTTAACCCTCACCCGACATAGCCATAATACATTCCAGATTCCAGCTTCAATAAAAGTTCTTTCAATAACTTTCAACCATTTCTCTGTATATTATATAGATGATTTTAGAACTATTTTTGGTCTCCTTTGACAATAATTCTAAGCCAAAATCCAACCTGATTCGTAACTTAATATATATGGCAAGACTATTTCGTCCCGTCTCTCCATAGCATGCAATCCGGAGTACATTTTTTCACTTGACTTGTGAAGTAATAGTTTTAAAAGAAATAATCTATGGAACACTTCCAACTGGTTCAGTTCTTGTAGAGCAAGATTGGCAAAACCAGATTATCAAATAATTCACACTAGATGTCTATGGGTATCAGATACTCTCTGAGCCTTATTAGCTAACTGTAATATGCTTCTCTTAATTGGTTAATTGGATTTTCCTTTAAGAATGTGGACAGACGGGAGGCTCCTAATTTGAAGAATCCCCGCATAAATCCCAAGGACATTATGCCTCAGTCATATTGTAAAATTCAAAATGCCATTTTATGTGAAAACAAGGAAAATTTGAGCGATATTATTAATGATGATCCCCTTTTCGTTTCCTTGAAATTAGTTGAATACGTAAAATGTGACTTGCATGAAAATTTAGACTTGGAAAGGTTAATAAAGGTTCAAAAATCAAAATGTTGAAAAGATCCCCCATAAATCCCAGGGACTATATGGATGCAGGCACCACAGGAATTTTAAATTGTAATTCCCATATTTATTTGAAATTTCGATCAAATTGAAAAAAGGTCACTCGTATATAATTTCAAGACCTTAAAAGCTATAATTGAGGCTCAACGACCCCAATAGACTCCGCATAAATCCCAGGGACTATGCATCTTTTTGACCCCCCCCCCAAAAAAAGAGAGGTCATTATGACATAATGTGGGCATGTGCTACGCTTCGATGCTTGTATGCTCGCGTGCTTAATTTCAGGACTAACCACTCTTTGCTTAGCTCGGTCTCTCTTCGGCTAGCTAGCTATGCGCGCGTACGTACGGTAACAGTTTGCTGATCTGAGCTGAGCTAGCTGAGCTGAACTTACACCATGTCAGGGGCTATTAAAAAGGTGAACAAATCGATTATTATTCCTTCAATTTTGTTTTGGTGCACTTGATATATATCTAAAATAAATAATGTGTATGGAAATAGTTATTGATACACTATTACTACAGTTGTTGAACCAAATAATGTCATGTATTCTGAAAATATATTTCCTTTGACTTTTACTGACGTAAAAGTGATTGTGTGGGACTGTAATATTACTAGCAGATCACCTCCAACTATTAAAATCGACAGAGGGCGTAGATCTACGCTCATTTCTTAAACTTAAAGTTACCCAGTTATAATTACAGATAGATCTAGATCTACTTTTGACTACTAACTTACAAAGTTCGCACAAATTAAACAAAATATATATGCATGTGATATTTGATCCATGATTTCTCATATTCTACATAAATATTTTTAGATCTAGAGTCTAGTCTACATCAATTATAATTTATATGACCAAATGGTGCAACTAGAAAAAGAATTCTAGCGATATCCTGATCTAAAACTATTTAAAAGTAAAAATTCAATGTCACATTGTCAGATCGGCTTGTGCTAAAACTGAAGAAAAGGTAATTAAAAAGGAATTACAGACAACTCGCCACAAGACAGCTCGCCACAAGACATCTCGCCACAATAGCCGGGACAACTCGCCATGGGCGAGTTGTCCAGGGTGGGGTGCTTTTTCGGACAGCTCGCCCCACTTTTTTCCCTTCATGATTTCTAGATCTAAAAGCCCTCACCTTAGATGAAATTGTCATTTTATGTATTCATTATGCTTTTATAAACACAGTCATCCAGGGGAGGTTAAGTATTTAGATCAAGTAAATAAATACTTAACCTCCCCTGGATCCGCCACTGCTGTAGTGTCATTTCAAGATAATACAACAATTTCATTTTAGAAGTCTTGGCCGCGGGTACCCTTGGCTTTGCGCCAGCCGCCGCCCGGCCTTCCGGGCAGGCACACACGGTACCGTACGGTACAGCTCACACTCGCAGTCCACAGCGAAAGTCGAAGAGGAGCGAATGCACAATCTTAAAAGTTTGTATGTCTACTAATAAACTTGAGGCAAGCGATAATTCCGCTGGGGTAGAAGAAAGGTAATATTGCAATGTAAAGATACATAACAGCATATTCCTACCATTAAAAAGTTTTCTGAGACAGAAAAATGAAGTTAAATACCGAGAAGTTATCCGGCAAACGAACGCCTTCGGTTTGTCAAAAATATATTCTTGTTGCAAGGTAAATCAGCTTTATTCTTTAGAACAGCCCTCAAAATACTCACAATTTCCATGTTTCCTGTCGTGACTGTGTTTATAAAAGCATAATGAATACATAAAATGACAATTTCATCTAAGATGAGGGATTTTAGATCTAGAAATCATGAGGGGAAAAAAGTGGGCGAGCTGTCCGAAAAAGCACCCCACCCTGGACAACTCGCCCGTGGCGAGTTGTCCCGGCTATTGTGGCGAGATGTCTTGTGGCGAGCTGTCTTTGTGGCGAGTTGTCTGGACCCCATTAAAAAGTCCTTAATTTGCTCACAAGAGTGATCCACGAAAGGTAAACACTAAGATAATTGCATGAATTGGAAGGCAAAATATCGTGCAATTACATGTAGAGATCTAATTGGTATCATTTTTTACTCACAGTTCTGCCTTTTGGCGATATCTTTTCTCAAAATAAAGATTTCCATTGTCATTAAATTCATATTTTTTGGAATGGACGCTAAATGCTGCAAAAGTTGCTAATCTTCTGTTAATATTTACTGTTTTTACATAATTTCTCACCCAATTTCATAGAAAATTTTGTCACTAGGTAATTTAGGCTCTTCTTTCTATTGGTAGTACTATTTGATTGTCAAAATCTTGCAGATTTTGTGAGATATGGAATTGTGCGCGACTTAGGTCATGCATTAGCTATGGTCACACTACCTTACACCCGGCGTTAACAACATACAAGCTAAGCCCAGGCATTCGTATAGAGTATTAAATTTACCCACCCAAATTTGAAATCATATGGATATGTATGTGAGTTGAAATACCTTTCAATCTAAACACACGAGGGGTTTATGTCAGCACAATGTCAATATTATGAAAAGTGGCAAAATTATTGAAATTATTCTGTAAATTAAACCTAAAATTCTTATAGAGTGAGAAATCATGGATCACATTAAATTTCTACCATATTTCTTAATCCTATAATCTGAAGATAAAGTTTTTAACTTAGTATACCCATCACAATTTGTCCCTTTGCCTTGTAAAATCCATTGCTCTGCAGTGTTTTCATCATTACAACCAGTGGCAGTGCTAGAGCCTAGAACCCGAGATGTGAGTATTGTGGTTGACTTCTAACTCTCTCGGACTCTCCCCCCCACAAAAAAAAAGAGAGGGGGGTTAAATTTTTTATTCACTTATTCTTAGTTGTCGAGTAAGTCCTTTGGATGAGTCACAATGATTATTTTTTATCTAAGTATCTAACCAGTAACCATCTATTGTTATCTTTTTTTTTTTAGACCACTGGTTTGGTTGGACTGGCAGTAGAGGCTAAACCTCATGAGGTATGTTTTTTGATGGGCCATACACATTATACATGTACTTTCAGATTAGATTTTAATTAGCCTATGAATTGCTAATAATAAGAAATATATCGGGAGAAACACATTGTCACTCCCACTCACTCCCATATAATTTTGCCATTTGCTATTTGTTCTTATGAAGCTTTCCATGATTGCAATTTTGTAGTCGTAGATATCGAGAAAGTTTGCTTTAAAGAAAACATGAGGGTGTATTTTGGGCACCCTAAATGAGTTCAGTTCATATATTATACTGAAAATAGATGCTTGTTTTTAGTAGATTAATGAAAATGCTTGCGTGTTGTGTCATACAGAATTTTGATACTGCAAATGCAGCATTTTATCAAATTTAGAGCTATGTTTTGATGCATTTAGATGTGAATATGAATATTAGTTTGAAGAGTACAATTTGTCTTTATACACTGTACTTAAAGTATCTACATGTAATATAAAGTATAATACTTTGAATACATTTTGTAGCAATCTTTTTTTTTCACTCATGTTTGGAATATATATATATGTAATGAATGTGAACCTAATTTTTGCATTTTACATCTCTTTTGATTACAGAAATTGAAGATATTGTATAACAAGATCCTAGCTGCTGTGCAGCAGATGCCTAAAGAGGCGTCATACAGACAGTACACTGAACAGGTCGTAAATGACCGGCTTTCTCTTGTAAAATCAGTAAGTTGGCAACATTTTTTTTCCCTTTATTTGTGAACAGTAACACCATATACATTTGGTATTTTTGTTTTACATGTATTTAATTAGTCAGGCATCACAGGCCCATGAGTTCTTGTTTTTTCGAATGAAGTGGACAAAAGCAAAGGATTATTGATGTACGGTATGTCGGTAATGCACTTTGTGAGAAAAAAAAAAGATAGCTAGCTTTTACATGCTATGAAAGCATTGAAGTGTAATGAATAGAAATGCTCTATAGAAATGCTCTTTAGAAATTTACATTCATGTATATACCGGTAAGTAATATCATTGATGGTAATCATCAATCATTGAGATTTAAGCTTTATTTGTAATAGACTAAGTGACAGGATTTTCAAGTAATTTTTAGAGTTATATTTATTTGAAAATCACTTTACCTTTGCTAAGCAAATAATAAAAATGTAATTTGTAACAATTTTCAGGAAGGTGATGCCCAGAAAGTAGAGCAAAAGCTCAATGCAGGCCAAATAGAAGAAGTCGTCCTACAGGTAAATATGATATTAAGATTTCTTGTAACTATTGCTCCAATTATCTAATGCTGTGAGGTTGCTTCAGAAACATACATCTGAGGAGTTTATCAAATTATGAACTGTTGCTGTTAATACTGTGTCTGCCTTGCTAAGATCTTAAAGGTACTATGTCCCATTTGCAGGCCAAAAAAATGAAAAGGTTAAATTCCAACGGCATTTGAAAGACAATAGTAATTTTGAACTTCCCTAAAAAAAAGGGGGCTTGAAAATGTCTTTAAGTGGGAAAATAACGACTATTAGTTGTCGAATCGACTTAGGAGCTATAGAGCCAGTAAGTAATAGTCTGATTTTTCAGACCATTGTACCGAATGGTCGTACGTTTTATGCTGCGCAAAGATTCAATCAGTTTAATTTTGGCCATTACAAGAAGTGGGTTATTGATGTAGACAAATGCTCATGTACCCTTTACAGCTCATTTTATGTATGTTATTACCAAAGATGAAAAAGCCAGTCAGTCACTCAATAGTGTCTGACAGTGAAGTCTAGCAAGTAAACAGGTTTCCTTGCATAATTTAAATATTAGGACACTGCTAACGTTTAAATTTCACAGATAGGACATACATGACATATTCATAATTCCTGCAAAGTTCTACAGAATTTGATGTTGGCTGCAAAAGGAACATAGTATCTTTAAAGGGCAAGTCCACTCCAAAAATAACTTACTTTCAATAGAAGCAGAAAAATCAGACAAACCAATCAAAACAAGTTTGAGCAAAATTGGATAACTAATAAGAAAGTTATGAATTTTTAATGACATGAAAAACTTTGAAAATCACTAGACAAATTGGCAACTCACTCATGAGTCTGTGACGTCATGTCCTCACTATCCACTAATTATTTTCTTTATATTGATAATATAAATTTCCTATTTTCTCCCTAAGAATCTTATTTCTTCACACCAGCATCCAAGTTAGATTGATAGTAATATGTTTTTGTGTGGATGCACTAATATAGAGTAATTTTTTTCCAGTTAAATCATGAAAACATGAATTTTGATAAACTATTATATATAAAAATCAATAATTATGAATATACAATATTCAGAAAATAGTATCAATTCTTCAAAGTTCATAAAAATTTTGTGAAATGTCATGCATGCAATATGATACAAATCATATAACCTGGGCAAAGGCATGGGAAATCAAGTTTTAGGGGATAAAAAGGGAAATTAATGGGATTAAACTATATAAAGCAATTGATAAATAGTGAGGACATGACGTCACAAACTGATAACCAAATTGGCAATTTGTGTAGTGATTTTCATTGTTCCATAGTTTTACATACTTTTTCAAAAATTCATAACTTTCTTATTAGTTATCCGATTTTGCTCAAACTTTTTTGATTGGTTTGTCTGATTGTTCTGCTTCTATTGAAAGTAAGTTATTTTTGGAGTGGACTTGGACTTTAACATCTTTTCTTTTTGGCCATGAGTGGTATATGTGTACCGGTAGTTGGAATATTTTGGTTACATATATCATTGTCTCTGTTTCATTTCCATGAAGCACTATGAATTCATAGAAATTAATAACTGGGGTGTATTCAAATTTTTCAACAGTTCCAAATTATTTTCTCATGCACTTTACTTTGATTTTGTTATCTGACCTTGTTTCTTTATCCATTGTAGGCAGAAGCAGAGCTCTCACTTGCAAGGAAGATGGCCGACTGGAAGTCCTGGGAACCCCTTCGAGGAGACGCTCCTCCTGGACAATGGAAGTGGCCATGAACTTTCTAGTTGTATAGCAGAATGATTCAGTTTTATCTATAATAGGATGCAATTAATGGCAGAGGTCTTTATGGGTGTGTTTGTTATGCACAATTATCGGGTGGGGTTCTGCATGCACACCACATTTAGTCAACTTAACTTTTGTCGAGGGTTATCCTTTGGGTGATCCTTTGGGTATTGCTTTGCCCTTGGAAATGCTCCATCTTGACAAGATAGCTTAATACAAGTAAATGGTGTGCATTGTTTATCATCTCTCTCTCTCTCCAAAGACCTGTGTCGAAGAATACTTGGACTTCATCACCTGCTGATATAGAATTACATGAAATTTTTAGCAATGGTGTTTCACACTTTGAAATCTCATAAGTAGTTTCAACAGGTTATGAAGTCCATTTGAATAACGACATGTAAATATGAAATGTGTATTACATACTGTGAATACATTATTTGCAGTGCATAATAAAAATAAAATAAAATTATGTTAATTAAAAGTTGTGTGATCTTGATTTATTTATTTCATTAATCTTCCTTCAGCATGCATACTGAGAATTTATAAAATCAGCATGTACAATTTATTGTTAGATGATTCAAAACTTTTATCTTTAAATCCATTTTTTATATATGAATTTGAGATTTATTACTAGGTGAGATGGAGTTATGATCACAAACAACATCCAAGTTTTTGTATCATATCAAAGAACATCCTATTTGAAACAAGGATTGTGTGTGGATGGCCTCAAGAAAATCTGGATTTCATTTAAGAGTAAAATCAGTGATTTCTGAAAAAATGTATTCATGCTTGGTTGTGTCCATTTGAGCTTTGCATTGGCTTGAATCGGGGAACCTTCAGAGCGAGCATTTGCTTGTAATCTCAAAATTTATTTCAAATTTATTCAAAATCTGGACAAAATGTAAATTGTAATACTACACATAACAAAACTGATTTGCACCTAATGTTTTTTCATTTATACTTATTAACTTCATCAAGTTTTTATTAACAGGACTTGATACACCTTAACCTTTAAAACTTAGAGTGTACCAATCACCAGGAAATATTTTTGCTCTGTTTGATATGGGTTAAATTTGTCTATACTATACTCAAAATATGAGCTTCAAATATTTCTTCTATGAAAAGATAGCGAGTTCAGATGCACTCTCAATAAGCACAATCAAGAACAACTTGTGAGCGCTCGTAGTACATGCTTGCAGTAGAATTAGGCACGCATGGAACCGAAGTCCGACTTTGGGCTTCGTCCTTTGTGTTGTGGGCACCCAATTTACGTCGTCCTTTATTAGGTGGTCTGTCAACGACAGACTACCTATTGATTTCGTCAGAATTTTCTTTCTTTATTATTTCTTCCGTACACTTTTTTGTGTAAACGTTTACTCGAAATCGACATGGTCAATTTCCTTCAATTTCTGTCAGTCATCAGGCCCTATAATATCAAGTTCAAGTAACCTTCTCAAGGTCATGGAGTCATCGTGACGTCATCCAGGCGCCATTTTGTGATATTTTCTGAAAATCACAAACGATCATAACTTCATAACAGAAAGTCATTTCTCATTCATATTTACCATGATCAAGGTCAATATCCGTCCGGTCAATTTCAGGTCAATAAACGCGCGCGCGCGTACGTCCGCGCGTCAGTGCGCGCGCAAATTTAAAAATGCTCAAAATCGTCTCAAATTCATTTTGCATACGTTTCAGGTCATTTTAAGCATTTCGCAAAAACGCGAAACGCGACGCGCGTTTTGTTCGTGACGGCCGAACGAAAAATAATTCCTCCTAGTTTATTTTTGACATGATGTTCCTCATTTTTTCTGAACAATTTGATACCATGTTTATCCTTTTATGACCATTAATAACGGAATGAGCGTCCGTTCAAGAAACATGTCCGTGCGCGCGAGCTCTTGTAATACATAGCATATATGGGCAAAAACATGCCTATACAAAATCCATTATAGCTCTTTGGGATGCACGGGACCTTCAATTTTTTTCATATTTGATTAGATCATGAGTCGGAGATATGATTTCTGGTCTCATTTGGCCATTATATATATCGTGACATCATCATAATGGCCTTGGAACTCAAAAACGAATTTGCATATTATGACGTCAGCATATTTATGGAAAATTGATCGTATCTCTCTCAATATTGATCAATTTTCTTTAAATTTCGATATGATGTAGTTAAGACAATTCTCTACAAGATTAGTGCACATCATTTTTCATTTTGATGACGTTATCATGGTGAAAATTTCATTTGAAGATGACATGTCAGAATTTTCTTAATTTGCGTGTTATGTCTATGGACGGTGAATTTCGTTCACATCATGAATCTACATGACATTAATCTTTGAGCACTATCTAGCTTATTTGTGCTCTATTTTCTCCCAAATTTGGGTATGTTATAGCTGAGACTATGGGCTATAAAAACCGAGCTTTTGGTTTTTGATCAGATGTTGGGATCATGTCGAAATTTTCAATTGAAAGTTGAAATTGCGAATTCGGTAGAACTTTGCAGGAACCATGCATTAGGTGATACGTACGTATTATTAGGTGGTCTGTCAACGACAGACTACCTATTGATTTCGTCAGAATTTTCTTTCTTTATTATTTCTTCCGTACACTTTTTTGTGTAACGTTTACTCGAAATCGACATGGTCAATTTCCTTCGAATTTCTGTCAGTCATCAGGCCCTATAATATCAAGTTCAAGTAACCTTCTCAAGGTCATGGAGTCATCGTGACGTCATCCAGGCGCCATTTTGTGATATTTTCTGAAAATCACAAACGATCATAACTTCATAACAGAAAGTCATTTCTCATTCATATTTACCATGATCAAGGTCAATATCCGTCCGGTCAATTTCAGGTCAATAAACGCGCGCGCAGACGTCCGCGTCAGTGCGCGCGCAAATTTAAAAATGCTCAAAATCGTCTCAAATTCATTTTGCATACGTTTCAGGTCATTTTAAGCATTTCGCAAAAACGCGAAACGCGATTTTCGCTTTCGTTCGTGACGGCCGAACGAAAAATAATTCCTCCTAGTTTATTTTTGACATGATGTTCCTCATTTTTTCTGAACAATTTGATACCATGTTTATCCTTTTATGACCATTAATAACGGAATGAGCGTCCGTTCAAGAAACATGTCCGTGCGCGAGCTCTTGTAATACATAGCATATATGGGCAAAAACATGCCTATACAAAATCCATTATAGCTCTTTGGGATGCACGGGACCTTCAATTTTTTTCATATTTGATTAGATCATGAGTCGGAGATATGATTTCTGGTCTCATTTGGCCATTATATATATCGTGACATCATCATAATGGCCTTGGAACTCAAAAACGAATTTGCATATTATGACGTCAGCATATTTATGGAAAATTGATCGTATCTCTCTCAATATTGATCAATTTTCTTTTAAATTTCGATATGATGTAGTTAAGACAATTCTCTACAAGATTAGTGCACATCATTTTTCATTTTGATGACGTTATCATGGTGAAAATTTCATTTGAAGATGACATGTCAGAATTTTCTTAATTTGCGTGTTATGTCTATGGACGGTGAATTTCGTTCACATCATGAATCTACATGACATTAATCTTTGAGCACTATCTAGCTTATTTGTGCTCTATTTTCTCCCAAATTTGGGTATGTTATAGCTGAGACTATGGGCTATAAAAACCGTGCTTTTGGTTTTTGATCAGATGTTGGGATCATGTCAAAACTTTCAATTGAAAGTTGAAATTGCGAATTCGGTAGAACTTTGCAGGAACCATGCATTAGGTGATACGTACGTATTATTAGGTGGTCTGTCAACGACAGACTACCTATTGATTTCGTCAGAATTTTCTTTCTTTATTATTTCTTCCGTACACTTTTTTGTGTAAACGTTTACTCGAAATCGACATGGTCAATTTCCTTCGAATTTCTGTCAGTCATCAGGCCCTATAATATCAAGTTCAAGTAACCTTCTCAAGGTCATGGAGTCATCGTGACGTCATCCAGGCGCCATTTTGTGATATTTTCTGAAAATCACAAACGATCATAACTTCATAACAGAAAGTCATTTCTCATTCATATTTACCATGATCAAGGTCAATATCCGTCCGGTCAATTTCAGGTCAATAAACGCGCGCGCAGACGTCCGCGTCAGTGCGCGCAAATTTAAAAATGCTCAAAATCGTCTCAAATTCATTTTGCATACGTTTCAGGTCATTTTAAGCATTTCGCAAAACGCGAAAACGCGAATTTTCGCGCGTTTTCGTTCGTGACGGCCGAACGAAAAATAATTCCTCCTAGTTTATTTTTGACATGATGTTCCTCATTTTTTCTGAACAATTTGATACCATGTTTATCCTTTTATGACCATTAATAACGGAATGAGCGTCCGTTCAAGAAACATGTCCGTGCGCGCGAGCTCTTGTAATACATAGCATATATGGGCAAAAACATGCCTATACAAAATCCATTATAGCTCTTTGGGATGCACGGGGACCTTCAATTTTTTTCATATTTGATTAGATCATGAGTCGGAGATATGATTTCTGGTCTCATTTGGCCATTATATATATCGTGACATCATCATAATGGCCTTGGAACTCAAAAACGAATTTGCATATTATGACGTCAGCATATTTATGGAAAATTGATCGTATCTCTCTCAATATTGATCAATTTTCTTTTAAATTTCGATATGATGTAGTTAAGACAATTCTCTACAAGATTAGTGCACATCATTTTTCATTTTGATGACGTTATCATGGTGAAAATTTCATTTGAAGATGACATGTCAGAATTTTCTTAATTTGCGTGTTATGTCTATGGACGGTGAATTTCGTTCACATCATGAATCTACATGACATTAATCTTTGAGCACTATCTAGCTTATTTGTGCTCTATTTTCTCCCAAATTTGGGTATGTTATAGCTGAGACTATGGGCTATAAAAACCGTGCTTTTGGTTTTGATCAGATGTTGGGATCATGTCAAAACTTTCAATTGAAAGTTGAAATTGCGAATTCGGTAGAACTTTGCAGGAACCATGCATTAGGTGATACGTACGTATTATTAGGTGGTCTGTCAACGACAGACTACCTATTGATTTCGTCAGAATTTTCTTTCTTTATTATTTCTTCCGTACACTTTTTGTGTAAACGTTTACTCGAAATCGACATGGTCAATTTCCTTCGAATTTCTGTCAGTCATCAGGCCCTATAATATCAAGTTCCAGTAACCTTCTCAAGGTCATGGAGTCATCGTGACGTCATCCAGGCGCCATTTTGTGATATTTTCTGAAAATCACAAACGATCATAACTTCATAACAGAAAGTCATTTCTCATTCATATTTACCATGATCAAGGTCAATATCCGTCCGGTCAATTTCAGGTCAATAAACGCGCGCGCGTACGTCCGCGCGTCAGTGCGCGCAAATTTAAAAATGCTCAAAATCGTCTCAAATTCATTTTGCATACGTTTCAGGTCATTTTAAGCATTTCGCAAAAACGCGAAAACGCGAATTTTCGCGCGTTTTCGTTCGTGACGGCCGAACGAAAAATAATTCCTCCTAGTTTATTTTTGACATGATGTTCCTCATTTTTTCTGAACAATTTGATACCATGTTTATCCTTTTATGACCATTAATAACGGAATGAGCGTCCGTTCAAGAAACATGTCCGTGCGCGCGAGCTCTTGTAATACATAGCATATATGGGCAAAAACATGCCTATACAAAATCCATTATAGCTCTTTGGGATGCACGGGACCTTCAATTTTTTTCATATTTGATTAGATCATGAGTCGGAGATATGATTTCTGGTCTCATTTGGCCATTATATATATCGTGACATCATCATAATGGCCTTGGAACTCAAAAACGAATTTGCATATTATGACGTCAGCATATTTATGGAAAATTGATCGTATCTCTCTCAATATTGATCAATTTTCTTTTAAATTTCGATATGATGTAGTTAAGACAATTCTCTACAAGATTAGTGCACATCATTTTTCATTTTGATGACGTTATCATGGTGAAAATTTCATTTGAAGATGACATGTCAGAATTTTCTTAATTTGCGTGTTATGTCTATGGACGGTGAATTTCGTTCACATCATGAATCTACATGACATTAATCTTTGAGCACTATCTAGCTTATTTGTGCTCTATTTTCTCCCAAATTTGGGTATGTTATAGCTGAGACTATGGGCTATAAAAACCGTGCTTTTGGTTTTTGATCAGATGTTGGGATCATGTCAAAACTTTCAATTGAAAGTTGAAATTGCGAATTCGGTAGAACTTTGCAGGAACCATGCATTAGGTGATACGTACGTATTATTAGGTGGTCTGTCAACGACAGACTACCTATTGATTTCGTCAGAATTTTCTTTCTTTATTATTTCTTCCGTACACTTTTTGTGTAAACGTTTACTCGAAATCGACATGGTCAATTTCCTTCGAATTTCTGTCAGTCATCAGGCCCTATAATATCAAGTTCAAGTAACCTTCTCAAGGTCATGGAGTCATCGTGACGTCATCCAGGCGCCATTTTGTGATATTTTCTGAAAATCACAAACGATCATAACTTCATAACAGAAAGTCATTTCTCATTCATATTTACCATGATCAAGGTCAATATCCGTCCGGTCAATTTCAGGTCAATAAACGCGCGCGTGCGCGTACGTCCGCGCGTCAGTGCGCGCGCAAATTTAAAAATGCTCAAAATCGTCTCAAATTCATTTTGCATACGTTTCAGGTCATTTTAAGCATTTCGCAAAAAACGCGAAACGCGAATTTTCGCGCGTTTTCGTTCGTGACGGCCGAACGAAAAATAATTCCTCCTAGTTTATTTTTGACATGATGTTCCTCATTTTTTCTGAACAATTTGATACCATGTTTATCCTTTTATGACCATTAATAACGGAATGAGCGTCCGTTCAAGAAACATGTCCGTGCGCGCGAGCTCTTGTAATACATAGCATATATGGGCAAAAACATGCCTATACAAAATCCATTATAGCTCTTTGGGATGCACGGGGACCTTCAATTTTTTTCATATTTGATTAGATCATGAGTCGGAGATATGATTTCTGGTCTCATTTGGCCATTATATATATCGTGACATCATCATAATGGCCTTGGAACTCAAAAAACGAATTTGCATATTATGACGTCAGCATATTTATGGAAAATTGATCGTATCTCTCTCAATATTGATCAATTTTCTTTTAAATTTCGATATGATGTAGTTAAGACAATTCTCTACAAGATTAGTGCACATCATTTTTCATTTTGATGACGTTATCATGGTGAAAATTTCATTTGAAGATGACATGTCAGAATTTTCTTAATTTGCGTGTTATGTCTATGGACGGTGAATTTCGTTCACATCATGAATCTACATGACATTAATCTTTGAGCACTATCTAGCTTATTTGTGCTCTATTTTCTCCCAAATTTGGGTATGTTATAGCTGAGACTATGGGCTATAAAAACCGAGCTTTTGGTTTTTTGATCAGACGATGGGAACATGTCGAAATTTTCAATTGAATGTTGAAATCGCGACTATGCTAAGGCCGTTTGTCAGCTTTGCTTGTTAAGTCTATGAGAAATATTTTGGTCCATTGGTTAAAGCGCTTGCCTCCCATTCAATCGACCCAGGCTCTAAGCTTTGATTCCCGTGGGTCATTTTTAAAAATTTATTTTTGGTTCTGTTTTTACATATGATTTGATCACCTCTTCCACTGTCATAACATATACAATCACAAACAACGTAATAGAATGCCTAATTTTGCACGTTATTTCTCTGGGAGAGGAATGTCAATAGTTTGCGTACAACCCTATGGGAAATCTGATTCCTTGTTATTGATTAAACCTATATAGTGTTAATCTGTCTATTGGTTAAGAAACTAGAAGTGGAATGGAAATGCTTGGACAAAAGCATTCAGCATGGAAATAAGACACTACCAACTAAAAGAAACCAGCAAAACAACCATGGATGACAGAAAAGTTTCTGAACTTGATGCAGGAGAGGCAAAAGCAAGTCAGAAACTCCAAATCATACAGAGACATCAATAAGGTAATTGATAATGAATGTAAAAAGCAAAAGAAGAATGGCTAACTCAAAAATTTGTTACAATAGAGCATTTCTCCAAGACAAACCAAACAAATGAAATGCACAGAGAAATCAAGCATTTTAAAAAGAAGAAAAACAAGGCAGCAAGCGGATGTATCAAGAACAAAGATGGAACATCTTCCTCTTTGAAAAGGAAGATATTAAACAAAGATGGGAAGAATATATCCAAGACCTATTTGATGATGACAGAGGTCAATAACTTCCAATCACTGACAACGAGGGTCCAAGTATACTCGAACCAGCAGTTAAACATGCTCTGCATTCACTGGGAGCTTCTTAATCTGAAGGCCCGGATGGGATTACACGGGATGAACTTGTGGCCTTAAAAGAATTTGGGATTGAACATTTGACTAGTATTTGCCAAATGATATACAATACAGGTCATATTCCTGAAGATCTGAAAAAGTCGATATTTGTGACAATTCCAAAGAAGCCTAAGGCAAGTGTATGTGAAGATTTCCGGACAAGTAGCCTTATGAGCCATGTAACCAAGTTGCTCTTAAAGATCATTCTCGACAAAATAAAATTTCAAATTGACAATGAAGTAGGAAAGAAACAGTTTGGTTTCGGACCTCAAAGTGGTACTAGAGAAGCCATATTCTGTATGAGAATGATGACAGAAAGGTATATTGCAGCTAGTAAACAAAGAACTATATGTGTGCTTTATTGACTACTCTAAAGCATTCGACAAAATTCACCACGCCAAATTGATTGAAAGCTTACAAAAAATTAATCTGGATGGTAAAAACATACGTCTCATATCTAAACTTTACTGGGAGCAGACAGCAAAATTAACAATGAAATTACAGGTTACACAAAAATCAAAAGAGGAGTACGTCAGGGATGCGCAATGTCCCCATCTCTGTTCAACTTGTGCACAGAGTTGGTATTCAGGAAATTTCAGATATGAAAGGTGTTAGTATTGGGGTGTAAATATTAATAATTTACGTTGTGCTGACGACACTGTACTTTGCGCAGAGAATAAAGCAGATTTACAACATGTATTTGATATTGTAAAAGTCAAAAGTGAAGAGTTTGGTCTATATATGCATGAATGTCAAGAAAACTAAATCTATGATTTTTAGTAGAACAGAGAATACGCCTAGAATCTGTTTGAAACTCGATGGACATATTATTGAGCAGGTCAGTAATGACATCTACTTAGGACAAAATATCACAGATGATGCCAGATGCGAAGCAGAAAAAAAAAGAAGAATAGAAATAGCTAGGAATACATTTCTGGCAATGAAATACTCATTCACAGATAGAAAGGTGAAATTTGCGCTTAGGTTAAGACTAGTAAACTGTTATGTATGGTCTGTATGGAGCAGAAACATGGACAATAAGCAAGGCCATTGAAAATAGAATAACATCTTTTGAAATGTGAATTTACAGAAGAAAAATGAAAATAACCTGGAAACGAATGAAAACAGACATAGAGATATTGCACATGGCAGGGCGTAAACAAATTGCACTGGTAGGATTAGTTAAAGAGAGAAAAGTGAAATACTTTGGTCATGTTAAAAGGCACCAGAGCCTCTTAAAGGATGTGTTGGAGGGAAGGGTGGAAGGAACTAGACTGAGAGCAAGACCCAGAATCAACTGGGAAGAGAATGTCAAGAACTGGAGTGGACTAAAAGAGTGCACTAGAATGGCAGAAGATAGAGTGAAATGGAAAGATGTTACAGTCAACCTCCGAACCGGGAGAAGATACTTAGATACTTAGATACTTCTCTCTCTTGCATTGTTTTTCTTCCCTCTCTTGTTTGCCCCCTCCTTCTCTTGCTCTGTCTCTGCATTTCTCTCTCTCTCTCTCTCTTTCTATACTCTTTTACCCTATCTCTCTCTCTCTCTTTGTGCCTCCTCTACCTCTTTTGCCATGCCTCACTCTTATTTTCTTTCCTGTCTCTCGCTGCCTCTGCCCTTCTCTTTTTCTTCTCTCTCACCCTTTCCCTTTCCCGCCTCTGGTTCTCGTTCTCCCTCTATGATGTCTTGTAATGTTCTTAAATTTTCTATAGCTCTACCCTTTGCTCTTTTATTCTTATTTCACCCCTACCATGTTTACCATGGAGAGAAACACGAATTGAAACACATTAGTAAACGGCGCTTTGGGATACCTGGTGATCCCAATTTTTTTTAAAAATTTGGATAAAGAATGAGTCGGAGATATGATTTCATGTCTCGTTTGGCCCTTAAGTATATCGTGACATCATCATAACGGCCTTGAAACTCAAAAAAAGAATTTTCTTATTATGACGTCAGCATATTAATGGAAATTTGATTGTATCTCTGTAAATATTGATCGATTTTCTTCCAAATTTCGATATGTTGTAGCTGTGACAATCCTAAACAAGATCAGCGTTCACCAGATTTAAAGACAGACCACCTAATTCGTCCTCATGACGAATTACTTTTCTAGTTTCTTCATACATTTCTTAACCATTAAACCATAGAAAGCCAGGTAAAGTTTTTTAGTCTAATACATTCAAGCTGTACATAAAGTATTTTTTTAAGTGTTTGGTACACTTAGTGCAATGAAAGTGAACTTGATCCTGACAATCGAGTTGAATAAAAGAACTAGATCAGTGACATTTTAGTAAAATTTTGCTATAGAATTTGATGGTGTAAATGTTACACTGTATGTGAACATGTAAATGGAATAGGCCTACACTTGGACCAGTTCCTTTATCAACAGTCCAGAAAAGGGGCATTTTAAAACCTTTCTGTGTTAAAAAAAGGAATTATGGGTAGCTCGAGCAAGACACAAGAGTAGGAGGTTGATTTGCAAATTTGTCTTTGATGGCTTTTCCCAAACTGTCACAGATTTGTTTCTCTTCGTAAAATTTTGAATTTAATGTAGCACATCTGATGGAACTTACCTTAGAGAAAGTACATACATTTCCAAGATTACATAGAGAGTGCACAATGGGGAAGAGAAGAGAGAAAGACGAAGAGATAGGAAAAGAGAGTGAGAGAGAGAGAGAGAGGAAGATGGAGGTATATTGGTGTGATCCTTGGGAGTAACAACTACAAGTGATGGAGAATAAATATTTTGCAAGTTAAAATTAAAGTTAAAAATAGAATATCTTGGAATCAATTAAGCAAATCATCAAGATGATAAATATGGTAGGGGAACTAAGATTAAGAACAAAAGAAGGAAAAAAAAATGAAGCCTCCTTGGCGGGGAATCGAACCCCGGTCTTCCGCGTGACAGGCGGAGATACTCACCACTATACTACCAAGGAATTTGCTGAGAGAGCGAGAAATATTACAGTACTATAGGCACAGACCTTAGATAAATAAAGTGTGTTTCGAATTGCAGATCGAGTGAATAACGTACATGCTTTATATAGCGCAGCGAGATCGCACAGAAAGCTGAAGAAGCCACTCCTCCTGACACACCCACAAAACCTCATTGGCTCAAGAAAATTTCTTTGACTTTGTATTCCTCATTTCACTTTTCTTTGCATTATTTCAGTGATTGCGCATGTGGCTATTACGTATGTGCATATCATGCATGCAGGTTGTTGAATTGAGGCCAAAGACGGTCGACGTCGACGGACCAAGCCGACTAAAGTAAACGTAAACCAGGCCAGTCAAGTCTATATTGCCTGTGACTTGTATGTGCACCTGAAAAAACAAGATTGCATCATTTGACATCATGGCTTCCTTTGGTTTAGGGTTGCGTTTGTCAAAAGTTACAGCAGAGCTAGCAGGAAGAGCCAGGTGCAATCAGCCCGTAAAATCTGGCGCTGTATTTCTCGCTTGCTCTCGACTTCAACAAGTTGATCAGTCCCATTCACTTCACACGCTGGGAGCTCGTCCAACTTATCACCTGCATGCACCCTCTTCCTCCGTTCTTACACCAGCAAGATCAAGGCTTCTTCAAGAACATAGTAACACTTCATGTAATTTGGTCAACTTTGTGAGAAATATGTCTGCTGATACTCTTCCTGATCCTTTAAATCTTATTTTTCGACAGGTAAATAGTCTTTGACTTTAGTTTATAATTATATCTCCACCTATTTCTCCTTTGTTTTGTTTCATCAAACTAAGTTCAAACTTTCAAATTCTTGACTTCAGGTTCAGCTCAGCTCTTACTTAGTTAGTACTTAGTCTTAGTCTTACTACTACTAGACTAGACCGAAGATTTCTGTCTCTTTCGTTCGTTAGCCTCTGATTTGGGTAGGGTCGGCTCCTCTCTTTAGAGACGGAAGCCGACCGTAGCGGCTGCATTGCAAACTAATGCCCGCGTCCGGGCAGTAAACTTATGCCCAAAATACTACATTTTACCCGATGCATATCCGATGCATTTATTATTGTAAATTAGGCCTAGGCTAAACTACATCGGTTCCACTTACCAGATTGACTGTATGCGTTTAAGGGTCTTTTTTCTGGATTTTCATCGCCGAAAATGAGCTCCGTGTTGAAATTCTTGCAGCCGTATTTTAAACTGTTACTGTCAATGGATGATGTCATCTTCCTTCATGCACAGTAACAAAAAAACAAAAAATCCAGTAAACTATCAAGTCAGAATGATTCGTATATATTTGTGATCTCACTATCTTCATGTGATAAGCAAGCATTACCTGCTGACTATTTTTGAAAATGGGTAATTGCACATCTATTAGTCAGTGCACTACACTATACAGTGTTCAAAACTTCAAATACTAATAGAAGAGACTTTACCAATGTTTTCAGATTCATTAAATCTCTCTCAATCTATGGTGAGCAACACATTTTCTAAATTACATGTCATTAATACTGTACCTCGATCTAGATGGAAATCATCTTTATTCATGACATTGGTTATTATTTGGGCAGTCTGAAGATATAGCCTAGGTAGGTAGTCAAGAGAAATTATGCAGAAGAAAAATAAATTGAATACATTAAATCCTAGTGCAAAAAACAAAACTTATCTCAGTAAGTCTGTTTTATTGTTAATCATTACCATTTTTCATTCTATTCAGCTTTTTGACTACCAGTCTTACACATACACCTATCTGCTTGGAGACAGGGATACTAAGGATGCAATTCTCATTGACCCTGTCATCGAACTCGTTAAGAGGGACTTGCATCTTGTGGAAGATCTTGGGCTAAATCTTTTGTATGCAGGTAAATCTCTTGCTTAAATATCCTATCAAACATCTGGTCTAAACTCTAAACTTCTACAAACCATAATATGTATTAGGCATTTACCCCAACTAATGAAAGTAATTGTGTATACAGTTATACACTATACAGTTTTCTGTACACAATATTCCTATTTGTGTTGAAATTAAAAACCCATAAAGTGGGTTGTATAAGAACAGTAATTTGACTCTTCAGCTGTGATAAATTGCATCATGTTTTGATAGACCTGGAGCTATTATTCCTTGTATGTGGATCAGTTGTCTGACTTGGCTTGCACTCTTTAAATATTTACCCTTACTGTCCAAACAAGTTTACAAAGTACAAAAACATTTAGTGAGAACTTTGTTATTTTATCATAATGGGTAAAAAAATCCTTCACAACACTATTCGGGAGCCCATTTGTAATAACTGGTATATGATGAAAGACAGCCATATACCGGTACTAGATTAAAACTTTATGATCATATAGATTATGTATTCTGAAATTATTTGATCCAAGTATGCACTGTACTTTCATTTCAAATTTATGCACAGCGCCAGATAATGGTTGGTTTGAATTTCTGCATGAGGTAATTTCAATCAAATATGTATACCCGGTATCTACTCTGAATTCACAATATTTGTATATGAAATGGGTAATTGTTATTGAGGTTTGAAATTATTATCTTTCTCCACCCATTCCTCCAATCACCTGATTTATTGTGTGTGTGTGTGTGTGTGCTTTTTTCTTCTTCTTCTTCTTCTTCTCTCTCAATTTATCAACCCCCCTCTCTCTCTTACCGGTATGTTACTTTCATCTTATTTTGTCTAACTCTGTCTATCCCCACTCATTTTCCCAATCACTCTCTCTCTCTCTCTCTCTTATTAAAAAAAATGTTACTATCATACTATTCTATATGTATCTTTACCTGCCTATGCCCCATTCCTATCCATCACCCTCTCTCTTCCTCATTAAAAAAAAAACTTTCTTACTATACCTATGCTCACTCTCTCTCATTCCTCAGTAAACACCCACTGTCATGCTGATCACATAACTGGAAGCGGTTTGTTGAAAGAGAAGCTACCGGGCTGTAAGAGTATCATCAGCGGCAAGAGTGGAGCCAAAGCAGACCTCTACATTGATGAGGGTGATCAGATCAAGTTTGGAAATTTGGTGAGTAGCTTAACCTCTTCCATGCATGGCCAGCAATCCCCTCCCAAGAATGTTTATGTTCTACTTAAAGACAAAATTTACCACTGATGGTAACTTTGCCATCAATATGAATTATGAACTACCAATCAAATCAAGGTTTCTATGGAAGTTACCATTAATTATAAGATTACTACTGCTACTACTACTACTACTACTACTACTACTACTTCTTCTTCTTCTTCTTCTTCTTCTTCTTCTTCTTCTTCTTCTTCTTCTTCTTCTTCTTCTTCTTCTTCTTCTTCTTCTTCTTCTTCTTCTTCTTCTTCTTCTTCTTCTTCTTCTTCTTCTTCTTCTTCTTCTTCTTCTTCTTCTTCTTCTTCTTCTTCTTCTTCTTCTTCTTCTTCTTCTTCTTCTTCTTCTTCTTCTTCTTCTTCTTCTTCTTCATTTCTTGACCGATTTTGATTTGGTTTGCTTTATCTGGTAGATCTAACTTTGGTACACTAAACTTCTACACAGAATTTTAAAATTGTTCTCCATTAATTAATTATGGTAATTTATGCAAATTTATTCAAAAAATAACAAAAATTGCTTCTTCTCCCTCATTTCTCGACCGATTTTGATTTGGTTTGCCTTATCTGGTAGAGCTAAATTTGGAACACTAAATTTCTACACAGAATTTTGAGATTTTGCTCCATTGATTAATTATGGTAATTTATTCAAATTTATTCCAAAAATAACAAAAAAATTTTCTTCTCCATTTCATTTTTAAAGTTATGTGCAAAATATTAGGATGATTATTTGCAAATTTGATCCCTCACAGAAAACACTTGTGGATTAAAAAGAGGAGAAAAGAGAGGTTGAAAATTAAATGTTCAGAACGCATTTTGTTTTCAGCAAAGTGCTACTCCCGGGCGCTACTAGCACAAGGCCAGGATAGGCATAGGCATGGCAATCACACTGCATACCCCCTTGCACACACACTTTGGATAAGTAGAACTATGGTAGTAGGGTCCATGGTAGAACAATGCTCACAGTTTTTGTTTATGCTGGTGGCCCAATCTGGCAAAAATATAACAATTTTATAAATGATAGGAAATATCAAGAAATGATAAATGTACTAGCGAATATAAATTTGAGTCCTCCTTGTCATAAAACTATATATTTTTCAACCAATTTTCATTCCATTTCCTTTAGTTTCTATTTAATCTTGTACAGCTAAATGAAATTATGTCCCTTCCAGGGCATCACATTTTTATTTTTTGACCAGTTCAAAAGTGTACCACATAAAATTTACGATATTTGTTGTTGCGAGATGCAGATGAGCGCTACGTCATTGACGTTCTGGTTCTTGACTTTCAGTTAAAATGAAAAACATGGAAGAAGTCACTAACTTTCTTGTGTCTTCCACTCCAATTTGGTAGGCTCTAGATGTGTTCTCAACCCCTGGCCACACGTCTGGGTGTGTCACCTATGTATTGCGCAATGAGACAGGAACTCCTGTTATAGCATTTACTGGAGATGCCATCCTCATCAGGGGATGTGGAAGGACAGATTTCCAGGAAGGTAAAATGAATTTACTGTAGGATAGAGAAATGGCCCCCACCCCACTCCCCCAAAAAAAAAAAATTGAAATGTTACTCAAAGTCTAGTACTGCCAGAATTTATGTCATATTTCCCTTAACGAGACAGGGTGTAAACAGGCTGACTTCAAATTATTGTTGGAATTTAGACATGCGGGCTGTGTTTCAAATAATTCTCGAATAGTGTCTAATATTTTACAAATCATTATTCTTTGTTTTAAAATAATAATGAAATAAGCTGGCATTTCTTTGCGCTATACCCTCAGACTCTAATGGGATTATAAAAAAGTCTCAGTTGAATGCTACCTTGCCTGATGACTTTCTTAGCCATCGTCTTTATACCGTACTTCATTATAGTAATTACACCATGTACATGTACATATTCTTTCAAAGGTATTAGAATCCTGAAAAAGACTGGTGAGCACTTCCACTCCCCCCACCCCTAAAGAGCTCATTTTCTCTTTTGTGACGATATACAGGCTGTATGTGTATTTCTGTCCTTTTGTATGGAATTTATTTATGGCTTTGCTTGATTTCAAACAGGTGATTCTGGGATGCTCTATGATAATGTTCATGGGAAGATTCTCTCATTACCTCCAACAACAAGATTAATGCCAGCCCATGACTACACAGGTATGAAACAATTATAGATACCCAGAGATGCCAACTAGTACGGATTTCCCGTAATTTCTACGGGAAATCGGCCGATTACGGGCGGTACGATTTTCATACCATAAATCCCGGATTTTGCCGATTTTGCCGATTTTCAAAATTAGCACTTGAAGTGAAAATGCGCCTGTTGTTACTATAGGCTAGCGCGCGTACGTGCGTTCATGCGCGATCGCTAGATATATAAAAGCTAGATGGTGCTGTGGCGCACGCACGCGTACGTACGTACAAATGTTTCGAAGGATCAAGAAAACAAATCGTCAAATGGAGAAATAAACAAGCATTCAAATAGTCTTTAGAGATCTGTCAAGGTTTGTTTGTAGGTCTAGTTTATTATTTCATCTCAAATAGAATTTAGAATTCTCTTATTGACAAGTTAAGAACACCTACGATGTTCTCGATCGTAGTTACTTTCATTTTGCCAGCAGCCGACCTAGCGTTGTTTTGGCAAAAGCTAGCCGCCCAGCTTCCCACCGCGAAGCATTCGAGTCCGGTAACACTAACAGACCGTTCATGTTCTGCCGAGAGTGTGGCGGAAGGTTTGTGTGTGAGGTGCGATTTCGATTTGGGAGTAGAGTTGCCAAGTCCTTTTGACTTTCGATGTTCGTGAAATTGACGATTTATTTATTCATTTGCTCATCATTAATTTTAGTTACTTTAAAATACTGTTTAATGTGCAAGTTGATGTTCTTAATCAATCTTTCCTGTTGATCACATTAACTTAGTCTAGATTTAAAAAGTTATTAAATTGATCGTAGATCTATTCGCATTAAAGCCATTATGAAATTAACATTGTATCTTTGAACTTATTTAACTTATTTAATTGGTTGTCATTATCATTATCATTTGGAAAATTGCCCCTTGTTCTTAAGAAATTGCCCCTTGCTCTGGTAAATCCCCGTGAGCAAGGGGCAACTTTTAAAAATAAATTGCCCCTTGCTCCTGGCTGCTTAATCTAAGGCTTGCTTTCAACAGAACACTTTCAATATGGAGTTGACACCAACTTATGAACTTACATGTGCAAGGACGCTGCAAAGACTATAGTAACATATCAAGACATTTTGTCATGAGTTCATCCAGTCTTTCAGTAGAATACTTTCAATATGGAGTTACATGCACATGTAACACCAACTAATGAACAGGTATGTTACTTTTATTTAACTTGTTGTGCTATCGCGCTTGCCTGCGGGAGCTGCGCTTGCCAGCGTGCAGAAAAATTTGCGTCGCGCAGAAAATTACTGATTTTGTCTCCAAATTACTGATTTTTAGCCTTATGATTACTGATTTGTGCTCTGAAAGGTTGGCATCCCTGGATACCCTTTCATTTCAGATTTGATATGAGGATTAAAAGATAAAGGCCAGTTCTGGTCATGCGATTGCATTGTGAAAGAAACGTTATGGAATCGTATCAGAAAAGGTTGATCATCTAGCATATAAGTATTGGTGTGTACTGCAAGGTTCTGGAATCATCAAAATGATAAGAAATTTGGCCCAGTCTTGGTAAAGTTAGAAGCACTGTACACAGAAAGATGTATATGGGACTACGCGACCACGTGCACGATATCTATTTGGTCCAAATGGATATAATAATGTACCAAATATATCAATTAGTAGGCGGTTTCCCCGACTTTCCCGGCAAGATTTGTATCATCACGTATTAGTCAAAACATATTCTTTCACATGATTGGTAATGAGAGCTTCCATTTCATTTTTTTGAGAGAGGGGCATTTCCAAAACTGGTCTTTACCTTTAAGATTACGATATTTCAGCTTAAAAGAAGATCTACATATCTACTCTTTTACAACAAAAGTGTAAAAATTGATTTTGTTTTTGTTTGTTGTTGTTGTAATTAAGGTGTAATTAAGGTGTAATTAAGGAAAGAAGATTGAGCTGAGGTAGATGATGATTGATCTACTGTCAGTGAATAATGAGGATGATGGTACTTGTGATGATGATCGTGTTGGTGTTGATGGTGATGATAATGAAGATGAAATTCGGGTAGTGATGGAGATGGTTGTGATAATAATAATCTATGATGGTGGTAATGATGTTGATAAGAAGATGTAGTGATAATACAACCTTTATTGTCAGGTCTACTCAATTACCGTAGTTATTGTAATGGTAATGAATAAGGAAATATTTGTGGAAGTGGCTATGATGGGCATATGTTTCTGGTTGCCTGGGAGCATATGTTATGATTGATGAATAATGATATCATATCACCGTAAAGGACTTGCTAATTTTGATAAAGAGTGCCTTTTCTATACAATCTGCAGGACAGACAGTAACAACAGTGAAAGAAGAGCTGCAGTTTAACCCCAGACTGACCAAGACCAAAGAAGAGTTCATCAAAATCATGCAAGAGCTTAACCTCCCCTACCCAAAAGCAATAGGTGAGTAATCCAACTTTGCTTTTGGTCAAAGGGTCCATTTATTCAATTTAGGGACTGTTTATCTCTTAAACAGCCATGATGTACAGTCAAACCTGCTTTAGTGACCACCTGTCTACAAAGACCACCTGTCTACAAAGACCACTTTTTGTGTTTCCCTTGGGTGGTCGCTATAGACAGGTTTGACTGTATAAGTAAAAAAGAGAAGATATATTTCATAAATGGGTTTCTTTTCTTCCATGCTATTCTGAGATATATTAGAAACCCTAATGATCATTAGACTTTGAATGAAATTCTGTAATAGTCAGTGTGGACAGCAGTAATTCTTCGTTTGAACAAGCAGTTGTTTAATACTTCCAAGTTACAGGTCAATAACATGTAACGTGCATTGGCCCATATAATTTTTTTGGTTAAACTCAGTCTGTGGGGATAAGAATTTGTAAGATGGGATGGGCAATAATTATACTCTGTACTGGTATCTCAAAAGTGGCTTTGCGCTGAAATTTCCCTATACCCTGTATTGTCACAACTAGCCACTACTCACATTTTTCCATAATTAATCATTGACTGTATTTTTTTTCAATGCAACAAGTGCCTTTGATTAGGCAGCGAGATATCATCACTCATGGAATTCCTAGATTGTTATGAATTTGATAAATTTAATAAGAATAATCCCTCAAGTCCATGATACTTTCTTCGCTGCTCAGGTTTGTTTTCATATTATTTCTTTTCCTTTAATACTATTCCAGACAAAGCTCTTCCTGCCAACTTGGTTTGTGGAATAGTTGGAGAGGGATATGACAAGTGAGACCTATAGAACTGGAGACTAAGACACGACTATGGCGTGTGAATAAACCCATGTGTTAATCCACCATTGAAGGCAAAGTCGTCGTCTTCTGAAATGAGACGTTTCTAGCTGAAGATGGTGTCAAGATCATTGAGAAATCATTGGGAACTTTTAAATTCAGTTTCAGATGGAGGCCAGAATTAATGTGCAAGGCGATATCATGTATAATAAACTGTACAATGTGTTTCTGAAGGGGAAAAAAGAGGATAGACAACTTTCCCCAGCAGTTTCTTTCATAAATACACATTCATGTAAATGTGTTACTAGACATGTACCATTATTAAAGATCAAGTGCTTCCTCTTTGATATTATACCACATTTATGATGATAAGGCTATTGATCAAGACATGACCAAAAAAAATGAAATCACTGCTGTCAAAATTGATTTTGGAAAGAGTGGGATTTGTCAGACACAATGAGTGACAGTTTATTGAACCTCTCTTCTCCTTCATACGTTTTTCTTTCTTTTAATCCTTCATTCCTAATCATAATCAGATGTTTCACCGATGAGCATGGAGAGATTTCTAAGACTAAGTTTAGACCCTGGTTTCATGATGAAAAGTGAAGGTTGAGATGTATGATGTAATGGTCATATACAGTATGTAGCCTTTGGAATCCAGTTGTGAGATTAAAAAAATGCAAATTCCAAGCAAGTCTATGAAGCGAATGCTCCCCTGTCTCAACTTTTGTTTGGACAAAAGGAACAATTGCTTGATTTTTGTTTTTGTTTTTCTGATAACCATTTAAGCTTAGATTGAAGAAAAAACAACAACATTGGATTATGGTATCAGAGTACTATTTACTGATGTATGTTGGTGTGTGTGAAATCAATATCTACATGTAAAGAGAAAATGCCATTTTTGACGCAAGGGTTCCTGGAGAACTGAAATTGTAAATGTAATGAAAATCAGATGCATTGAATAATAATGCAGGGTAAAAGGTTGAATATCTTATAATAGGGAATGTATTTTGATACAAGTTGCTAATAACATTCCTATTTGCAGCAGAGATGAAATGACCGTTATAAAATCTGCAGTCAATTTATCTATGCTGCAAATGTTATTTGCGACTTGTATAAAAATACATTCCCTATCATAAACCATTCAACCTTTGCCCTGCATTATCATGTAATCCATCTGTCAACATTAAATTACGTATTGTGATGCAATACTGTCATTAAATTTTAAAGATTATCAAACACAATTAATCTGTACATGATCTCCTCGAGTGATGTTTAATCCAATTGTTACCCAACTGGTTGCAGAAGGGAGGCCAAAGCTAAAAAGAAAGAAAAGTGAAGAAAGAAAAGCCTCAAATGATTTTCTTGGACCTACTCTACAACGAATAATATGCCGTAGTCCTATTGTCACATTTTCTCCAGAATGTCTTTCGAAGAGTCTTCATGATAAAAATGTGGATACAATATATTCTTCATTGTATTTTTCCCATGTTACAGTTTTGGTGTATAATATTCAGATTATCTACTGGCAGATACTTTTTATTATTTTAGCATCAGTAATATCTTGTACATAATATGATGAAAGAATGTAATTCTGATGCACAACTGTCCTTGTGTTTGTTCTGAATATTAAA
Source organism: Mesocentrotus franciscanus (assembly GCA_037976565.1). Lineage (NCBI taxonomy): Eukaryota > Metazoa > Echinodermata > Echinoidea > Camarodonta > Strongylocentrotidae > Mesocentrotus > Mesocentrotus franciscanus. The sequence goes on from CP137666.1 coordinate 48,956,744, forward strand.
ACTTGAAGAACTGAATACTGCCCTCTGAGAGGGGGATATTCTAACGACAGTTCTCCTAATCCCCTAAAAGAAACTCTTACATATATATATATGTACATACATACATACATGAGCCAGTATGAAACAATCCAAGCTTATTTGTAGTATGACAATTCCAGTTTTTTTTTTGTATTTTGGTATTAAACATTCATTCAACATTGCTGCATGCCTCGTCTCGTCAATATCATGCTTTCTTTAAAAGAATTTTATTTTCTTTTGTGTCAACATCTGGGTCCATTAGCACTACGGTAAGCATAACGATTATGTGTATTGAGTTGTATGATAGATTGCATGGATCACGTTGTCCAATCATCGTAAAAATCAATTGTACGATCACTTGCTAAGCTTTGCGTTACGGGGGCCTGGAGTGTTAATGTACATTGGTTGCTAGGAATATATCGCTGGTGATTTATGTCGATATGCAGCATACCAGATGGGACATAATAATATACACTGTACTGTATTTCATATGATGTACGTATGTCACATGATATAATCATAAATTCTTTTTAAATCAAAGTGTCTTCCTACATTTTGGACTATATCACTAAGTGATAGATACATGTATTAGCTTTTCAAAATGAAAGCATTATGGTGTGATAGAATCTGCAATATCACTGAAGGGTATGTTTGTACTATACAGGTTTGTAACTTGTTCATGATAAAATTGTGAAATTTTTAACTGTTCATGATAAGATCATTAATATTTTAAATAAAATTATGAAGGTTAGAGTGCATCATCATGTAAACCAGAATATTTTCATTATCAGAGGTTTGTCGCAAAGTGTTCATGAATAAATCGATTCATATATAAATGTATTTTTTTAGTCAACATTTGTCATCATAATTCATATTGAATATACTAGCATTTCAAATGCACATCAGATTTTTATTTTGATATCAAAATGTGTTTTTTTAAAACAAGAAATGCGGTATGTGTAATACAGAGAAAAGAAGGATGAGACCAGGGACATGACTGGCCATTTGTACACAATATCAAGGAAATCTATAGAATTGTTTTCTGAGAATTGGAAGGAGAGAGAGAGAGAGAGAGAGCTGGAGACAGAAAAAGAACCCAAGTACATAACGATGCAGGATTATAAAAGTAATACATCAAAAATAAAATCCACAAATATAACCTGTATGATTTATAAATAAAGGTTAAACTTAAATTTATTATTTCAGAAACAAGGCTATATAACACCAGTGAAGAAAACAAATCATGAAGTTTAAAGATAAAGACCAATTCTGGTCATTCGATGGCATTGTGAAAGATACGTTGTGGAATCGATCAGAAAAGGTTGATCATCTAGCATATAAGTATTGGTGTGTACTGCAAGGTTCTGGAATCATCAAAATAATAAGAAATTTGGCCCAGTCTTGGTAAAGTTACAAGCACTGTACACAGAAAGATGTATATGGGACTACGCAACCACGTGCGCGATATCTATTTGGTCCCAATAGATATAATAATTTACCAAATATATCAATTAGTAGGCGGTTTCCTGGCAAAATTTGTATCATCACGTATTAGTCAAAACATATTCTTTCACATGATTGGTAATGAGAGCTTCCATTTCATTTTTTGAGAGAGGGGCGTTTCCAAAACTGGTCTTTACCTTTAACTACTAACATGAATGTTAACCTGGAAAGCAGATACATGTATGTCACTTAACTTGATATGGATGATGAATGAGAACAAAAATATTGAGTTTGAGTCTGTTTAAAGAGGACCTGAAGTACATAATGATGCAAGAAACGCAAGAAACGTGTCTGGACTTTTACAAGTTTATAAGTTATAAATATCTAGTCTTGGCCTTAGAAACAATTCCATGGAATGAGAATGAAAGCCGACAGACGTATGTTGGCAACATTCTATTTGGTTTCAAGAATTACTCGTATGTGAAGAGTTATACTGACAATTCAATCATGTTCTAGTGCAACTCACTTTTTTTAGACTTTATCTTAAATTAAATCACATTTTACATTAAAACACATACTTGTAATACTAATTAATGATCTAATATGTTGTGGCAAATTCATAAGAAGACAGACAAACAAACAAAAATAACAAAAAATAACAAAAAATAACAAAACAACATTGAAGTGTCTGTAGTAAGGATATTTTATCATTTTTCTTGTCGTTTTCTTATGAAAATACTGTAGGCCTCTCAAAGTCATCAATTATCTACGATCCTGTCAGAAGAATATGTTAACAGGGGTTGCACAGGAGTCGGACCATGCTTCAGGAACCCAATCTCGCCTCACAGAGGTGCCTTGATATTTGTCAGGCATGTGAATCGTCCAGGACGCAGGCACAGCTCTTGTAAGGGGATGTTCCCATTGTGCAAGCTGTGTCGCACAAATACCAGAGTAAGGAGCACAACAAATTCTTGATTTAAAAAGAAAAAAGGGAAAGGGTGTTACAGTATGATATCTACTGCATGAAACTTATAAACTGTATAGCAGCATCCAGCTACTTCCACAAGATCTTGTGGAAAAAGAAACCTTGTTTTCTTGCCAGGTATAGCTCAGGAGTGGTAACTTTGTGTCATTTGGAGTTCAGCATGTCTCTCTTTAGAGTGGTAATAAGAGACTAAACATCACACATGTCACTTTTAATTCTGGCTGGTTGAAAACAGATCAGCATATGTCCATCAGATAATATCTTTCATGAAACCACTGGCACAACAGCAGGATGGCATAGTATCAACGTGAGGAGTGAGTTTGGAGGTTGAAATCATCCATTGTCTGCCAAGTCTGTCTGATCAAAGTATCGTGCGATGATACTGATTAGAAGATTGAGTGCTACTAGATTCTCTTCTGTATTTGAGTCCTGCAGGAGAGTAATGAGAAACAATATATAAATTGTTTAGTTATGGTGATACATTTCTCCCGGTTATATTTTGAAACTGATAAAGTTGCAATGGAGTTTTAGGCCAAGTTAGGAAAGAGTGTTGGATCTAGAGTTAAAATTAGAAATTTGTTTAGTGTACAGAATTAACTGCAGAGCAATTGTTGCCCGAGTATGTGTCGTAGAACCTCAGCTATAGCTGTTGTGTTTCTTAGAAGGGATTTTAATTTTTTTTTAAGGGAAAGTTTTCTCTTATGGTTGACTTATGCATAAAAAAATGTTTCTAATATATTAGAAAACTGTTGCAAAATCATGATGACTATGATGAGAATTCTTTCCCACAAAGGGCAGTCTATCACCTAGCAATGCTCTTGCAAGAAAATTAAAATTATTTACACTGAAATATGAGAGGAGACCATGTTGCTGAAGTTATTGCATACCGAGTTATATCATTAGATTTCGGAGCAGGTGCATTCGTAAGGCATTTACTGCCCCATGTAGAAATAAGCCTTTAAGTGAGCTTTACCACAAAATTATCTGTTTTTATTCTATGAACTTGTTTCAAGCATTTGCCAAAATAGGGTTTTAAAAAACAAAGCAAAACTGTTGCAATGATCTACATATAGGTTGCTACCCATAATATTTTGGGACATATTTCGCACTACAAGTATTTTCTTGCATACAGTAATAAATATTGTGGAAAGATTTATCATGCTTGGTGCCAGCGTACTATTGCTATGGACTGGCTCTGTTATAACACTTCTATGTCCCACGTTTGGTACATGTACATATGGGGTTGTTTTATTTGTTTACCGGTTTATGGCTGACGTGTGAAATGAAGCCTACATCTTGGAATTTACAGGTATCAGAATTTAGAAATAAAACTCCTCTTTGAGATAATAACACTATTGGTAGTTTAATTTTATCAAAATCAGAATTTGTTTATGTAAATGTTGCCATGATTTATATATGATGGTAAACAGAACATAAAGACACAAGAAATAGAGTATTTATAGAAAGGTGGTAAAACTAAATATATCCCTAGTAAAACAAATAAATATAATTTCAATAAATCAATCAAACAAGTTATGCGTCTATTGACAAGAACATACAACATTAAAAATATAAAAAGAAATTAAAATTACAAAAAATTAAATAAACCCATTTGTATTTGATCATAAAGACAGATGGAATATGGTCAAAGTGCAAGTAAACATTCATACAAAATCAATAAAAACAGAGTGTACTATTGCTATGGGCTGGCTCTGTTATCTTCTATGTCCCACGTTTGGTACATGTACATATGGGGTTATTTTATTTGTTTACCGGTATATGGATGACGTGTGAAATGAAGCCTACATCTTGGAATTTACATGTATAAGAACTTAGAAATAAAACTCCTCTTTGAGATAAAAAACTCTTGGTAGTTAAAAAAAAAACTCTTGGTACACCCCTGTAGTTAAATTTTTATCAAAATCAGAATTTGTTTATGTAAGGCAAAATGTTGCCGTGATTTATATATGATGATAAACTGAACATAAACTTTATGTTTTTAAAGACACAAGAAATAGAAAATTGATAGAAAGGTGGTAAAACTAAATATATCCCTAGTCATACAAATAAATATAATTTCAATAAATCAATCAAAAAAATTATGCCTTTATTGACAAGAACACACAACATTTAAAAAAAAAATTAAAAAAATTAAATAAACCCATTTGCATTTGATCATAAAGACAAAGATAGAATATGGTCAAAGTGCAAGTAAATATTCGTACAAAATCAATAAAAATATTATCATTATCACGTTCTCTTTAACCCATTTTGTATTGTTATGTAAAGCTACGTGAAAGAATCAAGAAGATATATATAAAGAGACTAAGAGAGAGAGAGAGAAATTAAGAGTGAATGAGATAAAGAGAGAGAAAACAAGAGATAGTGAATGAGATAGAATGAGAGAGAACGGTTTTTAGGAGGATAACAATATATCACCATATCAGCTATATTAGAGCTAATAATAATTGAATAGCCAAAAACGCGATATTGGGCAGCCCTAGGCTATTTTTGTAGATGATTCAGAATGTTTCTCGATGGAACATTTCATTACCTGTACGACACATGCTCTAGTGACGATTGCTTCACAGTCAATAACCTCAAACCCAGAACCCAACACTAACCTGAAGTTCCCTAACCATAACTCTAACTCTAATCCTAAACTAAAATCCAATTGCAATTTGCGACCCAAACCCCAACCATTTATCTTTGACAGAATATAGCCTGGAGCAATCGTTGCAGAAGGAAATGTCGGAGCAGTGTTTGTTTCATCATACTTACCATCACAGCTCTGAGAGTAGCACAATGCCTGGAGAGTGTTCGTATGGTAGCTGTAGAGTCGGCTAAAAGAGGTTTCTCAAAGCAGGCCAGGAGAGCAAACAGCCAGCATCCCTGCGCTATAGAGAAACCCAGCATTTCCAACCACTCCACATGGTATTCTAGCAACTTCTGTACCATTGCCTTTAAAATTAAATGAATAAAAATAAATAAACAATGAAATAAACAATCTATAGAATCATAAAGGGTAGTACGTGCACAAAATAACGATCGTCTGTTCAAGGACATGTCAGTTTGAAGATTATGATGTCTGCTCATAAAATTGACATTTTATTACTGATTGCCATGTTGTTAAATGGTATATGAGTAATGTTAAATCAATATGGCCTCCTAATATTGTCTCTGACAATATTATGATGATAAAGAGAACGAGAGGAAAGTACAAAATCACCTATATCTAGACAGTCAAATGACCTAAACATGCATGCATGCACGTAAGTGTTCCACGCTCACATTATTGTTTACCTTTATGTTATTTAATCCTTACACCTTATTTATAATTTTGGCAAGTCCCCAATGTTTTCATCTAATTTCTTTGAGTTTGTTGATGGATGCAAGATTTTGCAACGCTCAGCTCCTTGTAGTTAAACAAATAAGGAGGTAAATCTATGGCCTTATATAATACAATCAGGCATTCTTTTCAGATACTTAGAATAAATTAATTGGTAATCACAGATGGAACATATTAACATCTCAAAATATCTTGAACATATCTTATGATACAAGTAGAACAATTTTTGTATAATGCATTTCAATCTACACAATGTATTTTACTGATACATGTATAACACATTTCATTCTAAATTCCTTTTCACTAGCATTACTGCTCTATATCTGTAATCATTTTGATGATTTGTATAGCTTTGAAAGGTGAAATGAGATACATTTTCTCTTTTTTTTCATTATCTTTCTTTTGTAGGAGGGGGGAGTGAATGGGTGACTGGTTCCCTTTGATATAATAGTAAAATTCTTGAGCACAACTGACAATGCACAATTAGCAATACTAGACACATACAAAGATTCATGAATTCCCAGATAATACGGACCATACAATGCATGTATGTACCTGGTCGAGTGAACTGATGACGGTGACCAATGGTGGGACGGGCGTGGTCATGGTCACCTGACCGCATATCTCCTCTTCTTCATCATCTACCGGAGGTCTTCCTTGCTTTGCTCTTATCCTATCCAGAAATGTCCGCCCCAAACAGAACTGACACCAGGAGTCCTCATCTTTGTACTTTGGCTGTAAAGAAGTGACAGAATAAATAACCGATCAATAATTGATTACCTGATTGGTTGATTGCATAATTGAAATGACAGCACAGTAGAACTGCATCATAACAAAATGTTGAGAACCAACCAAGGAAGGAAATTACCATGTCAGTTAGAAAATTTGTTTTGTTAAGGTTTTGAAAACATAAAATACAAATAGGTGAGAGTAGTAGTGTAAGACTGAGTAAATCACCTTGTGTTCTTAAAAACAAGGTTCCACACTAGAAGTGGCTGATTAACTTATTGAATTTGTTCAATAGATTTGTTGATTAATTGAACGGTTGACTGAATAATTGATTGATTGACTGACTGACCAATTGGTTGATTGACTGAGTAAGTGGCTAAACAACTAGCTGACTGAATGAACGAGAGACTGTTTGATTGTTTGACAAACTGAATGTTAATGACTGACCCACTGACAGATGATGTTTGACTGATTGATGCATAACGTACATAATTGTCTGTCAAAACATGGTTGACTTTCTGACATCCCAGTTTAATGATATTTGATTAATGAAGCTTGAATAATATTTTGAATTCAGTCTACAAACCAATTCCATCTTTTCCTTTCTCTCTCCCACTATCCTAGCCGTAACTCCAGCTAGCCTCTGACGCAGTTCTGAGAAGGATGCAGACTGCCGACGCTGCCATATTGTGGTAGGAGCAAACCCTCGAGGAGCAGGGCTGAAACCTGTAGACTACCAAAACAAATGGGGAGGGTAGGATTAAGAAATATCATAGAGAGAAGAAGTATAGGATTAGTTTGAGAGGGGAACAATCAAGGAAGATAGAATATAGGAAAGATTAACAGTCACAGATAAAACAAAAAACTTAATAGAAATTTGTTAATTGACAACAAATAACCATATTTCAAGGGGATGGCATAGCAAAACACAGAGCATGATTAAAGGTCCGTTTTGGCTAAATTTGTAAAGAGTTACTTTCCCAATGTCAATATCTCATCCTTCTGTATTGTTCATCTCCCGTATTCAATGCTTTGTCTACAAGGGTTGCAAGATAGTGACTTTGCATCCAAATTTCACAAATGATTAGTACAATGCTTGAAAACAAGCATAGACGATACATATTCAAATCACATTTGCAATGTCAACTTCCAATGTGGTATGGCTCTCTTGAATAAAAATTATTTTTGATATAGTGATGATCTTACAGCTTGGTGAATTATTATTTATTTAGACCTTGAAAAGTCTGGTAGATGTGGCATGATCCAGTTCATGGATGGCAACAACTTGCACATGAAGAGCTTTTTCACAACAACAATAACCAAACAATAACCAAAAAATAGCCAAATGAATCTGATGAAATTTGGCTGTAAGATGAGGCAAATGGAGCTGTTTCAGTTCATCTCATCTCTTATACCGGTAGTTCATCTCATGTTACGCAATCAGAAAGATTATCATATTTTATCACTAAGTAATACTTACATTTGATACAACAACAGTCTGCTTGCTTTTCAGGGTATCCCGGTCAAGGTGTGCTACTACAACATCTGGGGTTTGCCTTGCTTCATTTCTTGATTTGAAAAAATAAAAATAAATGAATAAAAATCATCAGATTAAGACATTGTTAGTAATTGTATTAAATCCAATAGTTATACTGTTATAAACAAACTTATAATGTTAATCATACAAAAGATACTACAGTTTCTTTATTTATCTTGTTTGTTTGTTTGTCATGTTTGTTTTTTATTTTTCCCTCCTGCCGACTTCTCTTCAACTGCATTATTCCCAATATTGTATCTGCCCTTCAACTTTCTGACATCAATACTGACAAAAATATGTCTTACTTGGGACTGGAAACAATCCATAATAGATACAGGTACATCTTGACAATTAAAGAAATACATATTTTCACATGTCCTGCACATGTAAACTATCAAAGAAATAAAAGTATAAAACATTGTCTCTGAAACTAAACTTGCATTTTGGAAAAAATGAATGAAACTGAACATCAGCCATTATAATTTGAGCATGTGCACTTTGGTTGAAAAGCACCATTTTGACATGTACCCAATTGATACACAACTTTACAGAAGGTGCCACAATTGTCGTCCTTTTTAAAAATTACTGAAAGCCAAGTGCAGTTGCATTACAATCCCATAACAAATTTAATTATCTGCGGCTGGCTGCTCAGGCTGGCCTGGCAAGACTGGCATGGCCTTGCACATAGAACTTTAGCTTACATTTCGTCTTTCGTCTTCGATAAAAAGGGGATAAAAGGCGGAAAAACTTTCTAAATTCTTGATTTTGGTCGCATAATTCATTCAAATTTATCTGTTTTTATTATTATTTAGTTATTTAAGATTTGTGCATGAGGAATTTCATTGTTAGCGTGAGAGCGTGAAAATTTAGTGAAATGCGTGAGTCTCGCGCTAAATGCGTGAGTGTTGGCAGCCCTGCACTTAATAGGTTGGTGTCAATGCATCCTCTCCTGTTCACAACAGAATAGACTTTACAAAGAATAAGGCGCTAGTGTAGTTTCGTATCCATTTTTTGAACCCTAACTAACTCCGGCATGGAGATACCCTAGATCTAGGCCTACTAAAAGTAAAACATAACCCAACATCAACTAAATCTTTATCAATTGTTCAAATAATGGTCATGATTTAAATACAATTGCATACCCTACGCGTACCGACAGTGGGTGCGACAAAGGTGGGTACGGTATGCAGCAGTTTGCCGTGAATCCCGTGAGAAAGTGTATATTATAAGTCTTCGTTTTTAGGAAAAATACTCCACAAAAGATTTTTTAAATGACACAAAAGGGGTAAGAAACATAACGACTTTTAAATCATGACCATGATTTGAACAATTGATGAAGATTTAGTCTAGATCTAGTTGATGTTTTGGTATACGTAGAGTAGAGGAGGCAGTTTTCGGCCACTTAAGGCGAAATCCTATTTTTGGACTCTTTACTTCCTATTTATTATTTTCTTCCTATTTATTATTTTCTTTTGTTTAAATCATGAAGCCAATACTATTATTATTCAAACAAAAAAAGAATCCTAGAAAAAAATCATGAACTGCCATGGCAATATTGATTTTCATTTTCACTGTTTCGGCTGTAGTTTTCGGCCGCATGTACAAAGTCAATAGGGAACGCGCGCTGAGCGTTCGCCTGCTGATCCCTAACGCATGCGGCCAGAGCACGTAATCCCACGCATGGCCGAAAACTACAGCTGCGGGTGCCGTGCTCAGAAATTGGAATCTAAACTATACAGAGATACAGCGCTATAGTATCCGACTGATAGGATAACATACATGTGGTGAGAAACATTTGAGCTTGCGATGAACAAAAAATCTGACTCTAAATCTGAAAAATACTTGAAATACAGCTCATTTTATGGGACCCATATTCCTTACAGACACGCGTAAGATATTCCATTTTTCAGATTTGGGTAGCGGGACCGCCGATTACATCGCTAAAATGTGATATTTAAGGATACATTTTCCATTGCAAATGTGGTTCTCCGGTGACTCTGCCATGTTATTGTATGTGTGTGATATGCAATATGCTGTTATGCAATGTATTTTAAATGATTTTACCATGCATCCAACGGACCGGCCGAAAACTGCCTCCTCTACTCTATGTTTTAGTAGGGTATCTCCACGCCGGAGTTAGGGTTCAAAAAATGGATACGAAACTACACTAGCGCCAAGAATAACCCATGATATTGCCAGTTAACCCCACACGGACTTTGGTGTACCTTTAAAAAAAAAATTATTATGTCTAGGTCTACTAGCACATGCACACACACACTGATCATACGCTCATTGAAACTGGCGACCATTAAGCCCGCGACCAATAAGGAGGAGCTTAGCCACCAACAATGGGGCCTATAGTGTCTCTAAATCGTACAATCGAAAAGGAAAAAGAAAATTTTGCACGTGTCGGCTGATGGTAACGGCAAAAGAAGTAAGAGAATAGATTTGGATGTTTTTAAAACTATCGTATGACATTTCAACTGAATAATGGCCTACACCAATTTAAAGCTGATATGTTATTCTTTACTCTCATATATGTCACATTCCGAAGCAAGTTGTTTGGGCCTTACTGTTTCAGATTGAATTTAGACCTGAAACCGTCATGTATGGGGTTTATCCGGCATTTCAGTGTACAATTGGACAAAATCATTTTCTACTTTGGTGGCTTTTAAAACTATCGTATGACATTTTAACTGAATAATGGCCTACACCAATTTAAAGCTGAGATGTTATTCTTTACTCTCATATATGTCACATGCCGAAGCAAGTTGTTTGGGCCTTACTGTTTTAGATTGAATTTAGAGCTGAAACCGGCATGTATGGGGTTTATCCGGGCATTTCGAGTGTACAATTGGACAAAAATCATTTTCTACTTTGATGGCTTTTAAAACTATCGTATGACATTTTAACTGAATAATGGCCTACACCAATTTAAAGCTGAGATGTTATTCTTTACTCTCATATATGTCACATGCCAAAGCAAGTTGTTTGAGTCTTACTGTTTCAGATTGAATTTAGAGCTGAAACCGGCATGTATGGGGTTTATCCGGGCTTTCGAGTGTACAATTGGACAAAAATCATTTTCTACTTTGATGGCTTTTAAAACTATCGTATGACATTTAAACTGAATAATGATTGCCACCATTTGAAAGGTAAGATCTTATTCTTTACTCTCATATGTGTCGAAGCAACTTGTTTGAGTCTTACTGTTTCAGATTGAACTTAGAGCAGAAACCGGCATTTACAGGGTTTATCCACACTATACAGAAAATAATTGTACAAAATGCGTTTTATATTTTGATGGCTTTTAAAACTATCGTATGACATTTTAACTGAATAATGGCCTACACCAATTTAAAGCTGAGATGTTATTCTTTACTCTCATATATGTCACATGCCGAAGCAAATTGTTTGGGTTTACTGTTTCAGATTGAACTTAGAGCTGAGACCGGCATTTACAGGGTTTATCCGCACTATACAGAAAATAATTGGACAAAAATCATTTTCTACTTTGATGGCTTTTAAAACTATCGTATGACATTTTAACTGAATAATGGCCTACACCAATTTAAAGCTGAGATGTTATTCTTTACTCTCATATATGTCACATGCCGAAGCAAGTTGTTTGAGCCTTACTGTTACAGATTGAATGTCATGAGAGTAAAGAATAACATCTCAGCTTTAAATTGGTGTAGGCCATTATTCAGTTAAAATGTCATACGGTAGTTTTAAAAGCCATCAAAGTAGAAAATGATTTTGTCCAATTGTACACTAAATGCCGGATAAACCCCATACATGCCGGTTTCAGCTCTAAATTCAATCTGAAACAGTAAGGCCCAAACAACTTGCTTCGGCATGTAATATATGTAAAGAATAACATCTCAGCTTTATATTGGTGTAGGCCATTATTTAGTTAAAATGTCATACGCTAGTTTTAAAAGCCATCAAAGTATAAAACGCATTTTGTCCAATCATTTTCTGTATAGTGCGGATAAACACTGTAAATGCCGGTTTCAGCTCTAAGTTCAATCTAAAACAGTAAGGCCCAAACAACTTGCTTCGGCATGTGACATATATGAGAGTAAAGAATAACATCTCAGCTTTAAATTGGTGTAGGCCATTATTCAGTTAAAATGTCATACAATAGTTTTAAAAGCCATCAAAGTAGAAAATGATTTTTGTCCAATTGTACACTCGAAATGCCCGGATAAACCCCATACATGCCGGTTTTAGCTCTAAATTCAATCTGAAACAGTAAGGCCCAAACAACTTGCTTCGGCATGTGACATATATGAGAATAAAGAATAACATCTCAGCTTTAAATTGGTGTAGGCCATTATTCAGTTAAAATGTCATACGATAGTTTTAAAAGCCATCAAAGTATAAAACGCATTTTGTACAATTTTTTTCTGTATAGTGTGGATAAACCCTGTAAAAGCCGGTTTCAGCTCTAAGTTCAATCTGAAACAGTAAGACTCAAACAACTTGCTTCGGCATGTGATATATATGAGAGTAAAGAATAACATCTCAGCTTTAAATTGGTGTAGGCCATTATTCAGTTAAAATGTGTCATACGATAGTTTTAAAAGCCATCAAAGTAGAAAATGATTTTTGTCCAATTGTACACTCGAAATGCCCGGATAAACCCCATACATGCCGGTTTCAGCTCTAAATTCAATCTGTAACAGTAAGCCCCAAACATTTTGCTTCGGCATGTGACATATATGAGAGTAAAGAATAACATCTCAGCTTTAAATTGGTGTAGGCCATTATTCAGTTAAAATGTCATACGATAGTTTTAAAAGCCATCAAAGTAGAAAATGATTTTTGTCCAATTGTACACTCGAAATGCCCGGATAAACCCCATACATGACGGTTTCAGGTCTAAATTCAATCTGTAACAGTAAGGCCCAAACATTTTGCTTCGGCATGTGACATATATGAGAGTAAAGAATAACATCTCAGCTTTAAATTGGTGTAGGCCATTATTCAGTTAAAATGTCATACGATAGTTTTAAAAGCCATCAAAGTAGAAAATGATTTTTGTCCAATTATTTTCTGTATATTGCGGATAAACCCTGTAAATGCCGGTTTCAGCTCTAAGTTCAATCTGAAACAGTAAGGCTCAAACAACTTGCTTCGGCATGTGACATAATATGAGAGTAAAGAATAACATCTCAGCTTTAAATTGGTGTAGGCCATTATTCAGTTAAAATGTCATACGATAGTTTTAAATACCGTTAAAGTTTAAAACGCATTTTGTACAATTATTTTCTGTATAGTGCGGATAAACCCTGTAAATGCCGGTTTCAGCTCTAAATTCAATCTGTAACAGTAAGCCCCAAACATTTTGCTTCGGCATGTGACATATATGAGAGTAAAGAATAACATCTCAGCTTTAAATTGGTGTAGGCCATTATTCAGTTAAAATGTCATACGATAGTTTTAAAAGCCATCAAAGTATAAAACGCATTTTGTACAATTATTTTCTGTATAGTGTGGATAAACCCTGTAAATGCCGGTTTCAGCTCTAAGTTCAATCTGAAACAGTAAGACTCAAACAAGTTGCTTCGACACATATGAGAGTAAAGAATAAGATCTCACCTTTCAAATGGTGGCAATCATTATTCAGTTGAAATGTTTAAAACATCCAAATCTATTCTCTTACTTCTTTTTACGTTACCGTCCGCCGACACGTGCAAAATTTTCTTTTTCAAACTAAAGTATTTAGTATTTTGTTTAGTTCAATCTCAATTAATTTATTTAACAATTGTCTTAATATGCTAAAAGTTACGTACATCTAATCGTTTGATAAACGAAACTCCGTAGAATTGCGTGTTCCTATAAAGGGGTGTATCATAATCTCAACTTGAAATTGAAATTAGACGTTTTCAACGCTTGAAATGTACCAGTTTATAAGGTATTTGTTCTGCTATAATTATGCCACGTTTTATTTTTACATTCGAGACTCTTGTACAAGCTTTTATCTAATTTATCTTCTCTTTATCACCCATGTTACACATTCATTTTTCGTTTTTCTTTTTGAAGACACCATAGCGCGAATTCTATTGTTTTCCGGGCTAACTTCACCCGAATCCTTAATGGTCGCGGTTATTGGTCGCCAAAAGTAGCCCAATCTGATCATATTCATATTAACACGCACAATAATCAATACGTGGGACACGCGCCAGGTATCACACCAACTTATCCACAACAATCATTTCAAAGTTACCTTACCTAACACGTAGTAAATATTCTTCAGCAGTTGCTGGTGCCTTCTCATGGTCTTCTTCAAGATCACTATTAATACCTGGACGTCCAATCGGCAAAGCTACTGGAAGAAGTTCATCCATCACGCTTTTCCTGCTTTTCCAAAATAATTCTGCTAGTCTTGATATCAGACAGCATTGCTATTTAGCTAGCGACGTCAGTGTAGTCACTGTGCGCTGCATGTTGTATGGAGGAGTAAGACCCCCAACCCATTTATTTTCTTGATAGATACACGAGTTTACAGTATGACGAACCTTTGAGCTTTATTTCCGTCATTTGTTCTTGCAAGTTTAGCTCATCAACCAACCAGCAGATAATACTGATCTCACTCTTTTTGTTCTCCTTCAATTGGACATCACCGAGTTCATCTGAAAGCATTTAATAAAATTAAGCTGACAATCTTATTTGGTCTTTGTGGGGGATAAAAAAGGGAAAGTATACCCCTAGGCCATACCTCTCTCTTCCTCTCTCTCTCTCTCTCTTGATCTCATTTCGATATTGCCAAATAGTTCTTTAATATATTTTGGACAGTCTACTGCATAAGGCATAATCATAGTTCAAATGACAGTCACAATTCTTTTTATATAATATATCACATTTTAATTCACAAAACATATATTCCATGATTTCAAACATATTGATGCTAAAAATAATATTTTGCAAGTTTCATGTATGATAAACATGTATATAAAACTACCACAATTTAAAGAACATCAATTTGTTTTAAACAAAAATATATATCGAACAAATTGCACCCATCACTTTGTAAGGCAAATATATTTTTTTCTTATTCATGGAAAGTTTATTGGCAGATTCATAAGAGCATGATCAAATACTAAAGTAGATGGAAATAATATAATATTTTTTATGAAACACTGGCAAAAGTATTGTTTCATGGAATCCAAATCACTTCATATAGAGCATCTCGCAATGTCAGAAAATCTCAGGTTCATCAAAATGTATTCGGTATAAAAATTCAGTATAAAATTATGCATTTCATCCACACGCCAGTCATTGTTGCACGATAGTGGTAAATTCATTAGTTATATGAGACGTATTCATTGATGACTCTCCACATAGAATTTACATGATAGATCATGTATAGGTGAACATTTTATGAACTTTATTTTTTTATAATTCAAATCAATTTGGAATATCATAAGATAATGTCATGTCAAATGTCATATGAAATGAACTTCAATCATGAGAGCCTAGGTCAGATTACATATAGGTTAGCATCTACAATCATTTATTAATAGAAAAAAATATGGCAGTCTAGCTTTCTGAAATGCGAGAAAGTATTTATCTATTCTGATTTTCTGACCTGAGTCTTGAAGTTCAGTCTGTTTAGTGACACAAATTAAGTTGAGTATTAAACAGTCAAACCTGCTTTAGTGGCCACCTGTCTACAAAGACCACATTTTTTGTTTCCCTTGAAAATGGTTTCTCATTGAAACATGTACTATAGGCACCTGTACATAAAGACCATCTGCCTATAAAGACCACTTTTGTTGTCTCCCTTGGGTTGTCTTTATAGACAGGTTTCACTGACACTGTACAGTCGGACTCAGATTGTCTTAGTGGCAACCTGTCTATAGTGGTCACTGTATTTAATAATAATAATAATAATATTCCGCTTTTATATAGCGCTTTAACAATGTCTCTAAGCGCTTTACAGATATACTATTACCCCGGTCATTGGATTCAGTGCTTGCCCGAACACACTGTGTGCACAATCTCCACTCCCTGGGGAGCATTCCAGCCAGGCGTTACTTGACGCTAAAAAACTGTTTGACCAACAATGACGGTTGCATCCTACCGGGTACCCAATTAATAGGTCCCATGTTTATAGTGGCAGCTTTTTTTTTTCTGTTTCCCTTGCATAGATGTAAGAGACAGATTCCAATGTATTACTGTTTAATCTTTGATAAATAGCAGGCAATTTTAGACCCTACTTTTAAAGTATAATAAAAAGTAAAAAATAATAAAAATGGTAAAATGATGAAAATATTACTACTATTTGAAATGATTCTTTAAAAAGAATAAAGGCTCTGAGGGGACTACTACATAGAAATGATGTATCTGTTAAAACTGTTGTCACTTCTGGATCATCTGTTTCTTTGTGTCATAAATGTATCTCTTGAATCTAAGGTTGATTTTGATTGGTTGATGCTCGTCATGTGACTCTTTGGCTGCACTTGGTTCTTGGCCAGATTCTGTAAATCAAAGCAACAGAAAGAAAAAGAAATAATGAATATATAAAAAAAAAATAAACAATTACGATCACGTAAAACAGAATACCGGTAAAGGAAATAATAAAATAAAAGTGATTGCAATGATCTCAGTGATAAAGATTCATGAGATCTAAAGTATTTACCTGCTTTAAGTTTACCACTCACCTACAAAAATAATTTTGTACAGATAGATAATCCAATGTATAGAATCCAACTTGAAAAACTTTCCTGGCATTCTATGGACTTAAGGTTAAGAAATATGAAGAAAATAAAGGATAACATAAAACCCCGCGCACTGAACCTTACTGAGGTCAGACTTGGGTTTCGTGCAGGTGATATTCTATGAGTGCATAAACCAGTCTCCTCACAATTCTATTAGAGAGTGTACATATACATGAAACCTGTCTATAAAGACCACCCAAGGGAGACAAGAAAAGTGGTCTTTATAGGCAGATGTTTTTTTTTTTTGTACAGGTTCCTTTAGTACATGTTTCAATGAGAAACCATTTTCAAGGGAAACAAAAAATGTGGTCTTTGTAGACAGGTGGTCACTAAAGCAGGTTTGACTGTACTTGCAATATCTCTTTATAGAAGTGCCGAATTTGAAGCTCAAATTTTGAATATGGTGTAGCAATATGAAACCCTACTCCTAACATACAGAGTAAAATATATTTTTACTTTAAATCAAAGTATTTACCTGCTTTTGCTTTTCTTCCTTTCTTCTTTCCACCTAATGCACTGAGCACCTGCACTGTTTCTGATTGCAATCCATCTGTATTTCAAAACAAAAAAGAAATTCATGCAATGAAACACATAGTGAAACACAAATGATGTAAACACATTCCACTGATTTTCCAATAAAAGTATATCAAAGAATGGAAGTAAAAAATAAAACAGGAATAGTTGACAAGTGTGAAAAGTTTTCTGAACACTGATCATTCAAATTGTTTCTCGTATGCACAATGCCATTATTATATGATATTATTGAAATAAAAACAACTTCATTATTCATCCAAGTCAAATTGGTTTAAAGTTCACAGAATGACATAGAATATCCCAAACCAGAGGTCAGGCATATTTAAACAGTATTCAGCAAATGTCATAATTCAAGAAATTATAATTGGTGGCTACTTTTGAAATAAATCCATATTGTAATTTCTTTTCATATGATAAAAAAAAGTTCAGAAAATCAAGCCAGTATACAAATGATGCATGCTCACAAGTTCATTATACAATCTATCCGCACTCGAGTTGAGGATGTGTGTTTCTATCGCACAAAGCCGTTAGGCTGAGTGCGATAGATACACACAGCATCAACGAGGGCGGATAGATCGTATAATGAACGAATGAAAACATGCATCATTTGTTTTATACAACGAAACTCCTAGATCCTTGTTATTTGATGTAAAAATAATTAATTCAAGATTGTTTCGTGACAGTTTATGGCTGAAAAATAAATCTCAAGTTTTAATAAGTCTCAATTTAGTGCGCACACATAAGTATAGATATAGTAAGCGCACCTCTATCTATACCTATTTACGCATAGTGCTGCGCAAGAATAGACCCATGTGTACACGCAGTATTAAGCGCCCTAACCTCCACGCGCACTACTGCGCGGCACTGAAAAATCGTTGGATAGTACTGAAAAATATTGCACGCTTTTTCATGAAAAAGCGTGCAATAGGCTCAGTAAATGAATCCCACGTGACCGCGCATGACCAATCATTTGATTAGGATCTGGGAGTGAGTTGTATAATACAAGATAATAATCTAATTTCATTCTATGATATAAACTATATAGGCAGAAGCAAAAGATTTAGCACTGGCATGAAAAATAACTGTTTTAATAAGTGATTAAATCTAAAATAGGACAGACTTTAAATCAAAAGATGTAAATGACTAATATCAGATTCTTACTTGGTATCCTGACTTTGAACTTTCCACTCTGTCCGAATCCTCCCTCGATGATACCCTCCTCTCCTGTCGAGAGTTGAACCTTGAGACCGGTGAAGGTTTGTAAGTTTGTCTCCTTCTTGAATAATGACCTTCCAATCACACTATACTCATCTGTCATCTGTTGAATTAAAACAATTGAATATGGTTTTGACCTCTTTTGTCATGGATGGGGTATAGAGTTGAAGGTTGACAAAAATAAGTGACCTAAAACTCATGTTGCTATCACAATACCAGGTATGCAAATTTCTGATGATTCTTTAGCAAAGAAAAATTTAAACCAACTTCATAACCATATTCATAATGTATAGAGGATGAGACATGGAGAGAAACAGACAGACATAGAAAGACAGAGAAAACTGAGAAAATGAGAAAGAGAGACAGATGGATAGACAAAAGAGAGACAGACATAGATGGAGATGGAGAGAGAGAGAGACAGACAGACATACAGACAGACAGAGAGAGAATGAGAGAAAGACATAAACAACTAGATGGAACTTCAACTGCGCGCAGTCGAAAATGATGCCTCCGCCATAGAGCAATTTTACAAACCAAAATGGAAGCAATTTTTAAAATTCAAGTTTGATTGTAATCCATCTGTTGGTTCTAATGATAACGCGATCACGAGCTATTTTGAGATACATAATGAGCCCTGTGACCTTTGACCTCGTGACCCCAAATCTAATCAGTTCATTGACTCTGCAAGATACATACATGACCCAAGTTTGGCGGTAATCCATCAATCGGTTCTTGAGATAACGTGATCACAAGCTATTTTGCATACATAATGAGCCCTGTGACCTTAGACCTTTGACCTCGTGACCCCAAAATCTAATCAGTTCATTGACTCTGCAAGATACATACATGACCCAAGTTTGGCGGTAATCCATCAATCGGTTCTTGAGATAAAGTGATCACGAGCTATTTTTGCATACATAATGAGCCCTGTGACCTTTGACCTTTGACCTCGTGACCCCAAAATCTAATCAGTTCATTAGCTCTGCAAGATACATACATGACCCAAGTTTGGCGGTAATCCATCAATCGGTTCTTGAGATAACGCGATCACAAGCTATTTTTGCATACATAATGGGCCCTGTGACCTTTGACCTTGGACCTCGTGACCCCAAAATCTAATCAGTTCATTAGCTCTGCAAGATACATACATGACCCAAGTTTGGCGGTAATCCATCAATCGGTTCTTGAGATAACGCGATCACAAACTATTTTTGCATACATAATGGACCCTGTGACCTTTGACCTTGGACCTCGTGACCCCAAAATCTAATCACTTCATTAGCTCTGCAAGATACATACATGACCTGAGTTTGGCGGTAATCCATCAATTGGTTCTTGAGATAACGCGATCACGAGAACGGGACGTACGTACGGACGGACGGACAACCAGAAAACATAATGCCTCCGGCTACGTTGTAGCGGAGGCATAAAAACAGAGAAACAAGTAATTAAACTTACCCTGTCTACAAGTCCTTCTCTTAGTTTTGTTTTATAGATCTTCAGTTGAGGTAGTACTGTTTCAACATAATTCTGGAGAAGGAAATCAAACAGTATCAAATAGTTTAATACATACAGCTTACAATCTAAACATAATTTTATCATTTATGATCTACAACATATCATATATTCCAGGCAAAAATTGTAT
Organism: Mesocentrotus franciscanus; assembly: GCA_037976565.1. NCBI lineage: Eukaryota > Metazoa > Echinodermata > Echinoidea > Camarodonta > Strongylocentrotidae > Mesocentrotus > Mesocentrotus franciscanus. The sequence goes on from CP137666.1 coordinate 48,976,928, forward strand.
TTCTTTGTTCTTTGACCTGATGGAATTTAATTGAATTCAGAAACTCATTAGATGTTCTTTGTGTTTTCATTTAAAAAATATGCCTCCTTTGAAAAATGATGCTGTCATCATAAAAAGTACTACCGGTATGCAGAATATATAATATATTACAAAATACAACACAAAATAAAGCATAAAGCACCCCAAAAAAAAAAAAACAATTTCTATATAGTTAACAAGATAGTCAATGCTTCATTGAAGGTCAAGAACATTATTTTGTGATATTCTAATTCAAACACAGACTCACAACGATCCTTTTGGAAGCACAAGAAATGTTGAAAAACAATGCCCTCTTCCCTTAAAACTCTCATTATATCATAGATATTAAAGGTAAAGACCAGTTTTGGAAACGCCCCTCTCTCAAAAAAATGAAATGGATGCTCTCATTACCAATCATGTGAAAGAATATGTTTTGACTAATACGTGATGATACAAATTTTGCCGGGAAAGTCGGGAAACCGCCTACTAATTGATATATTTGGTAAATTATTATATTTATTGGGACCAAATAGATATCGCGCACGTGGTCGTGTAGTCCCATATACATCTTTCTGTGTACAGTGATTGTAATTTTACCAAGACTGGGCCAAATTTCTTATCATTTTGATGATTCCAGAACCTTGCAGTACACGCCAATACTTATATGCTAGATGATCAACCTTTTCTGATCGATTCCACAATGTTTCTTTCACAATCCAATCGGATGACCAGAACTGGCCTTTATCTTTAATCACTACATGTACTTTTAAAAATAAATCAGGCCTACAGCTGACAAAGTAGTAAAGATCCCCCTTCCATTTTCTTTGATGATTACCAATACATTACTTTGCACATTATGTAACTCTCATAACAAACACTAGTACCTACCTTGTCTGTTATTGCATGTAGTAGTTTACCATGGAAAGCTAATCTACAAGTATTGGCATGTGCAGGAGTGTAGTCAAGGAAGAAAAGTGAACAGCTACGAAAGATGTTTCATGATGACCACTTTGCTAGACATTTTTACAAAATACTGTCCTAAAATGATAAAACACTGCTGAAAATCACTCTGGGTCCAAACACTAAAACAATATTAAGTTTACCAAATTCTGTATCAGCAATTAAATTTAAAATTTGCAGAAATGTTCCAGTAGCTAACATTTATGGATTTTAAAAATGATCTTCACTATTGAAAACACGTCTATATACATAATAAAACAAATTTCAAACAATGTACAAGACAGTTATATAGAAATACCATTCATGGCAGTCTTAGTTAAAAACAACCAAAAATACATAAATTGTCAAAAGCATTGGAAGATTCAAAGGATATGAATATCTGTATCTAATTTTGACCCAATGATTAAGCAGTTTCTTGGACACGCTACTGGCTTTTCAAACTCCAGCAAGGCCCACTGTTGAGTTGGCAACATCTCCTTCTCTCCTTCACTGGCAGCTCCTGGAATGTTCTCCTTGTTATGCTCCTGCTTGCTGGTACTGTCCGCTGTGTGGAGTTCTTCTTCGTACAGGTACTCTGGTTCAAAGTTGAACTCTGAAAAAAGCAATAATTTCAGGTGAAGTTGACGGACCACCATTGGCATCGCTAGAAGGGGATGGCAGTTTGACACTCCTATTAAAATGTTGTCGACAAATCAGTGATTTTTATAAGATACAAGCAAATCTAATACTTGTTGGAAAAAAATTGTAAACATCTGAGGGCAAATTTTCTAATTTGAGGAGCAATTTTCATCTTTGTTGGCAAATTATAAACTCTGAGCATGTTTGGCTTTTGCTTGTTGGAAAATTACTAAGTAGTTGGAAAATCTGGCCAGACATCAACCCCCCCCCCCTTTCAAAAACTTTCAATGTAGAAATTTGCTTAGTGTGTAATGATTGGACTACCTATAATCCTAAAAAGACAGGGGGTCTGTCAAGCCCCCCCCCCCCAGAAAATTTTCCTACATGACTTTGGAGATGGGTGCAAAGTTTTGTGGCGATTGGTTGCTTCAAGGCAGAGATCTTCATCTTGAGAGTATGGCATCCCCCTCCCCCTAGATTTTAAAGCCTCCAAACAAGCATATTTTTTATGGTAAAATAATCCATACCTAATGCTTGATCATGTGTTGATGAGCAACTTTCATCCCTGTCAGCAAATTATAAAATCTGAACATGTTTGGCTTTTGCTTGTTGGAAAATTGCAAACTCTGGCCTTACATCACCCAGATTTCAAACCCGCAGAAAAAGCACATTTCTTCAGGTCAAATAATCCATACCTGATGCTTGATGATGTAGTTGATATTGATGACCTGGGGCTGGTCCAAAGAAAGATACCTTTCCCATCACAGTCTCATGGCCCATAGTCACTGTAATACATACGCACAAGATACAAACTCATTTCAAGATGATTTGTGTACATTTAAACTTTTTGGTTGACTTGGCATCCCAAGGGAATAATGATAAAAAATACTAAAGAGCACTTGCAATGCACCATCATTTCAATTAACAAGTCAGGGGCACATAGGGATAATGTTAAAAGAATAACTTTATATCCAAGAATGATTCAGAAAACATGAAATTAAACTTAAGATACAAAGGTACTTGTACCTTTAAGCTTTTTTGCTTCTCATAAAAAATTGTCCGTCTAAATATTTGAGGTACATATGAAATATTAACTGTGCCAAATTGTGCCAGAACAACTATAATTGCTGGGTTTTTTTTGTGAGTGCCTTTAGCTTCATTCATAGAGAACTTCATGAAAAATGTCAAGCATAAATATTATAAAGATACATTTCACAAAATCATATATACTTTTGTGCATAAGGAAATCTGAACCTAAATTTCATCTCATGTTTCAAATAAATACAACTGTCTGACTATGTGATCTTTTAAGTTTGACATACCATGAAACTTTGCCTTTGTTGCACATGTTCCTTTGAAGTATGGTATTCTGTGTACTGATACAATGGCAGCTGGAATAAAGAAAAGAAAAACAAGAAAATCAATCATCATTTCATCATGACTGCAAGCATTTCTATAACTTATGAGATATTCAGGATTGGATTTGCATTAATTAAAGGTGGGACATATTACGAATTCCATCTGAAACAAAAGCAGGAGTAGAAGAAATTGAGAAAAAATTGCTCCTGAGACTTATCATAAACTATTCCATTTCAACAAGGAGAATGATGAGTGGTTAGCACACATATTCATATCTGAACATGATGAGAAATGGGGAGGATGTCTGACACCAGTGGAAAGGCTTCCCACCACACGTATGACACTTGAATATGCCATATGAAACCGGCCTTTTTCTCCCATGAATGGTGTTCGCACTGGCATAACGTCACTATTGTTGAAACTGTAAGCAAAAGCTTTGAGCACAAGTAAACGTTTGTGCATATGGATTCAAGCAATTGCTTGAACTTGATCTTTTGCTCGACAAGCATTAGCTACTTTTCATGCATATGACGGTTTGACCCATTGTCTCGTCCTCCTTTTTCTCAACGGGACACACTCACCGCTTATTATGGGCAGTATCCCTGGAGCACACACTAAACCCCTCTCCAATAGCTTAGGGTCAAACTGAGTAACACACAGAGCTACACGATCACCCTGGATGGCCGAGTTGACAGGTTTACGAAACATCTGCATGGATTTGACTTTACGTGTGATCTGCAGTGAGGGTACTTCAACGTTCTGAGAGCAAAGATATGATAGAAGATTTCCCGATGACTATTAATTGCTTCATCAATAAACAAATATGGAATTAAAACATAAATTCTAATATGTGCAATATACATGTATAACAGAATTTTCGTTTTCAAGACAACTTTTGCTTTCTAAAAGTAATAAATATAGTAAACTTTTTTAATGTTGTGTATATCTCATCTTGGCACATTTAGCAACAAGGCTACATAAAGACCCTACTATGGTCCATGATGCAAACAGAATTAAAATCAATGTTAGTTTATTTTCTCAGATTCTTTGGTAAATGAACTCTGATGGTGAATAGGTTACTGTTAGACTTACATCACCAATGTTGATTTTGCCACTGAGTACTGTACCGGTCATCACAGTGCCTTGACCTCTAATACCAAAACAATGGTCAACAGAGTAGAGGAAGGGACCAGAGGAGTCACGCTTGGGGACATACGTCTGACGCTTCAATTCCTGTAAAATAATAACAATGGAATATCTGCATGTTATAATCAGAAAGAAAAACTAACATTTATTCTTGTGTTCAATGCCTTCCTGAAAGGCTTTGAATATGAGACATGGGTCCATCAACATTCCTTGTATTCATTACTAAAATAAGAAGGAGATCTTACAGAATTTATTCCAAGGATATATATCAAAGAAATGGGATAATACTCTCCATCCCTCTTATAAAATGCTAGTCAATATGAAATGTAGTAGTGCCACATCAAACTAGATATTATCTCTATAACAAAGAATGAGGCACTGAGCCTCTGAATGCTTGATGTCAATACTGCAGATATCCATCTCCCCAAATTAGCATATCTTCTCATCACCATACATCTAATACGAATAATGTGTGACAACCCCACCCCTAAACATGAACACTCCTTGTACAAGAAATGTGAAGGGCCCCATCCTAGGTGTCACTGCAGAATACCCAATAATGCATCACTACAATGAATTGGGGTCATGATTAAGGTTAGGGTTAAGATTCAGGTCAGGGACAGGTTTAGGGTTAGGGTACAGGGTAAGGGTCAAATTTAGTGTCAGGGTTAGGGTCAGGGCTAGGGTCAGAGTTAAGGTTAGGGTTAGGTTCAGTACTACTGATGGGGTAGGGGATAGAGTTAGGATTAGGCACTAGGGTCAGTGTTTAGGTACATTTACTAGGGTCATGGCTACGTGTACTTGTGTGTTTGGGCTTTTCTGGAGGAGTTCTGCAACCTAACCTCAATAAGAGTCTGTATTCCTTCTGCTCCGTCATCTGGTGCATCAGGTCCACCAGGTTTAGCTGCTACAGGGATCACAGGACAATTGGCAAACTTGGTAGACTCCAATGTCTTCAGCATCCTCTTAGTCATCTGCAGAAGTTTTTTAAAACAATTCTTAAAGTCCATTTTCAATGACTGTAAAAGTTATTTCTATCAAAGTTTACATAAAGTCTGTCAGTTATAAATCCAAACTGCAGGAGGAATTATTTATTACTCACTATATAGGGGGCTGGCCCATTTTTATGATTTTCATCATGGAAACATCTATCTTTAAAGTATCATTGCTTTGTAGGAATACTACAACTATAGATATTATCATTCATGACTTCTAGTTTTTATAGGTGAGCTACATAATCATAAACATAATCCATCATTTCAGTACGGTATATAAATGTATCTTGAAATGAAGGAAAGTTGGTCATTAATGCCAGGAAAAATTTGAATCTAATGTATGCCAGAGTGGTTGAGTACTTCTGCTACTTGCCTTTTCTATTTGCTGCTTCTTCTTTTCTGGTGGTAGGAGGTCCACTTTGTTAAGGACAACAAACATTTTCTCACAAGCAATCTGACCTATCACCAGACACTGCATAAAAAAGATTGAGGTGGTGAAAATGACATTTAAAAGAAATCTTAATCATTTAAGTTCAGTTCTTTCAAATGAACAAACTAGAATTTTTAAAGAAATCAAACATATCTACAACTCAACACAACATCAGTACCCCGAGATAACTTTTGAAACTCACTGCCTGACATGACTTTGTTAAAACCTTACCATCTCCACAGATGAATATTATTTATTCAAATGAAAGCTCATAAAATTGACAACTTATCTTAAGGGAGCTATTAATGCATTGGTATGGATAATAAAGGGTACTTCTGCAACTCTAGAGAGGAGACACATTCCTATGAAAATCCCAGCTAACACCTTCTAGAAACCTACTGATAGGTGTATGTGTCTGTGTGTTTTCTCTTCTTTTCATCGGAGGGGGGGGGGTCAGCTTATATATTTCTACAGGGGGGCATTTTTCAAATTGAGACTTGAAAATTACCATCTAAAAGAAATCACTACTGTATGCAAAAGGTTAACCATTTGTCATACTTACCTCTGCTGATTGCGTTTGCATTCCCTTTGTTACATCTATGACCAACATCATGAGATCAATGATTTGTGCTCCTGGAATAGAATAGAATAGTATGCAAAATATAGCTGTCACTTAAGACATCTATTCATCATCAAACTTCAAATATTCTTGTACTCTTCTTAGACTCTTATTTCATTAGTGCCACCGAAGTGAATCAACCTTAAAAGATATTTGTTTTTCAGTCACATCCAAAATATCAATACAAGAGTGTAATTCATTATCATATATAGCTTGAAAGGAGAGGGAGAGACAGAGAGACAGAGAAAGAGAGAGGGAGAGAGAACAATTACAAGAACACCGTTCTGTTCCATGCACCTACTGTAATTTCTTATATAACAAACTCTAATCTGTTTTATACAGGGGAGAGAACAAGAGAAATGGCACCATAACAGAATGATACACGATTCTAAAAACTTTATTCACCCCATAAAATCCTAAAACAAAATGTCACATATATACAATCCTATTTTTAAAGTTCTTTTATGCTTCAAAAACTGCCACATGCATCTTGGTTGGTTCAAAAGTTACCTTGAATTGTAATATCTTTTGGATAGATACCACCACCAAATTGACAAAAGCAAAACTTAATAGCATTTCCTTACCTCCAATGATGGTCTTGATAAGAGAAGCATGGCCTGGACAATCCACCAAGGTAAACTGTAGTTTGTCATAATCACTGGCTGGTATGTGATCAGGAACATCAACAGAAAATGAAGAAAATCCTGCAGAATTAAGATGAAAACCAACAAGAAAATGAAATGTTTCCAAACCTAATTAAAAGCAATATATTTAAAAAAAATACAGAGGTATCCTTAACCTCATTGAGACTAAAACCCAATGCATACATGATTATGGAAAAGTAATTTGATATGAAACACCTAACCATTATTTTTTTTTTCCTCTTTTTTTTTGAGCAAGGAGTATGCATTGTGAGTCTAATATTAAATTTATATAAATCGTTTGTTCTAGAGATATTTTATACAACTGTAGGTGATAATGTATTCTTCCTCTTGCCTTTTCTCCATTTTTATTTTGAAAGTCTACAAACATGCAAGTGTTTTTAAAAGACCCTTCCTGGTTTCCATAAACTTACCTAGATCCAATGTGATCCCTCTCTCTTTACTTTGTGGATTTTTATCAAAAGCTGCTGTAGATGCTGTTGTGCTGAGTGCCTTGGCTGCATAAATAATGGATGATGAAAATATTTCAAAATCATGATCAGTAGAGTGACATAAACTAATTATGGTGTACCAAACAAATACCGAATAAAATTTGGGTATTTCTACTTCACACTTCTTTTGTTTATTGTCTGCAAAGATAAAAGAGAATAGTGATTTACCAAGTATTTCAAAATTTTCAATGGTATGTTTACGGACTTAGAACAAGATTAACTCTGTCCCGCTATTCAACTAAATTAATGGTTCATGACCTCCAGTGGATTTAATTCTTTCATCCGACAGAAAAATTTAATAAAGCAACTTACTTATATTAATGTATTCGTGAAACTTGTCCAATTTGACTTGGAGCAGGGTTTAACACTGCCCTTGGGTTTAACTTTTATATGTAACTCTTGTACAGTTAATTTGAAATTTATTGCTCAATTTCCACATTTTGTTGTTAGGTCTTTAAAAATATTTGTTATTGCTTTTTACTAGCTAACGTTACTGCTCTAAAACTTAGAAAATTGTACGACAGAACAACAAAACGTCATACTCAAAATTTATCAATAATATATTGTATCACGATCAGCATGATCAGAATAGATCTATATTGCAAGCCCAAGTCCAAGACAAAATTATTTGTTATAAATATTGAATTTAATCATGTTCATTATCTTACGATACAAAAACAAAATGATAACAAGACATGAGATAACATGTCATGCTTATTTGCATCTTCTACATTTATCAAAGAACACGTGACAGGTACAAGTGTTTCAACTAACACAAGCAAAGACTAGTAGTGGACTAGTGCCTAGTGGTCAAAATGGTTCAACTCATTCATGTTATTTTTCATTTCAAGCTTCTACTTACACAAATGTATGGTAGTGGGACTGTACACGAGTTAGCTCCTGTTAGTTATATATTCATTAATTCAAAAACATACACATAAAGATTGAAAACATACCAAGTGAGGTTTTCCCACTGTCAACGTGGCCAAGTACACCAACATTGAAATTCAACAACTTTGTTGAGGCCATCCTTTCACATATATTCAGCCCTGTTTAAGTTTTTTTCTTCTTCTGATTTCTGCTCAACAAAATAAACCTTTCATAGATCGTTTAATAGAGGGCGCACGCACTGTACTGTCGTCTGCTATGCTCAAGATTCTACATTATTTTCTACATTAAGTGAGTTTCCCGCTTGAGCATATCTACATACGTTCTATATCAGTGGCAGGGCCGGCGGAGCGTCTTTCAAGTGTGTGTGTGTGGGGGGGGAGCAAAAAAGGGCAATTTCTGGAGGAAAAAAGGGGCACCTACAAAGAGAAATCTCAAAGCGAAAATATACAATTTCTAGACATTAGTATATACCCTTACATTGTGATTACATTATCAGGGATGATTTCAATATTTGTTTCTCTCTTTAAATGTTCCAAGATACTGCTTAAGTATCATACTTTGCAGTCGGATGTAATGATCTGAATATTCATTTGCGAGCGAGCGAAGTGAGCGAGCAAAGAATTTAAGATTTTGAGGTCAAAGTGCGAAAAACTGCATCTTATAATGAGAGGAAAAATACAATCCTGATAGGGTTTTAAGCACAATCTAATCATGAAAGAATGAAAAGACCTTTTATAAGGAACAAAATTATATCAGCTTTAAATGAGAGCGAGCATTAGGTGAAATTAAAGAAAAATTGCTTTTAAAAGTCTTAGTCGCTTTAAATTAGGAGTACATTTTATAGTGAAAGGAAAAGGACACTTATTAGAAAAGAAAAGGAGCACATTTCAAAATAAAAAGGGAAATTATCTGAGGTAAAAATGGGGCACTTCTAGCACCTGATAAGGGACACTTATTACAAAGGAATAGGGGCAATTATCCTTATCATAATATATAAAAATGGGCCCTTATGTCAAAGTTAAAGAGGGCACCTTTCAAATTTGAAAAGAGAAATTATAAAAGGTAAAGGGGCACTTCTTGAATCTGAAAAGGGGCACTCATCTGAGATGAATAGGGGCACTTGTGAGAATGGAAAGGGGCACTTGTGAGAATGGAAAGGGGCACCTATTACAAAGGAAAATGGGCACTTATCGAAGGAAAAGGCGCCTATCAGATTTTAATAGAGGCATTTTATCAGAGATGTGGGAAGGGGCGCATTTATGAGAAGGGTAATGTGCTCGTATTAAAAAGGGGCATTTATCAGAAGGCACATATTAGAAAGAAAAAGGGGCACTTTAGGGGTACTTCAAAAAGTATGGGGGCACTGTGCCCTCTATCCCCCCCGGGTCTGCCGCCTCTGATCAGTGGTGTATCCAGCCTCTAAGCCGGTGCATCCCCTCTTTAAATTTTTTTTTATTGTGTTTCTCGATCCAAGACACGACCCACGCGACTGCCTACGGAACATTCCACCTCTTCTCTCAAGGGGATTCTGCTGCCCCTCGACCCCTATCCCAACTCCTATTAATACCAGTTTTCCTTTAATAATAATAATAACATAAATGATTCAAAAGGCGCCAAATCCACTTAAAAATTAAATGCTCAAGGCGCACTAGTGCAAAAAGGTGAAAATACAAAAACATACTTGAACAAAAATACAATATAACACGATAAGAAGAAAAATCAGATGAACTAAAAGCAAACTGGAAAAGATAAGGTTGCTTTTGAAAGATTCTACTGTATATAGGAATATCTCTGATCCCTGGAGGTAAACAGTTCCAGAGTGATGGCCCGGCATGAGCGAAGGCTCTCTCCTCCCACTTTGTATTAAATTTTGGAAGAACAGGCAATCCAGAGTTTTGAGAACGTAAAGATCTGGCAGGTGTGAAGTGATTACTCAAAGAAATATTGCACTGTGGAGCAGAGCCATGAACACAATGAAACATTGAAAACAATACATTCTTTTATGTTTATTGCGTAATTAATGGAGTTCCTTCAAAACCGGTGTGATGTGACTGTGTTTGTAACAATACGAGCAGCGTCATTCTGTAATTTTTGTAATTTGGCAAGCTGATTGTGAGACAGGAGAGCATTTCCGAAATCAAGGCGAGATGAAATTAATGCATGAATAACCTTCTCTGTTGACCAAAATTACGCAACTATATCTGACCTATTTCGAAACATGTTGAATTTGAGCAGACAGAGTCATATTCGTATTAAAGAACACACCAAGGTAACGACATGCTTGTGACACATTGATATCATATCTAGCAAAGGTAATGCTGGACACAGTTTTATCTTAGTGATTTTATTGAACTTACTAGACAGCAACAATTGCTTCTTTTGAAGAATCAGGGATAGTCGTGTAAAGAAGTGGATTGAATGATGTTCTAAACAAAATAAAATGTTACAGAAATGTAAATGAAATTAAAAAAAAAAAACATTATACAGACAAACAATTGGAAAGATAGGACAACGAAGCCGACGACGGAAGAAGCAGTTAAGCGACTGGGATCGGAGAGGAAGAGAGGAAAACTATAGTGCTCTGATGAGAAAGCTCATTGAAAACACGCATTTTTTTCTCAAACAAGCAAAACAAAGCAAATCTAGAGAATATAAATTATTATTCAAAAATTATTTTTTCAAAAAAATCTATGGGACACAAAAAAGATCTTATGTGTAAAAGAAGATTTTTGCCTTTACTTTCTATGTATCCTAGGTTTTTTTTAATTTTAAACTCATAAAGCAGTAACTGTTGCCTTTTAGATCAATTTTTCTATTTTGTAATTAAATGTACACGTTAAATCATAAAAATTTCTTTAAAAATCTCGCAACTGAAGCTCTTTCCAATCAATAAAGATATTTAGAATAATCTTTAACTTTCTCAAGGTACGATCATGCACGGCTCCTCCTGCCCACCCCTGGAACAGTCTTACCCAGATATTTTGTCAATTTTGGTGTAAAGTTTGAGTGATAAATTTTTATAGATTGTAATAAATCACTAATCGATCGGTGCTATAATATGTAGGCTTTCATGACCCTTTTATTAGATATTGTAATAAAAAATCTGAACTTTGAACTTGAACTTGAGCTCGTTAAGCCTGATTGTATTTACTTGCTTGGTGAATGAAGTTGATTGCTTTTAAGTCAATTGATCTATAGTGGTAACATTACGATAACAGTTAAAGCTAAATATTTGTCTGCTGAGCCTATTAAATATCACTATAGATGCGTACTCGCAGTTGTAAATTCAAAATAAAACTAAAGATTATTTGGAAATTATTCAAGAAGATCCCTGTCATTAGGGGAAAACAACAAAGTACATGTACTTTATGCATGTCATAATAACTGCACCTGTATGAAGATAGTGTACACATATTATGTGTAATTTAAATAGAAACAAATTTGATTGTACTAGTTGTCATTTAGCTCCTCAGTTTTCGGCCTACATCAGTAAAGTAGGCCTAAATTGTCGTTAGTGTTCCCAATTTTGAAATTTGGATTTTAATTTTCTTTCACTTTTTTTTCCTATCAAATTTCTGTTGACGGAAAAAGGGCACACAAAAAAACTATCCATTTATTCATATTATGTAACAGATACCTTCTTAGACCAACCTCGTTGAAAATCATACCTTATCATTATTTTATAACAACAACAACCCTCTGTTTGGGTGTTTGTAAAACTAACCCACCTAACTCACTACTGCTGTGTTTGAAACTGTAATCGTATCGTGGATAAAACTCGAAAGCATGAGTGTGTTTATTCTTTGGGCCAAGTCAAGCTAATTGTTTATTCTTGATCGTAATCAGGCCAAACTTATGCTTGACAACGTAACTGACTGAGCTCAAGTGTCCGATTAACTATTCGGAATATTCCGTGTTAAGGACTGTTCAAATATACTCGCTGGAAACACGTATGTGATGATCATAAAAGACCCAGTTTCAGTTCCAAAATATACAGTGGCTGTAAAATGTGGTGGTCGTTTGAGGAGTATATCCGAATAGAAAAAGAAAAGGACAAAGTGGACGTTCTGTTTCATTGCAGGCATATGGCGAATTAGTTTGTTTATTGGAATTCACAACAGTTATATAAAAAGGCGTATTTTTTATTATGGTTACTCATCAACTGGCGCACAAAGTATTTTCCACGTGAATGGCGGCAGTGGAAATAGCCTAATACATCATAATTCCACATTGTAGTCAACTGAATTGCCGGCTAAATTGGCGCCTTTCGTGTAAGCGTAAATCTGTTTTTATACCTGGAAACTTGGGACCAAAATATGCATGGAGAAAACATTGTTCATGGAAAAGTGATGTCAAATTAACGATCAACTTTGACAGGAACAAAAATATATCAGTTTGGAGCATCGGGGAATCATTTAGTATTTGGCACATAATTATAGCTGCAGTGGATAATGAGATAAAACGTGATAGAGTGGCGCTAGGGAACAATCAGCATCAGATGAAGAAAGGAGACAGCATTTCAATGGAAGGTGGCTCTCGAACCGGAGAGATAGTGGTCGCTAAACCACGCAAGGTCAGTCAACTCATTGAGACCAATCTATCCGTGACATCAACACGAGTTCGAGCGTTGACGTTCAGCGATGCCGCGAGCGACCGCGAAAGCGAAGCTTCGACGTCGACGCAACGACGACCACCGGCGCCTCAACGGGATCGTGCGGCGAGTCTTATGAACTTGAAGCGAGGAGCGTCGCTCTATTTCGGCAAAGATATCACGACGTCTATGTGGTGGAAATACCGTCAGATCCATGGCGGCGTCGGGGCGCTACGAGGTGATCACCGTGACGGGACATCAGTGGAATATGAAAACTCGTACCAGCTCGAGCCGAAATCGGGACACAAATTCACGCCGGGTAAAGTGGAGGAATGCATACGAGAAGTTCTGGGGTATCTTTTTGAGCATGAAGATTACGACGCAAAGAGAGCCGCCGTCTTGGCAGCGGCTATATCCGACACGGTTAAACAGAAAGCGAAAATGTTGTGCGGTTTCGACCGGTATCGTCTGGTAGTCAATGTCGACATCGGATCGAGAGTGCCCGGTCAGGAAGTGGTGATCGCGAGTCGGTATCTTTGGAACACAGACACGGATGGGTTTGCGACGGTGTCCAGTCAGAATCGCACCATGTATGCTGTGGTTACAGTGTATGGTGTGTATATGGATTAAAATGATTGTTGACAATTCAATAACAAGAATACTAATGCTGCATATAATCATTTCCCAAGTATACATGAGTTGAAAGTGTGAAGAAATAACGTGTAAAATAACTCCTAATATGGCTAGATTTATAATAATTATAGGTTAAATTTTGTCGATTTCAACCGGGTGGAGTTACCATGCTTCTGACGTTGGATTTATTTTAATATTTTTTTTCTATTTTATTGGTTAAAGTTTACCATCATTTTCCTCCCTTTATAAATTTAGGTAACTACTGGGATATGATATTATTTATAGTTTCAAATCTCTATGTAACCTGTAAAATAACCAAAATAATGTAGTATCCAACGGAAATATTAATCAGCGATCATTATAATATTATTATACAGCGCTTATTGACGACAAAATGGTGCGGTAATAAAGAAAAGGAAGGCGCTATTTTACATTTAAAAGCTTCTCCTACATTAAATTATGGATATGTACCTATCATTAAAAATTGCTGATAATGTACTGTACTGGAAATATATGGACAAAATCATTATTGTTTAGGGAGAGAGAGAAATTCCATCTTTTGCGCACCTCAGAAGTTCAATTTGTATACTAGTAGTTAACCAACTAATAGTACTTACGTAATGAATATCCCAATTCATAGCTTGGGTCTATTTTTTTCTTCTTTATATTATTATTTAAATTGTGCATTTCAATTTCAATTAAACTTAATTTTATTTCATCAATTAAAGCGGTTAAAAAAAAGCATACATAGAGTTATACATTGTTTCGTTAAAAAAATTAAAAAAATCGAATACAAGTACAAACTATATACATTGATGCAAAGCTATAGAAGTTACTTGGAAGGTAGCAGCCAGAAAAGAAGTGACCCTTATAAGTGGCCAACCTAAAGAAGATATAATTTAAAGTTAAATGTAATTGTGAGAGGGTCGCCCCTTAAACATGATCGTCAATTAGTGTGTGATCATCGTACGAAATTCGTGAATTGTTACGTACCAATATATTAGGTAGTAACTATGGCAATAAACTAAACAAGCAATCACCTGACTTATCGAATTCAATCAGTCCACTCTACAATCGGATGTCAACAAAAACGGCAAGTTCAGCTCGCATATGGAATGTAGGCTAACGAGCTCATTGTCGCCAGGGGGCTGAGGTCTCTTACCAGAATAATAATTATTCATTTGTCAGTTTCTCAGTTTTGCGAAGTGAGGTAGAAGAAAAATGTTGACATTCATTGCGGTAAATGTGTAATTTGTTTATCATTGACATCATTTCATGATAAGTCAGTTAGTTTGATTTAAGATTGGTAGAAAAAAGCATCGACAATCATTTTGTATTATCATTAGTTATATTTTCTAATCATTTACTCGATTAAAGGTTTTTTATTTCGTCTGACATTGTGAACACTTTCGTCTTGTGTAGGTCTATACAAAGTCATGTTTTTCATGTTTTAATCACATCAATGTTATGTAATGTTTGGTTTGGTTATGTGATAAATGTAAGCAAATGTTGGCAAGTCAAGATAAACGAAATCGCTGAAACAATCATAGCATAATCGTGTAAAATAGCATGTATAACGCTTTGGAACAAGGCCCTGTATATTGTAATCTTATCATACCAAGTGTTTGCTTTACACGGGAATGCATGTATATGCCTATTGTATAGTACACTTATGCACTAGTGAAGTGCATGTTTAATTATGTATAAAAACAAAGAAGGTCAGAAATTGAGATTTTTGTGATTACAGTTGGTTCCATATAGTTTCATATTTTATTAATATTTTATTTTACATTTACAATTTGCAATATAATGTGCATGCAATGCCATCCTACTTCTATGACTCTATTGTGCGAACAATTGAACTCAATATCACCCCCTCCCCTTTAAAAAAATATAAAACACAGTACATTTCAATAATGCACGAGATATCATGAAATCTGAAGTAAATTAAACGTTTTATGATTGCTATAGACCTTTGTGTGATATTTTACACGTATACTTTGTCAATGTCATGTATGTGTTCTGCATAATATTATTGGCCTATCCCTCCTGAATGATGTTGTCTACTTCCATATTCCTTTTTTTTCTCGTTTGTTATTCAACTTGATTTTTGTAAGTCCTGTCAGTTGCTCTCCACCCCCTGCCTCTCTCCCCTCCCTCCCGCCCTCGCTCCCTCGCTCCCTCGCTCCCTCTTTTTCTATCTCTTTCTGTCCTTATTTCTTACAGTCAAGCAACAATCAACTCAGTCCTTTACCTCGTTGAATTTGAAATATGACATTCGGAAGGAATATTGGACTGTCCTTGTACAGACTGTATTTTGTCACCTCATAGTGCTTAATTACGCGTGCAGGGGTCATAAAACTAATGACCTGCGCAGTACTTTAATTTCTAAAGCGGGAAAAGATATGGGCTATTGAAGGACAACAAGCTGTGGATAGCTAAGGTGGGAAACTTAATAATGAGTGACATATTTCACAGACAAATTTACGTTGATGGAGATAGAAAATGACAAGGATAAAATGTGATCATAAAATTTTAATTGTGAAAAAAGGGAAGGAAATAGGAAAGTATCAATAAATCATAATTGCTTTGATTAGACCATAACCTGGGGTTTCGGATAAATCGTTTGATTGGATTGCAATTCATTTGATAATAAATGGACGATATAATCACATTATCGATATGATAGTCTTCACGCTTTTCATTGAATATTGCTTTGATTGTAAAAATATGAATTTTGGCGAGGGAATATGAAAGAATGTGTCATGAACTTATCAATAGAATGTCCCTATATATGTCACTTCCAACCACTTCATTTCAACTAGAAGTTATGAATCACAGATTAACTTAATGAAATCGTTCACTCCCTTTTATTTGTTTAATCCACATTATTGTAGGGAATATATTACACTTATTATATTTCAGTACAGGGGAATTTTAATTTATTATAATGTACTGCTATTCCACCTGTACTTATGTATGGTAGTGAAACATGGACTTTATAAAGCCTCTGATACTAAAAAGCGGTTGGAAAGTTGCGAAATGTGGTTTTTAAGAAGAATGATGAAAATCCCTTGGACTGATAAAGTTAGTAATGAGGAAGTTCTTAGAAGAGCTGGAGTGCAAAGGAAAATGATACGTGAGATGTTGATTAGGCAGTTGAAGTTCATGGGTCACATTACACGTAAAGAAGGCCTAGAGAATCTTGCCTTGACAGGGAAAATTGTGGGAAGGAGGAGTAGGGGAAGAAGAAGGATACTTTGGATGGACAGTCTGCAGAAATTGTTAGAAGAGAGAGGAGTGAAGGAACTGGGAGTGGTGCTAATAGAGAAGGCTAGGAGCCGAGGGTTGTGGAACAGCATGATCGCCAAAGTCAATCGATATGGCACTTAGAGAGAGAGAGAGAGAGAGAGAGAGAGAGAGAGAGAGAGAGAGAGAGAGAGAGAGAGAGCTATTCCACACTTTTAAGTGTAAACAAAAATGAAAGGTCGAATTATGCATTTAGAAAGTGCTCATAAGAGCATATTGGGGAGTTTGTCGAAAAGTCATGTGTGGAAAGTGAAAATATGCTCAATGAACAATGGTATTTTTATTTTTATAACTGCATATTTGAGGGAAAGTAGGGGGTTAAAGGTCTTTACAAAATGTCACACTTATAGACAAATATATTATCCTGTTCATTTTGGTTTTCCAAACACATTGGATGGATATTTTTGCCATGGCCCCTAAAATAATACCTGAAGAAAAGAGTGTTCATCAGGAATTTACTGCGACATGATTGGTATGTATACTCGTTGGCACATATTCCTGAAAGTGGCCCTAAAGTTAAATCATATTGAACTTTGTCCACTGGCTTATGGAAGGCCAAGTGTGGAGATGTAAAAATGTGAAAGTAATTTCATAGTAGAAGTTTTCTCTTTTTTTTTGGGGGGGGTGGGAATCATGTAGTTACACAATTATAGTGATTCGAGCAGGATGAAGAGTTTGACATTTTACACTCCTTAAATCTGTGGAAATTTAATAGGCATATTGACTACAGTTGGCCAGTTTTTACAAATACAGTCCAAAGCATGCTGTTTAAACTATCACATGCCTTTCAATTCACTCTCCACTCATGTTATTCAGCTACTTTCACTTCTTAATTTCATTTCACAACCAAAAACACAACCATACTACCATCAAATTCATTGTTTTCTTGCATTTAATAATGATAGCATCTTTTTCATATACACAACACTGTACAAATAATATTTAGCAAGAACAGAATTTAAATGTTCCCAATATTTGCAACTTTAACATTAATTCCATTCTCAAAAAAAATGGAAATAACAATACTCTCTGAAAAAAATGACAGAAATATATTACTCACATACGACTTTTGTTTGTAACATTAAAGAGATAAAAACCAATGCATGCATATTATTTTGGTTTGGCACTACTATTAAACTATGCAACAGGATGGGAATTATGCTCCTAAAGACAGAACATGTTTAGAAGCAATATATTAACTTGCATTCACATGAAAACAACTTAAAATACCTTCGGATTTATGTCTTAATTAGCAGTCACCTGATTGTCAAACTAATGAATGAATTGAATAAAATACAAGCCATTAGTTGTGTGTATATGGCCAAGTGAGTATATCATATTAAGCATTTGGACATAGTTTGCTTGAAAAACAATATGGCAATAGTGTATGTGACATGACACATGAATTTGAACAAAGTTGTTCTTATACACCTATCCCATAAACAAAAACTCATGTGTGTATAATATTAATACTTTATTGCATAAGACAAAGGGGTAACTCAAAGAAAATGAAAACATTACAGGAAAATACAAATACTGAGTGACATAAAGGAGATATAAATATACTTTGGCAAATAAAGAAATAAAAATTTGGAAAGCATAGAACAAGCCATACAACAAATTTGCATATTTCAAAATGAATGATTCCTGCTCTTGGAATATAGAGGCAGTGACTGACATCTGTATCTCAGAAGAAAAAAAAGACCAATAAAATTTGATATAACAAAAGAACGGTGGGCAGGCTAATGAAGACATGTGTATAATGCGCTCAAAGAAAATATGGTGGGATTTGTGACGTCTGCATCTTTTGAATGACCTGAGACTGAAAGTACATCCTCTGATCCTCATGTCACACTTGACCAGTAATTGACCTGTCATCCAACAATTACAATATGGAATTGACACAGTATCAATGATTTTTTTTTTAATGGTACCACAAGATAAAACATGTCTGTACCTGATTCTTTCTGAGTTCAAGGAAAATGCTTATCTCTTTTGGCAACCAAAAAAAAAAAAAAAAAAATTAAGATGGGGAAAATTGGCACATCTATTAATATAATTGGCAGTAAATAATTTGGCAATTACTACACATCCTAACAGGGACGTTACAGGGTACAAATGAATAGACTCACAAGACTTGTACAAGCGATGAATTATTATATAATTGTTGTTTTATAGCATACTCATTCAAAATATTGTTATGTGTGGGAGGGGGACCAGGAAAAAAGCAGATACAAAAAAGAGAAAAATTAATTAAGATATAAGTAATAGCAATGTGCATAGTGCTATTGCTTCCTGTCAAGCAATATCCTTCAATACGAATGAACTTAAAATTCCACATATAGAAATATCTATTACTTGTTGCTTTATCTCCATTTTTTCTTTCATTACAACTGCACTGCTTTGGTTATAGCCATACACTTACTGACTTTCTATAATATACACTTTGCTCAATTCCTCTTTGATGGTTTTTCTCTTGAGAAACCGGCACACTACTTAAGATTTATTTTTCTTTTCATCGTTTCTTTCTTCTTCATATTGAATAATCGGCAAGTCAGCACTCACTTGCAAACTTACACATACAGAGGTAGAATAAAAATACACAAAATTCAATAGACTTCCATCAGAGTTAAATATTCCTCATCTCCATCCATCCATGTACAACATACAAACCACATAGATTGTATCACACATTGACTTTTACTTATCACATATTCATAGTCTTCTCTTTATGTACACATTTCACATGTACATGGATCATATAACCTTTTCATACAATAAACTTAGTCATGAAGCCAGAGACCTCTGGTTCGAATATGATGTGCACCCAAGTGGGAATATCAACTATTGAGATAATCATGAAAAATATTAAAGGGAGTAATAGAATGTGATGACCTGATAGGAAAAAAGGTGCGTGTCCTATAGTTTCTAGAGATATATTTCCATTTCAGGTAAACCAAGGAATATGGTTGAAAGGGGGGAAATCTGGAATCTTATCTCAATATGATCTTAATATGTTTGTAACTAATATCATTATTTGACCAAAAAATATTATGTAAACTTTTGTATCCATTTTGAAATGTTATTCCTTAAATAGATAGAAACATTTATTCTCTACAAACTTAAATTATGTGAGACAAATATCCTGTCCTTGTTTTCTCAGATAACTTATAGGGCTAGTAACTTGATGATGTAGAATTCAAGATTTAGTACTTAAAGAAAACTCCTGTGATATATGGATTTAAAAAAGGGACAATTTGAAATATGAAACTTATAAAACTATCTTTAAGAAGTAAGAATATTTGTTTTTTAGCCCGACTTCATGACTAGATTTCTTTCAATCATTTTCTGAAACGGCTCGGTTTCCACTATAACAACATCCATAGAAACCGCATCACTGGCCTCTTCGTTCAAGTCTGTACATACAATGCATTCCAATCATCATTGAATTCATAACCCGTTTATAAGTATATCACATATCCCTGTTCATCTACAGAATATCAAATCACATCTTGAGTTTGAGAAGAAAAAATAATAGCATCCACATGCATCTAGAGTGATTTGATTTGATATCAAAATAAATTAGCATAGTTTTGAAATAGAATAAAGACATGAGTTCAGTCATGTTATATGCATCAAAAGTAAAGAAGACACAAATGATTGAATTAAATAAATGCGGTGGGAAGAGCATAAAATGAACGCACCTATCTGCATATTTTAGGTTTTCATCATTCAAACTATAAACAAAAAAATATTGTCTCTTCGATTCATAAACATAGATAGTAAATAACAAGACTCCATGGTTAGCACTATCACATAACAAAATAAAAGAGACATTTTACATAAAAATATGACTAATAGTCATCATTGCACTTCAAAATAATAACACATGCTGCAAACAATATGACAAAGATCAAGTTTTTAAAGCTTTTCTTTCTTCACTTAACAATAACAGGAAAAGTCACACCACATATTACAAGAAAACACAAACATATTAAAGGTTAAACCAGAAATGTCATTGTTTAGCTGACAACAATATTCCTCTTTTTTCATCGAGTTTGCTCTTCAACAATGGTTGGGTCCCATGGCATAATTTTGGTCACACTTTATGCTTTGATGATTTATTAAAAAAGAATAAATGTGACTTTGAATCTCTGCAGTTTTCATGAATTTACCCAAGAGGAGCTCGGGTAACAATTTTTGACAAGAAATGCTTTGATGTTTTTTTTGAGAGACATAGCTCCAAACAGAAACAAAGAACATCTGGATAAAAATTATCTATTACATAGGGTCTAAATGCATAGATTTTTATGCAAACTGCATAAAAGGTTATGTGAAGAAAATGCTTGCCTGATAGTGACATGACTGGTCTAACAAAGTGAGATTAATTATGCTAAACAAATGAAAAGGCCAGAAATACCCAACTTTCTTACTGGATGTATGTGAGATGCATACACACACATAACTGAGCATCTCACAAAAATCGCCACGAAATTCACAGGGGAACACCTTCAAAGCACTTACAAAGTATTTCAGATCCTACACAAATTTGATTTCAAACTAACAACATGCAAAAGAATTTCTACACAGCTAAATCTACTGATAGATCATCCTGGTATTTCTTTTCAGGATAGAGGGTGAAATACTAGACCTTACATGTAAAACAAGAATTATATACTTTCAAAAATCGAGTTGTGAAGAAGGAAAAAAAGTTTGGCACTCCATAGCATCTACATAGGCACATCTAGCTGTTTTCGGTGGTGCTGCAACATCGATGCATCTTGTTTAGCGCAGATAACACAAAGCGATAGAGGAGGTGATGACTTGCCTTCGGTGGTGCTTAGTAACATATCATATAAATTAAATGTTTCACTTAATATCCAGCTCTGATATACAGCTCAAATAACACAGGCAGAAATAACTGAGATTTGCATCCACATTTGTAAAAAGTTACATGAAATATTTAGCAACCATTTACAGATTATGTATTCCATTTAGACATCCTAGTTGTTTGCACACACAATGAGCATATTTCCATCATCACCCTTGATAGTCCAGGTACGTATCCTAAGCCAACCCATCAGGCTTCTGTTAGTGATGTTAACGTGGGTGATGTCACATGATGAGCAGGATGAGCATTAGACGATGGTAAATAAGAAGTCCTTGGTATCGATTGTCCCGATTTGGGTGACGTTTTGCTTTTCACGTGGTGCTTCTCCGGATGGCGACCCGATTTTCGCGAGTTATGGTGGGTCGGTTTCTCGTTGTGACGATTTGGATGGTGGGGGCGGTGGTGGCTGTGCAGGTGGCCATTTTGCACTTGCGGTTGGTGGGTTGTTGTCGTTGGCGATAGCAGCGCCCCGATTCCGGGCGAGACGTTGCCCGTGGAAGATATTGCAGTGGGAATGCTATGTGATTGTCTGATGGGATCAGCAACGGGGGAGTGATTGGTGTTGCTGTTGTTATTAACATTATTTACATGATTGTGGCTACGGCATAGATGGCCGTCTATCAAGTCTTTGTCTTGAGCAGAACTGGTGGGATTCTCGTAGAGGTGTACGTTAAGAATCCGTCCATTGCAGGGGAGTGAAGATGATGACATTGCCATCCTACTGTATGCGTCTCCCCTTTGTGCATTTTCTGAAAAATAAAACAAAAAGGACAAAAGGTTAATCACATTCCAATTATATATTTTCTTTGTCACTACCATACAAGTTTCAATCTTTACTACTGGAATAACTTTCACCGTCCTTTTGTGAGAAATTCCAAGGTACATTCAAAGACATATATATGAAGCATTTTACTACCATGTATCAAATATACATGGGTGTGTTTTATCATTAACCTACCATAAATATTAATGCATGCAATGCACAATATATCATGATAACTACCCATGTTTCTCTATGGGGATCTTACAAGGTGCTTACACCCTGTAGGCAAATGAGCATGAGCCTTACCATGAGGTATGTTAAAGCTGCTGGGTGATGTGCATCGTCCCTCCGGTGATGACACTGAGGTATAGGAATGGCAGCACTGGGGCGGTGGGTGGTTGCTCCTCCGATAATTGTGTCTATTGACCGGTGAGGCTGTCTGGCTACCCAGACCCTCATCCGAGTTTGTCAAGAGTCTTTCTCTCTGCAACCTATCCCTAGTTGCTTCATCCATAAATACTTCATCCTCATCCTCCTCCTCAATCTCCCCTTCCTCACCATCACTTCCCCCCTTCCTTAAGGGATGGTTACGCCCTCCACCCCCATGGTGGAGGTACATGTGTTTGTTGATTGCACTGTCCAGAGAGCGACCTGTCCCGTTGCAGCATGGCAGGGCAGTGAGCTGGCCACGTCTTTCTAAGGTGGTGCGATCAGCTTCACTGAGTGAGTCTGAAGGGCAGTATCTCTCCATGCCGCTTTGGTGAGGCCCATCTAAAATACACAACATCAAAAGAAATATTTTATGCTCCTTATTGACAACGATATTTTCTCACAACAGGCTAGTTCACCAATGAACTGAAAATTTACACATGCTTCTTCCTAAAACAGTTACTAGAGATGTTTCAAAAGCTTTCTAGAGAATTTGTCCAACACAGCAACACCTAATGCATGCAATCTACATTCTGCCTATTGGAATACAATTTACTTAAGAGGTTAATGCAATAGTTACTAATAATTACTAATGTTCTCAAGAAGCTTTCATAATTTTTTTTATTAATTTGTCAACTGGCCTATTGCAACCTCAATTTGATTTCATTCATCAATTCAAAAGTCTAGTCAAGTATTCTGAAGATGGAAAGTTACGCGGAAAGGAAGAAAGATGGAGAGAGAGAGAGAGAGAGAGAGAGAGAGAGAGAGAGAGAGAGAGAGAGAGAGAGAAAGAAAGAGAGAAAGAGGCCTGTACCTTGTATGCTGCAGTGATGTTGACGAGGACAGGGTGCTATTTCTGGTGGCTGTATGTTTTTTGTCTCGCTGGGAAAGATGGCTGCCATGCGGACCTGATTGGAGAACCTGAAGGTACTGAGCTTACCAACAGGTCCGTCTAGAGAGTCACAGTCACTGGCATTGTCATCTTGGTACTTGTCAGTGGCTGAAGAGGGGGGAAAAAGTTCAAATGATGATGTTATTTTCACCTGCAATTTTGTATTGGGCATGAATATCTTTCCATTGTATTACATCAGAAGTTTAATATCTTTTGTCTGTTCTTCATTCGAGTATATTTCTCTGTAGTCTAAACAAGTTAATTTCCCCTCATTTTTCTTCTTCAATGACTAGCGAAACCTGATCCCCCCACTTTATTTCCAATGTCCTACTTCCCTTTCTTAATTATGGATATATACGCATCTCTCCCTCCCCCTTCTCTCTCCCTCTCTCTACTCTTTCTGGTTATCTTTCCTTTCATATCTCAAACACTTCCATGTTCAACATTATCATAACTTTTCCTTCTCGACTCATCTGCCCTACACATCTATGTCATGTATCTATTTCCATCTTGATTTGTAACTCTCTCTCCCCTCTTCTACATCTCTCTCTCTCTCCTCCAAACCTACCTGCACTAGAGACCCCACTGCTAGTCTCCTGATGGATGGTACCTTCTGATGATCCGTTGAGGGTGGAGCTGGGAATCTCTGGGGGTACCACATGATGATGGGATTCTTCAACTGTGATGTTAAATAAACAAATAAGATTGTGTCATACCATCTAGAGATTAAAATCAATGGTCATGTGCCACATTGTGGATTGTCCATTTATTAATGAAGGAAAAATATATCACAGGCATTTCATCATCTGTTCAGAGCTCAAAGGGAGTTAAGTCACATACTTTTTACATAGGGTCAATGCCCTTCTGACTCTGAACAGACAGACCGATTTACAGATTATTCATCTAAAAGATAAGAAGCAGAAAAAACCCAAGTACATCATGCAGGCTTGTTATTATGCACGGGATCTCATGTTAAACTGACTATGCCTATATTTGTTGAAGCACGAGACACAAGAGTGGAGAAACCAACAGATACAAAGTTAAAACAACATTTTATGTAGAATGGAAATTTTCTTGTAGAATAGTCAATATGTTTTTAAACTTCAGGGCAGCCTTACCTCTATATCTGCTTGTGCGTTTGCGAGTGTGATAAATGATGACAACCCAGATGAGTGATGTACCCAGTATACAGCAGATGACGACTACGATGATGATGCTGGTGGTAGTCATGTTCCATACTGTACCAGATTCTAAACAAAACCAATAAGTCATTTCAATGAATATTATGAAATGATGCTTGGTAAGAATACTTATTGACCAATCAAAGTCATGTGTTTCACAGAACAAAAGATACTTGTGCAGTAAATTTGATTACATTCAGGCTAATTGGTCATCATGCATCAAGAATATTGTTTCTAAATGGATCACCACAAACAGACTTAAACAAGATGGATGTGATTGCATCTCCAATATGCCTCCACCATTATTGAGTGAATTACATGATATCATTCTCAAATCTAGATGGATACTTTTTACTATCAAGTTTTAAATACATTCATCTTATGACAAATCATAAGATCTGAGGAAAGAAACTTACTCTGAGTAACAACAAGCTTTGCACTGTCTGTCCGTACACCCAGGGAATTTGTTGCCTCACATTTGTATGTGCCACCATCCCTGCCTGCTGCATTCATGATGATCAGGTAGCGATCAAAGTCAGTCAGGTGCATGCCATCAGACAATGTGAAGGGCTCCTCATCCTTGAACCACCTGATACTAGGACGGGGACTTCCTTCAACGTTACACTCCAGAACAGCTGGCTCTCCAACCTCGACGGTCAGGTCCTTCATTTGACGGGTGAAGAGAGGCGGCTCGAGAACGGTCAGAGTGGCATTGGTGCTGATGGTGCCTGCAGCGTTGAGGGCGGTACACGTGTACACGCCCGTGTCACTCAGCTGGACGTTGTCGATGTAGAACTCTGCAAGTTCAGTCTTGACCTTGATGCGGCGCTGGCGGGCGGCGGGGAAGTTGATGCCTCCGTCCTTCTGCCAAGCGATCTTTGGGGTGGGGTGTCCTGTGGCAGCACAGGGGAGTTCAGCAATTCCTCCAACACGTACACTAACGTGCCTTGGAGTCACAGTGAATGATGGGTAAACTGAAGAGGGAACAAAAGTATAATCACAATCATTACAAGATCTACATTACACTTAGCAGAAAATTACTTCCTTCTTCAGAATAACGTAAAACAAGCAAAATCTGTTTAAGCACTGAAGAAAATAAACCTGTTTCAATGACCACAAAAGTTTTACTCCAAATCTTCCTGTGAAGCATATATACAAGATGACCAACATAAGAGACACAAACTGGTTAGGCTACTAAAACACAGAAGTATTTGGAAAGAGGTACTCACTGTGCACAGTGACTCTGGCCTTCTTGGAGTATGTGACGCCAAACTCATTTGAGATGATGCATTGAAATCTTCCCTGATCTTCCTCCTTGATGTGAGGGAGGTTGAGAACAGAGGTGTACTCATTCACACCACTGGGGTTTAGCCTCTCAAAGTAGATAGGGTTTGCATCCTCCATGATTGCCTGAAGATGAGAACAAAGAAAATCATCAAAACTAATCAAGAGTCATACTGTTTGAAAAATATATTAAGATTGGCAATGTCATTTTAGAAGACAACATCAATTTAAATCTAGGATGTAATGTACATCAGAAATCCAGAGACTTTATATCAACTATTTTCCCACTGTGCTTGTAAATTCTGGATGTATAGGTGTTCACTCACAGAGCAGAAGTAATACCTCATCAAGATGATCACATTTTCTGAAAACGTCTTTTTGGGGGGTCAGTTTTGTGAGTTTCCACAGAAAAATGACTATTTCTTGAAGTGTGATTTTCAGATTTTCCAGACAAAAACCACTCTTTGCTACTACATATTTTTGCCACTGGTTGCTGAATGAGATTTGAACATTAACATCAAGAGAGGATGGTGTGTATGGGATTTATATCTACCACAAGTGATTTATAGAGATGCTGAAGGACAAAAATGAAGGAAGGGTATGGAAAGGTATATGGATTTGAAGAGAAGTGGATGAGAAGACATGTAACAAGGAGTTAAGAAGGTAACATACCTTGTCTTTCTTCCATAGCATTGTGACCTGTACATCGCTTGTGCTGCCAGCTGTGCATATCAGAGACACATTGTCATTCTTCAGTGATGTCACTGTCTCAGGTTCACGGATGATAAAAGGTTTCAAGCGATCATCTGCAACAAGAAAAAGAAAGGTAGCAATGATAATAAGCCAAAGGGAAAGCAGAAACATCTATTTTCTCTGTCAAAAATTGTAGCAAAGACATAACAATTCAGAGTTAAGCAAAACAAGACTTTCCTACTTCCCTGTCATATACACTATCTTTTCAACCCATGCTGATAGTCTTGACATTTGCTAAACCCTCTAGCATGTAACTCTGGATGAGAAGCATGACAGGGTAATTGGCCGTTTGTCAAAAGTTACAACATCACTAACAGCAATATTGAGTTCAAGTATCTGTTAAGTCAAATATTGTCCCCTTTCCTGCCAACGAGGATGCAAAAATATGACAGGTTGATTGCTAAATTTTAATCCTACGGGAAAGAGTGATAAACACTTGAAGAAACCAGAACATATTTCATATAATATCCATAAGGCAGTGAGGAAAGGAGAAAGGAAGAGAGAGAGAGAGAGAGAGAGAGAGAGAGAAAAAAAAATCAAATTAAGATATGAGACCTATACAAAATGATAACAGAAATGGGGATAGTGTAGAAGATGTATAGCAGAATATATGAGACATTGCATCAAG
Source organism: Mesocentrotus franciscanus (assembly GCA_037976565.1). NCBI lineage: Eukaryota > Metazoa > Echinodermata > Echinoidea > Camarodonta > Strongylocentrotidae > Mesocentrotus > Mesocentrotus franciscanus. The sequence goes on from CP137666.1 coordinate 49,004,471, forward strand.
AAAAATAGTTAAAAAGGAGAGTGGGAGAGTGAGTGACTGGAATACGACAACCTATAATCTGGCCTTTCAACATTTCTCTTATTTGTCTTACAAAACTATGTCTGCTAAAGGATGTGGGGGCATGGCAAGCAAGTTGCAACAATTTGTAACTTGTCAGCTCGACTTAAGTTTCTTCGAGATGAAAGTAGGTTATCTCATGGCTTAAGATAAAGGTTAGAGGAGGCTGATATGGGCCAGCATGGGAGGGGCAGAGGAAAGGGAATGTGGGCCAATGTCAAAGATACAAACTGAGAGAGTGAGGGACAAAGATAGAAGAAAGAGAGACAGATAGACAAAGAGAGAGAGAGAGAGAGAGAGAGAGAGAGAGATGGGAGGTGGAGAGAAGAGGATAAAAGAGAGAAAAGAAATGTAGGGAAATAAAGGGATGAGGGGGATGGGGAGGGGGAATAACAAAAAGGGAGAGAAATTAAGAAGACTAAAAGGATACAGAGGAAGAGAAAGAAGAGAGAGAGAGAGTGAGTGAGTGAGCAAGAGTAAGTGGCTGTATATGGGTAGGTCGACCCCCTTCATAATCAACTTCACATACAATTTCCCTTGTGGACCTACGTACCACATGTAAACACTTCCGGATCGACACTGAAGATATCCATGCCCTGGAGAGTATCTGGATGGGCGCAGCGTCCATCCACTCCTTCACCAACATTGTTCTCCTTTACCCAGACTGGGAACCATGCCATCTGACAGTCACACACCATGCTAGAACTGTTCACCAGTCTGAAAGAGGCAAGGTGTACAGAAAGGGATTAGATATCTTATCTTCAATAGCAAAGTGGCAAAATAAACTAATAAAAGATTTGAGAAAGTAAAATTTCTGCATCTAGGTAGATATTGTATTATTAATCTTTCTATATTTTCATTAACCAGAGAGCTTGATTCTGTATTACCTAGACTGGTCTTACATGCTTATAATGGTATCAAGATTGTCGGGCTACTTCATATGAATGCAGTAATGGTTGTTCCAGAATGTAATACAGTATTATTTTTATGCTTATACTTACAATTGGGTGAGTTGAGGCATGCCTTCAAATGCATTGTTCTCCACTGTGGTGATAACATTCCCAGCAAAGTCCCTGAAGAAATGGAAATGAAGAAGAAAACATAGCTTGTCAACGTTTCAATAAATTCCCTTCTTAAAACGACAAATAAAAGAACAAACTTCAGAGTAGCATCCCAAAGGTACACTTGCAGGATGTAGCACATGAAGTTGGTTATTAACTTGGGTTAGGATGGTATTATAAGCATAGTTTGACCTATATACAATCTAGAGATTTTGAAGTTTTGTAACATGTGCATCCACTTATGACCGGTAACACTGTACATGACAGTACAGTATGATTCATTCATCGAGAATGGTATTGTCTCGTCGACCAGCTTCCGATTCGCCCGTCATACAAACAGCTTTGCGACTGACAGATGAACAGATATCTCCCCAAAGCAGAGCATTTAATTATATGAAGGATGCTATCTGCAATGACTCTACCATCTATACATTTGTAAAAGAATAGAGTTTGTTCGCAAGTGATGTAAAGTCCACGCCCTCCCACAACCCCCAAGCGACAGACATTATTTATAAGACTTACAGAGACTGGAGATTGACAAGTCCACTGAATGCTCTCCTGGAGATAGAATTGATGTTGTTGTTGGCCAGTCCTAATCTAAGCAATGATTCAAGACCCTCAAAGGCACCCGTCATGTCGTCCACTGTCCAGGCAATGACGTTATCGCTCAGGTCCCTGCAAGGCAAAGCCATTGAAGAAAGAGAAAAGTGTGAATACAGAACACTTCAATGCATCTAATCTCTTTGTGAAACTCTTGTGGGTGGTGTTACAATACATCCAATACTGGAAAATGTCTATGATAACAGAAGAAAAGGCCAAGTCTTGACACATGGATCTAGTGCTGAACATATGAAAGGAGAAGTTGGAAGCCCATGCCTATACAATAAAATACTATACAATAAATCTATTTATAAAGTGCTATTATTCCAAGGTTTCACAGTGCTTTACAAAGTTAAACTGTGTTTATCAATCAAATATATACTACTAGGTACTTACAAATAAAAAAACATTTAGTAACTTTCTACACATGCAATGCAGCTAAGACTTACAAGACTTGGAGTAGATTGAGCTGGATGAATGCTCCATCTGCCACCTGAGTGATCCTATTATGGTTGATGTAGAGCTCCCTCAGTAGAGGCGGCCAAGGAGGAACCCCTACAGACCCTGGAGCACCCCCATTGGTTCCCTGAGCAGCAGGACCTCCGCTCTCTCCAACACTCTCTTCTTCCGTCTCCAGTGTGGTGAGCCTGTTGTGAGAGAGGTCTAGGTACTCTAGGTTGGGACAGAACTCCCAGCCGGAGGCCTCTGTCTCGTTGATACGGTTGTGGGCCACCGTCAGATGGAGCAGGGACTTGAGACCGAAGAGCCATCTGCGGCTGATGGTGGTCAGTTCGTTTCCGTCCAGCTCTAGTTGTTGAATGGCATTGAGCCCGTAGAAGGCACCGTCCATCAGGTCGGTCAGCTGGTTGCGACTAAGGCTGAGTTCCTCTAGAGACTCTAGGCCACTGAAGACCAGACTGTCCACTGTGGTCAGCTCATTGCGACTCAGTTCACTACAAATAAAAACAAGAACATGAACAAAAAGAGAAAAATTAATATTATATATAAGAAATTAATGACTTAAAAAAATTGATAATGCGAAACAATCATACCCAAGAAGACAGAAAATTAATACAGGTATTATAAAATGCTGCATACCAATATAAATTTTCTGGAATTTCTGGAAATATCATTGTAGAACATGTAACATAAACACAATAATAGTGAAAATATAATTGTCAGAATATGGAAGCATTCTAGAATGGACACAGAAAGAAAGAAATTCATGAAAAATTGAAGTAACATCATTTCGAGCTTGAATGAGTCATGAACTGAAAAGTAACCTACTGAAAAGCCTAAAAACAACAGGAGGATTATTCACACTATGTGTACTTTCACAAGTTGAATTCCTAGAGGGAGGGGACACTGCTACATTGGTGAAAAGAGATTTTCTTCAAAATCAATTGAGTACCATCTGGTAAGGGAAATGGGTTGTTCTGCATCATTAGCACCTGAGGATTATCAACTACCTTGTATTACCATCCCCTACAGAGAATGTACTCTGGTAGTCCAGGAAAGAAAGAAAAAAAAAATCATGAACGACAGAGCTGCTCACTTTGTTCTACCGGTAACTGTACGGGGATGGGTGGGGTGGGATCATGGGGGGTAGTCTAGCACCCATATCAACTAATTTCCTGTGCCATACTCATATCAGTGATATTTAAAACGTGGGGATTCATTACAGCAGAGATAACACTTCATTTCCTACAAATCACAACATGAAGTAACTCAATCAATTTTATGAGCTCACAACATACGATTCAAAATGTTGTGAGAAGAATGAAGAGAATGGTATTTGATTTCTTTGCTGGTAAAATGATCGTTTTGTTTAGTGCTATGTACTGAACGGACAAACAAAAAAGAGATCATTCTTAGTTTAAATTCCCCCCTGACAATAATTACTGGAAAGCATATGAAGGAGAATTACAGTCATGTGAGAATCGTCAAATTAATAAGTTTGAGAATAGGACAGAAAGAATAATAATCAGAAAGTTTTCTTTACTCCAATGTAATACATTTGCTGGAAGTCCTGCTCCCTACACAAACAAACAAACAGACATGAACAATGAATGAATGCTTGACAAGCAGAGACATCGTTCAGAGGGAGAATATCAAGAGCAGGGGTATGAAACCCGAGTCTCAAAGTCATATCTGGAAGGAATCTCAGCTATCATCAAGATTGGAGATCAAGTGCAACGGGGGTGGTGTCTCTAATCCCGGGAACATGTGTGAAAGGAATGTGTGAGGAGAAAGAAAAGAAATGGAAATATGGCAGTCAGCGAGCAAGCCCCAATACGTTTCACCTCCAAGCTCCAACCCCCCACCTCCCCTGAAAGAAATGCCTTTGAATGTCCTCATATTATCATATGAAAAAGAAATAGCTGAAAAGTTAGTCTGGACCAAACTTTCATGCAACACATGCTTGAAATTCCAAATACACGTTTCTGTGTTCAGTGCATGTCATTTTCAGCAAATTGAGTCAATTTCCTTATTTCAAAACCTCATGGTCTATAACAACTGTTAGGTTATCAATATTCAACTTTTCCAAATTGCTTCATTACACTTTCTTCCATGATGTAATTGTATGACCTGTATTTATCTTCATATTCATATAAGTTTCATTGTATAAGGTATCTAATAAAGGAGAACATAATTTTTTGTTTCCTCAGCACCATATGGAATGAATATTTCACAATTAAGCTTGTGGTTCTTTAGAAAAAACAGAAAATATTCCAGTATATCCAAGGATAAAGTGGACTTAATTTCAGGACTTAGAAAGTAATTCTAAACAACAACTTCTAACACTTTTTTCAGGAGAAGGCCTTGAACAAGTTCACCACATCATCCCTGAAGATATTCCAGAAAAGGAACAAATGCAAAAGAGAGGGAATGAACAAGGGATAAAGAGGACAAGCAAGATTTCTTTTATTTTCCTTAAGAGTTTATTGTTTGCATGTTTTCTGCGGCTCTGAAAACACGCCAGAAGGAGATTTAGGAGAAGAGAATTAGGAGGTCACCTCGCTGTGTAAAGAAACCCAAGAAAAAAGGGTCATTTTCTGTAGTGTAAGCAGAGTCCATGCTGCAAGGCTCAAGTGAGCTAAACTTGGTCCATGTGTCCTTCCAGCGGATTATCTCTCTTAATTTCTTTCAGTTTGAGAGCGAGCCATGCCTTTGGCAGTCTCTGCCAAGCCATGGCAAGCAGGTGTTGGAAATTGTACCTCTGAAGAATCGGCCTTCGCACAGAGGTGAGAGAAACAGTGAAAACAGCAAGTTCTGAAGCAGCCGAAGCAACATTATTATTTTTTCCAACATCATGATTTCATACGATGCAACTTGCTAGGTATGAATATTGAACTATACATAAATCTTTTAATTAAAAATAATTGACAATTCTTTTGGCTGAACCTGGTATATGATAAAAAATGGATAGTCAATAAAAATGATATTTTTGTTATGACTTACATCTGGCCAGTCATTACATAAAAATGTATTAAAATGTCCATAATATAGTTTTTTTCAGCAAAATGAGATATGCTTATGGGACGATCAATATTCTATTCAAGGAAAATCTCACATCAACTTTATCTCAAAGGATATGACTATAATCGGGAGGCTAATGGATATTGGCGACACTAAAGTCAGAGCAAGTAGACTTTAAAACAAAGAAAAACAACAAGGTACTATCAACAGCCCCAGACAGACGGAGACAAGAAGAAAAGGAAAGATGTGCTAACGATTTAATTACATGAGCTACAGCCACTGGGCATTGACTGCGTGACATAATGCATGTACCTGCTGCAAAACCGAATATTGCAGCCTGGATGTACGAAAGAGAGCAAATCTAAAATTGCAACTAGGAGTAGGATATTTCTTACCCCAGGTGACAGGAAGTTACCATGGCAATGTCTCCGGTTTAAGGATACTGGGGACACTTGAAATTCATTTGGGGTGTCAGGCTGAATGCTGCAACCATGCTCACTACCTCATGGTATTAATGTGATATGGCTTTTTTTTTTTTAGGGAGGGGGTTATGTACAGTATGGAGTGTAGTGAGTTACCTTCCTTTCTATTTTTAAAGCTCCAGATTTCATGGTGATTTTTATTTGGGAGCATGTCAGAAATCAAGTATAGATCTCTTTCACTTGAACCTTGAAAGGTCAGTAGTAAGAAAATATAATCCTAAAACAATGTTGCCAAGCTAAAAGTCTTGTCATGATATGATAAATGTGATCTCTGTTGTAAATTTGAGATAATTATTTGTAGCAGTAATTCTGTATTGTACTATACTGAGAGAAGCACTTTACAAGTTGCTGTGAGTCCTATCATGGGGATATGTAGGGACAGTATGAAAATTGTTACATTTGGGGAAATTTTCATTTACCGCCTCATTTGTTTTTATAGTTCTAATCATTACCCACTATACCAACATGCAATGTGACAATTCAGATATCTTCACCTTATGTGAGCTTTTACAGAACTTGCTACACATTTAACAAACTTTATGAAAGAAAAAACAAATTGATCACAATGTCATAACACTCCAAAAGTGCTTCACAAGTTTAGGAAGCAAAAAAACAAACAATTAAAAAATAAAGGGTAAAAAAGACAAACTTTTAATCAAAACTTGAAAATAAGAAGAGGTTGAAAATGTCAGAGTCCTTTTGAAGATCTTCTGCCCATCTAACTGGAGTGTACGTCAAATGAAATTGCTTCAATCCTGGGTGAAACCAGCCAATTTTCTGGGATGGCAAATGAGAGGATTTCTCTTTCCCCTGTTCTTGCACCAAGAACATCTTATCTTGTGAAACCTGATAAATGGGTCATCTACGCTAATCATCTATTAGTCACCGCGGAGCTTGAGTGCCTGTGGTCGGCTCCTGTTTCAAGCGCGCTCTCTTTTGGGCGCTTTTTCCCCCTCGCCTTTCTCCTTTATTCTCCCTTATGAAAGTGTTGCGAAGATTGCGTGGACAATTGGCCCGAGAGGGGATGGACGGGGGCCCCGTGATGGGTAGACAAGTGGGAAGAAAGAGGAATATCATTACAACTTGGAGCACACTCAAACAACCCTCCGCAATGCCAAGACAGGAGATGAAGCTTATTCAAATGCTTTCAGGAGGGATTTCCAGGTAGCCCAGTTTAGGAGAACCATACCCTATACCTACAGAACAAGTTTGCAAATCAAGATATCCTGTTACCTGAGAAAAAACTTGAGATGGATGCATTTCTTGATTACCACTTGTGTGTGTGAGAGGGAAATACACACACTAGAAAAACCACTGAAAGTTAGCAGATGTGCTTGAAAGCATATTTCAGCAATTTAATATCAAACACAGGGACTTTGTACCAACTTTCTGTTGTACTTGATAGAATGCAACCATTAACTTACTGAGTGCAATCGTAGTTCACAAATGAGGTAAAACTCTCAAAAACATAAATGAAATTCAGTGAGCTCGATATGGCGTGCAAATTGATCCTACAAAGCTACAAGGAAAAATGAGCTTCTATCATTCAGAAAGAATACTAACAAGAACATTATCTCTAAACATCACTTTCTGGAATAACTGCAAAGTTTCATACAAGATATCAACTACAAAAATCTAATTGGAAAATACATGAACATCAGTGTGACAGTGGATATTGATAAAGAGACTGTATGCGCAGAATCGTTCTCTCGTCATAGCCATTTCCCAAATGGCAAATTGAGATGACAGTCTTGATTTCACTTCTTCTTTTTGTGCGTATAAAATTAAAACTTCAACGGAAGAAACAGTAAATAAATGAGATGTTTCAGAATAAAACATAGGCATGTAGATAAACAATGAAAAGAGAGTATAACTACATGTACAAAGCTATGGATGGCAACAGTGGGACCCATCGAGGGAGGGTAACCAAAGCCGGCCACTGACTGAGTCACCTCCAGTACAGGGCCACAAAGCTGCGCATAATCGTAATCAAACCGGCAGAGAAGCGCGGCCCTCTGTTTGTCAGCTTGATTGGGACATCAGTGCTGACTACGAATAGTCTCTGCATTTCAAACCTTTTGTGAACATACACGGATAGTTCTTTAACGATTCACGATACAGCAGTGCATCACCTATTACTCAGACTATACACACATAGCATGTAAGGCATACACTGAGCTTTTTCATTCCAATTTTATAAAGATTTAGATTAAACGTCATCCACAAAAGGACATTTATCCCATACCCATACATATACTTGCACACCACACCGTTGATTTAGAAAAGGTTCTGCAAAGACTAGACTATCGCCTCTCTAGTTGAGCATAGGTGATGTAGCCGCACTACTCCTACATTCAGTACTCATAGTGATTTGCGTGGGGAAAGGAGAATATGAATAGGCATTTCTAATGAGAGTAGAAGCCGGAGAGGATGCACCTTATATCTGTTTTGAGAGCTACAGGTCAACGTGAGCGCTGCTCTCGACATCTCGGAAAACATCCCTTGTGCTATTTTATTCATCAGAGATGGCATTAAACTAAGAGAAGAACTGAAACGTTTTGTTTGTTTCCTACTGTATTTTCCAATGTCTTTGTGTGATCATGCAGATTGATTTAGATTTTCAATTGTGATTATTTTCATGACAGTCTTCCAAATATTTCTAGCTTTCACATATATATATATATATGAAATAGAAGTTATCATTACAAAGTTGCATGCATCACTTTCAAAAATATGTTTGACAATTTTGTGCCAATGAATAAATAGATATTACTCAGTCCGAAATAACGGATAAAGAACAGTTTAGACATGGGTAGTATAAACTCATAGACAAATAGCCACTAAGGGTGATTATCAGAGGTTCTTAAGAATCAATGTATATTTGCTTTAAAAGCTAAAAATCAGGGACATTTTGTCATACTTAAGAGGAAGTTTGAGTTTATAACCCAAACTTCTCTTTTTTACAAGTTTATTTTTAATGCACGCTATCTGAACAATCAAACAAACAAAAAATTTAGCATCGTTCTCACTTAACTACTCTTTTTTCAGTGTTGTCGATAAAGTAATGGTATCAGTAGCCCTTTTAAAGGTATTACAAAGTTTTGGTATGGTGTCATGAATTTGGTTCAAATGAATATATTGGAAGCATATGCGATTTTACAATATTCAATGATCGTCGCGTGGTTGAAATCGAGTCTAAAGTGATATAATTGTAAATAATAAACTCTTTATGTTGTATAGCGCCCTCTCAAGACTGATATTACTTTAGCTTTAAAACAATGTTTCTTGACTACAATCGACCAATTTGCTATTCCCGTTTGGAAATTATATATCAGAACTGCATATTCTGAGATTTTCATGGTCGCAGCTACCATGGAATGGCCGTAGGCGCTATTTAAAATATTTGAAATTTACCCAGAGCACCGGTAAATTTTTATTATTCAATTTGCTCGAAAGCAGAAGTGTTTTAGGGGCTAAGTTTTTTAGTGCTTATAATACTTCCACAGGGGCATCTAAATATATATCACAAATTTAACGAATTACTATCCATCCAATTTCAAAATTTCCCAAAACTTTGCATTACCTTTAAGTAACACAAAATTCAAGTAAATCGTAGCAGCATGAGTAAACTTGATGAAACATTGATACATTTTTGGCCATTTTTACGGCTAATTTGAGAAAGGTCCTTTGGTTCATGTATTCACTGCATCTTTGTTGTTTTTCACGTTGCTAGGTGCATTTATTAATTTGGCACACATATATTTTGTAACTTTCCTCATTTTAAAATATCATTAAAATAAGATCTATCACTGAGGGACTTCAGGCCTTTGAGTTTAAGGCATGGTCATGTAATATTTCCAGACAATGGAATTTCTTGTTTAGAAGGAAGGTCAGTGCGAATGAAACCAAACAAGACAAAGCAAAGGGTTACCAGGGGACTGGCTTGGGAGTTCTTTCTTTCTTTTGTCTTCAGAAAGTTGCGTGAGAACCCTGTCTAATCAAGCACAGAGGTACGGTGGAGTGGTGAAGAATGAAGCTTCCTGATACCGTAATTTCCTCACAGGACGTGCGCTATTTGCACAGGTTGCGCGCAAATGGGTTCCTCAGCGTCCAAGGTGCACTCAGGTAAGCCACAAATAGCCGGCCCATGAATCAGGAGTGCCAGGACCAAATTAAAAAAGTACAGGACAACCTCTCCTCCTGCCACCGCCATGGAATGTCAGACATGACCGTTCAGAAATAATTCTTTCTGCAAATTTACCCCTTCCCTTTGGGGTGGTACTATTTTAAATCTTGATGTCTGATATCATGGATGTACTTTGTGGTTCCTGTTATATGCTTATTCTCACTTACTACAGGGCGCCAGGCAGAGGTTCTTAGTTACTAGGGTTTGAATGAAATAATATTTGATCAGCTACCTTTTCTTTTCCTAAGTCTCCCTCTACTTCCCCTTTTCAGCGTCATCGATAAAAAGAAGAATAAACAGCACACATGATCACATAACACTATTAACTGTCGGAATTCAATTCTACCCTTTGGTGACCACTATGATCAAGAACTTTGAAGATTTATAACTCAATGAAACATTCAGTCAGGAGTGTGCCTAGGATTTCTGCAAGACAGTGACACATTCCACAACAAACAAGGTACAAATGAGATAAGTCTGGGAAGTTAAGTAATTAATCCGTACTCCGTCGAGAATTATTAATTCAGTTGATCCATGCTACAGCAACAAAAAAAAGTCTTGTATCTTTTTGTCTTTTGAGGCCTTCCCTGGGAGGAAGACAGTGACCATTATGGTGAGTTGGGAAGAGAATTGGATCACTCAACAACTTCTTCTGCCACTGATTCACCATTGATGAAGTCACAGATGAAGTCATCAGCTCCCTTTAATGACAACCCATTCCAAACAATACATCGCTTCAGGGTGGAATGAATATCGAGAATCAATTTCAAATGCTGGTAACAGAAAAACTTTCAAATACAGAAATATGGAAATTTTAGTAGATCTAATGAAACAATGAGATTTAATTAGAACACTGAGAATTACTATTTCTTAAATGCAATACCACTTCATGCAATAGTAACATTTTACATCAGCATTGTTAGGATTTCCTTGAAAAATTCAGATTTCCTCAGGGTGAATTTTCTGAATGCGCTTATTTTTTTCTTCTTCAAAAGAGCTCTATTGAAATTCACAGAACTAAAATCACTCTCGATTCTTGAGTGATTTTGTAGCTGCCTTGCTGTGCACAATCTGAAATCTTTGTTGGGATTTCAAAGAAAGTTTCTTTAATGTAGCACTATCATAAAACTGGTAAGGAAAAGGAAACTGAGTCACTTGAATAAAGATCTTATCCTCTCAAAGAATGCTAAATCACTAGCAATTGCAGCTGTTGAAGATTCACTCGGCAAAATGATTTCTTTCAATTAGGAATGGATATAATCTGGACATCACAGCATAGATAGGTGTACTCACTGCTTCATAACTTTTCAATCTACATCATCCCTCCATCTCTTGAATGTATTAAGTGTAAAGTGGCATTGGAATTGGACATGTATCAAACAAACCTGCCCGGAGCAAAATTGATTTTATTCACATCATTCTCAAGGATGCATTTTCATGCGTGATTCACAACTGTTCCCAACGCAGGTGATGAGAAAATAAAGGGGGACTGATTAGGGGGTTATCAGATATAAACTAGAGTACTGTGAACAACTACTAACTAGCAGGAATTGAGTTCCCCAAAATTCCATTTTCCTTACACAAAAGAACGAGACTGATTTATGCACACTGCTCTGGATCTATGAAAAGCTGTAATTTCAGGATGGCATGAGCATGTATGTACTTGATGCAGGCAGGCAGGCAGGCAATGACATCTCCAGTATTGTCGCCTAGGCTTTTGTCAGACAGTAATGTCTTCGGTAATTTATGACAAGCTGCACACCCCAATTGACCTAATAGCACAGATAATTTGGGACAATAACACGGCTCCGATCGATGATGCTGCTCTACACAGCGCCCTCGTAGTGCAAGCGTATTGGGTGACTAACTCGGTCTGTGAAAATACAAATTCACACATTGCTAATGCATGCATTTTGGCTTGCGTATCTCAATGAGGTGTCGGAGGCATGGACGCCCGCCTGGGCCTGGAGAACGCAGGAGGATAATTGAAAGGAGAAGACCGAGAATGAAAAGAAGGGTTACCATAATACCCTCAGGTGACTCGCATCTTAGCAAAGATTATATATGGTTATGAACAGTATTATGAGAATATATAAAGTCATCTTCACTCTCATTTCAAGCACAATCTTAAGGGAATCAATTCGATTTTCTGAGTAAAATAAAAGCCTGGATTATCAGGAGAAATGGGGAGAGTATTATTTAAAGAAATATAGCGAGATGAAATTACTTCTTGCATGACCATTGCACACTAATACCGTAATGGTTTTATTTCATCAGTTATTGACTTATTTTGGGCTTTCTATCAATTAATGCCCTTTTCTTCAGTTCAGTTCTAGGACAGCCAATTCAAACATGGTTCATAAAAAAACACCACTTCCACACTGATGAAGTGTCTTATGCTTATAGTGGCTAAAAAGAGACACCATTGTTTTCTTAACTTGTGACCCATGTGCTCCTACAAACAAAGCGGAATGTTTTCCTACAGAGGCACAGCATTCTCAGGGCATATGCTTCAAAATAGTTCTCCCTCTCGTCTTTCCATGCTCAGTGCTATCACGACTAGGATTTGTGTAATACTATTTGATTTTCTCTTAGTAATAAGATGGAGAGTTTATTTTCACTCTTCAGAAAAGTGCGCTGTAAATACTATGAATGCCACAAATACTTTCCTTACATGGTTTGGAGTGTTCAAAAGGGGGAAAAAGGTGCTATGACAGTTCAACTTGAAACTTCTAGACATGATCCATAATCTATTTAAATAAATGAGAGACAGATTTAGACATAGGAAGGCAACAGGATAAGAGGATATCTGATTTTTTTTTCTTCAAGTCCGAAAAAGTAAATGTCACTTATTACGAACTTGATATAAGCAGTTAAAAGATGACTTCATACCAAAGAATTTAAATCAAATTCTGTCAGCTACATCTTCATTTTATTCGGTATCATATCCCTCATGATTTCAAGAATGACACCCTCATATCAGGTATATCAGCAATCAAAACAAATTAATCTCATGAAAGTCACACAGGTCCTAATCATATGGCGTATGTTCCAATCAGGGCCCGTTGAGAGTACGCTATGTTTCCCCCTCCTTTTGCCTGTGCTGAGCAGATTACGATAACATTTTTAGGTTTGTTTGTAATTTTGATCAACTCTACCGAACTTGGCTGATCGTCCCTCAAAACACCTCAGGAAATTCTACTTTGCTCATGTGGGTTTTTTTTTCTTCCTAGAGAGCTGTAAGGAAATTGGCCGAGCTATTTGATGTTGTTCCTGGGACACTTTTGATCGAGTGAGGGGGTACCTTCAAACAGCGGCAGGGTCGATAGAAACAATGGGCCTTTTGGGTCTACGATAGCACACATCCATCTTTCAACCATCTAATAATTTCTCAAATCATCCATGACTTCCCTGCCCGACTTCTTTCCATTCTAAAAATGGTAAAAATGTTTTTTTGGTAACATGCTATAACCTACCGGTAACTTGTTTTACATGGACCTGCAAGTGCAAATCATTATTTAAATTCTGCTGGAAAAATAGAATGAAAGATATTTTCTCTTTCCATTGACAGGGTTGTTTTTTGCATGCTTCCCTAGTCTATCTCCCTTTAGAGAAATAAACCATTTTAAACTCTTTGATTAGCTTTCTCCTCTAAACTCCCATGGTGTCAGACATGTGATTCCTTCTTCATCAGACACCTTGTTTCAACACTTATCATCATGGAGACACTGAAAATTGAATAATTTCCCCTTCCAAGTTGAGAGCTGGGCGCACATTCTCATGCTCAAGATACATCGTGAAATGCAACACACAATATATGTGGTAGCCATCTGTAAATCTTGTGGGAGGGAAAGTTCCCCTTATCTTTCTATCCAGTCCTTAGAGAATGCATTACCTCATACGTTCATGATGATCTTTGGGGTTTCACAAAGGACTCAGGTGGGAATAACGGTTCCTTGGTGGCCGAGACTTACAATTTTGTGGTTGTGGTCATGCACTGGAAGTGAGTTACTTATTGTGACTTCCTGAACAACAGCTATTAAATCTTAGGATGGGACCCACAACAATTTTAATCGGATGTGTGATAACCATAAACTCTAATTTACTTTGGCTCTTCAGAAAAATTGATCCCCAAGCATGGGTTATTGAATTGATCCGTATTGAAAATAAAATGATTCAAGATCAAATTTAAGACCGCATTCACTGTTAAGTTGGTGGTGAGAAGAAACAGCAATTTGGATCCAAGACAGGACAAGAAGAAGGATTCCAGTGTGGCTGAATATCAGACTAATGATTTGGACAAGAGAGGAAACCATGACAACTTGGCATGATGTCATGAAAAGTGAATTCACAACTTGTAGAGTTGCTGCCAAATGGAATGGTACATGTCTCATTTCCCTGTGCTCAGGAGAGATGGCTGCGTATAGGCTTACAAAATAAGTGATGGGGGCAACAACAAAAGCAACAAAAGGAGGGGGGGGGGCAGACGTGCCCGATAGCCGTGACATTTCAAACTGTCATCGGAACTCCAAGCTGAGTGATTTTTCCTCTCCTGTCTGTTGTTTGACACTATTTTTCACATTGGCTTTTGTTGGAAGTGCAGAAAAGCCATGCATGCAATCATATTGAGAATTCCATTTATGTTCCCTCACATAGTCTACCTGAATCAAAACAACACCATTTACAAAACCAGTTACTTCATCATTTATATATTTGCCCACAGGATATCATATACATGTACAGACTGTGAAACTACAAATACCTCTAGAATACAATCATGAGAATGGAAGTTTTATTTACCATTTTGAGATATTGAATTTTTATCTAGAAAGATCCATGTAATCAAAACTATAACATTAATTTTCATGAACATTTTCATGAAATTTTCATTCTAAGCACCGCAGAACTTAATGGACACATTACACAAACAAAAAGAAAGTAAAAACAACAACAACTATCCAAGCCATGGGAAAGGACAGGATTGCAGTCTGCCCAGTAAGGGTGACTTATGTGAAAGCATTTCCTTGATGTTATGTAATAAATAATTGTAGAGGAGACGAGACATGAGCAATTTCCCTTCCCATCATTTCAGTTGGCGCATGAAGTCTGTCATGTGATGAAATACAAGCTAACAATTAACACTGCTCTTTTAAGCTTAAATTTTGTTTAAATTAATTGTTGTTACTTTGATTTTTTTTTAAAGTAAGACTATAATCTTAGATCATAAAGTAAGGGAAAACATTAAATAAAATACTTCTTGATGAAGATAAATGTTGTTGACTAACGAACCTCAGAAGGCGTTATAATCATTGGGAGTAATTTCTGTTTCAAAGCTACAATACAATTACAAATGAATGCAGACCTGGAATATTCTGCAGCATGATTCAAAACAGGTCACTACGATTTGACCTCTGGATATATATATATATATATATGATGGCTTCTAAATGAATATTTACAATATATCACTTGGGAGATACTGCACAATTTTAGGGGCCTCTTTCAGTTGGCTATTCCAAACTAGATCCAAAGATGAAAGGCTTTGCGCTGTAGTTTTTCTAATACACAATATGAAGGTTTACTTGTCGTTCCAGGAATGACAGGTTTTCACAAGGTGAACTTTATTACGTAATTCAATTGGGAAGGTTTGGCAAGACTTTTGAGCTAATTAGGAGAGAGACAGCTGGGACAGGGGTGAATAAGCATTTCAGGAAAACAACTTATAAGGAATTAAAATCAATTGTTTTGCAAAGTATCAATGGGCTAGCCACCCACAGATATAGTCGCAGGTCATAACAAGCTTCCAGTGATCACTCAACGCACCACACAGATGATCAATTATTGTACAGATTAGTGACTAGTGTATCTACATGGAACAAAGCAATATGAGGGATGAGGGATAGGGTGTGGAAAATAGGTGTTTTAAGGAGGGAAATTAGTGTATTCTGAAAGAATCTAAAGGCTACTGGAAAGGATGATTTTATGTAACAGCTCCCTCCCTATAAGGTCTCTTCATAGTGAAAGTCAATCAAAAACAAATTAAAAGATCCCTTCTTTTTAAATGCAGTTAGTAGAGGGAAGGTGTACTTACAGGAGGTTCAAACTCTCAAGGTGGGTGAAGAGATCACGGGGTAGTGATGCAATGCGGTTACGGTTGAGCTTGAGGATCTCTAAGGAACGAAGGTTGTTGAGGCATCCCTGCTGTAGTGTGCTGATTCGGTTGTTCTCCAACAGCCTGTCATGGAAGAAAAAGATGGCAGATAGCAGTAAGAGAGAGAGAGAGAGAGTTAGAGAAAGGAAAGAAGAGAATAGAGGGGGCAGGAATATAAAGGGAAAAAAAGAACAGAAAAAAATAATTAACAGTTTACAAATTCCACTTTTAAAATAAGTTTTCATGAGTCTGCACAATTGTGTTATTTTGTATGTTTCATTCTGAGCTAAATTTCAACCTACTATATTTATTATCGGATTGAAGCTATAATCTTGACTTTCTTGCAATGTATGTAATTATACATGTCACTTCATTTTCAACTGTGGCTCCATTTTATTGGAAATACCAATCTAATGACTCTTTTCCTTGTGCAATCATTCCACCGTAATGCCCTTGATGGTCATTGCATTATGATAATATCAACATGGTCATTTCCAACCAATAAACCATCAACGGATACATGACCACTTCACTGACATTGCCATCATAGTAACAAAGCTGCTGTCATCATCCATTAGTCACATCAATCTACCCCCTCATCCCTCCATCAAGCAGCCCTCCACTACCACCACCACCATCATCATCATCATCATGATCATCTACATCGGCATCTCTACCCCCATGCCCGCTGCAACCACTTTAATTAGTATCACCACAGCCCCGCGTTAGGCTACGTAACCCCCTTTCCACCACTCTGTGATGCCACAATCGTCTTAACCCTGCGCCATCACTCATCCGTTCCCAGTTAGGTAAAGAATGGCCACAATCAAAGAAATCATGTCCTATGCAGTTTAGGCCTAATGCACATCTGCATGTTCCCATACATTTACGCAAACGGTTATATTAAAGGATATGTGAGTAATACATTGTAAGTATTAGTTAGGTCCACTGTGATTAATGTAATGGAACCAGTCAATGTGTTGCAACTACCCTCCCATCTAATTACAGAATACAGATATACTGTAAATTTTTTTTGTTGATTTCCAAATCGAAAAAATAACAACAATAACAATACATTTCTAACATCAGTAGCCTCTCAACATTCAGTTTCCAACCATCTACCCCGGTACAATGAAATAAAGGAAAATACCTGGATGCTTTTTTAGGATTTTATGGGAGGACACAACTTTTTCATCAGTCCCAAATATTCCTGACATTGGTCTGATACACTGCTGTCAGCAAAGGCAAAGCTTCTTTTCCTGCAGCACATCAATCTTGCCTGCGCTTTCTAACCCACTTGCCTCAGGTATTATCCTGCTATCCCCTGGACTACCCTTTAATGAATTTGGTCAGCTCTTCAGAGGAACGCACACAAAACGGGCTTGCAGCGAGTTTAGATGAAGAAATAAACAAACTAGCCAGTTTAAAATTAATGTTTTTTAAATTCTAATTGTATGTTCATGTGTTGTGTTATAAAAATGAATGCCAACAATGAAAAGTATTATTTTTGTTCTCTTTCAAAGAATTGAAATGGAAACAAGGTATCACAATTCGCTAGTTGTTTTCATGAGTGAATTTTAAACAGTGTTCATGTCAGAATATTGCTGAAGTAATTCAACTATATTTAAAAAAAAAATTGATGAGGTATTTTAAAGCATCAATTAAAAAAACCAAAGGGCTTATATTCAATCTGAAATTAGAATTTGCTCAGAAAATCTTAAATACCACATCCGACCCTTTCAATATTCCTGCACATCCAATTCTCAAAATTTAAAGCATGTGATATAGAAACGTGAGGACAGAATCTATCTATAGTTTCTAGAAATCTCCTTTCATTTCCCACTGTTCACATGCAATTCTAATCTCTCTATTTCAAATAGGTTTCGAGGAGCTCGAATTAACCTGAAAACAGTAATCACAATTTCTACCAGCCCGCGGGGAACTCTTGTCACCAAATACGGGTCTTAGACAAACAGTTGCAGAGCGCCAAATGTTTTAATCCATTACGAATCGGAAATGGGTGATGTGCATCTCTACCTTTGTTAGCATACAAATCCCCACTAGAGGATGAAACAGCACTCCAATTTACGAAAATGGGAGAAGGTGAAGATGAGTAAATATCAAAATGGATTGGAAGCCAGTGAGAGGTGAGACATGCTAAAAGGCACCCCTAGGTTATATGCCGTTCAACGTATGGAAGAGGGTTACGGTTATTTGATTTGATTTGGAAACCCTACTTTAGTTTGAATAAAAATTTGCCTGTAAGAAATGTGCATTTGTCCCAAAATGAATTCATGAACTGTGAAGAAACAATTTTACCCTTATTTAATCAAAATACAATTTCAATTAAATAATACTCCTGACAAAAAAGTTTTATGAAGGCAACATTCTGAAGGCCAATAATACTTATATAGTGTTCTGCTATTTTCCTTGGATTGAACCCAATTACTTGATTTTTTTTTCTTCACCCAGTGGGTCACTAAGCACTTACAAGGGAATTCAGAAATAAATTCAAGACTTACTATAAATAAAAGTGGTCTGAAAACCATACCCAGGATCTTCTATAGATCATTGAAGTTCAGATTTCTGTTTCACCCTTCTTCTTTTATCTTCTTCACATCACTACATGTTCAGATCTCTGTTTTGCATTTTCTTTTGTCTTTAATCAAAACCTTAAATGTTGCTTACAGGAATTGGAGCCGATTGTCTGCTGGGAAGGTGTCCGTCCGCAGATGGCCGATACGATTGTAGCTGAGATCTAGGGTCCGTAATGACGTCAGGCCACGAAGTGCTGCTGGACTGATATTTGTTATCCGATTGTGATGTCTGAAAAAACAAAAGCAAAGAAACATTATATAGTCATCTAAATCAAAACTTAATACAGTATTTTCTAGCATCATCATCATTAGGAGTCATCTAAATCAAAACTTAATACAGTATTTTCCAGCATCATCATCATTAGGAATTAGATTGGTATCAGAATGTGAATATCTGGCTATCAAAAATGAAACCTACATGTAATAAACAAGACAAAATAATTTCCCCTCATATTTACCATCATTTTTTTTCTTCTCCAAAACAAGTATCAAATTAAATGAAAGTACATAATAACAAACTTAGAAATGATTAATACTGTCTCATAATCACTTAATGTAAATGATATTTACATTTTTTCCTGCTATCAAATCTCCTCTGAAAAGCTTGAGACGTAGAGTAGTTAATTCAAACGTATTTATCATCAACAGTCACAACTCATTCCCATGGAGTGCAAGAGAAAATGAATTTAGGTGGTGTGATTAAAAGGATTAGTGATTCGAATTATCACCGGATGACAAATTGTAATCCACTAATCAATGATATGAAGTGATCATCCTTCAAAATTTCTTATATAAAATAAAGCCTTCCAATTTTTTCCCTCTTTTAGTTTTAAAACACATCTTATCCTACATGTACATGTTTTCCTATTCTACTCGAATTAAACATTAAAAACAAAAATGTCTTAACTGTAAGTCATGGGATAATGGTAAAAAAATATATACGGTATTTCAAAGTGTTACTGTTTAAGCTATAATTTTTGCTTGTTGCAAATTTCACTGAAAATACAACTCAAGTAAGTTGCATAAAATCATGAAAATATTTTCTTTCTCACTTAAATCTTGAACCTTTTGTGTATAATTTTGGACTTTCAACGAAAGCTATGATGACAAACCAAGACATACATTATCTTTCCATAAACATCAAATTTCTTGTCCATATTTCATATTCATATTTCTTTTCGGAATTCTCCTTGCACTTATTTGATAGAAAAATCGATAGAAAAATCAATATGAAATAATAGGAAAAAATAAAATACAGTCCTTAAATAACGGACCTCCCTAACATTTTTATTTTTGAACGTCATGATACATGTTGGCTAAAGATCACAAGAAACTACAAACTCTATAGCATGAATGTGACAAACAGGAAACTTGATGCGTCCATCAGTTTTGAGAAATCACGCTTCACTATGGGCCTACCACCTTTAGCCTCTTTTTAAAACTTATTGATGTAAACAAAGTGACGACAACTGAATCTGACTAAGCTTCCTCGCATTTACTTCAAGCCAGCTCATCATCACTGATAACAAGTTTTGGACAGACGAGGGCTCTCCTTCTGGTGTCATCCAAAGTGCATTCCCCCTCCCGTGTCTACAAGATTTCCTTTTGCAGATTATATCATACATACTAGATGCAGATTATATCATACATACTAGATCCTCATCATATTAAAACAAATGTTTTTAAAATTTCCAAAAGATAAACTGAAGAAATATTTCAGGGTTTTCATACAGAATGATAAAATGAGGTTAGGGCTATCCTTTTCTATTTGTACTACCTGTGCCTATGGAAAGGAAAGCACAAAAATCACACACCTGGGGGTGTTTCACAAAGACTTAGATAAACTTTAAGTTGGAGTTAACTATGGCAGGCCATTCATGCCACTGTTTGCTCTCACCATTTACTGGCATTGGTCTCTCAAGAGATGTACAAACCATGTTCACAAATTTACAGAATTTACATTTTTTGATAAGTCATCATTGAAGGAAAAAATATGATCTAAAGATCATAATGGGGAGAGCAACCGATGGCATGAATGGCCTGCCATGGTTAACTCCAACTTAAAGTCGATCCTAGTCTTTGTGAAACACCCCCCAGTTTGTAGCCAGACTTCAAGAATCTGCTATTAACCTGTTGACTACTAAATTCTCTAATACCCATTGAATTAATACAGGGACCACCCAGTTCCCGTAGGCAATGGGTTAAGAATGTGTGACCTTTATTACAATATGTACATGAACTTTGTCACACGCCACTGAGTAAACTCATATATGAGACGTATTTTCATTATCAAGCGTCTTATCAATTTAACTCATCTTTTTCTAGAACTGGAATGCAATTGTTCACATTCCCTCGTGAGGGGAACACATTTTGACTGGAATTTTTTGTCTAGCTATTATCATTTGTGTATCTTTGAACTTCCAACACCGTCTACTAACAACCAACCCGGCTAATCGCTGTTTAACACAAGCGCCAAAAAATGCTGCATCACTCTCACAAATGCCGCCAGAAAAATAAAAAAGTTGATCATCGTTAACAAGGTGTGTCATTGCACCTGAAGATTAGTCTTCAACCACAGACAAATTACAGAGCTCTCTAAAACATGAAGTTTAAGCTTCAATCAACTTTAAAATGTAGTAGGCAGGCTTTCATCCACTCCTATGGACTTTCTCCAGCAAAATGATTCTTTTACACAAATTGCCTACTACTAAAATCTTAAGGTTGGTATAAGCTTAAACTACATGTATTGATCACCCCAACCAAAGTAAGTTTTCTGTATCAGCTCTAAAACATAGAGGAATGGATCTGAACCAAGAGACACTAGCCATAACATTCAATCAAAGCAAATCTTGGCAAAGGCATGGAATCTTGTTATCATAAGCCTATCATAAATGAGTGGAAATGAGATTTTCCTCTATAACAAGGTCCAGGGTTCCGACATTCAAACTGCCTCAATGCTATAATGAAGCAATGTTACATACATCTATTCTACATGACTTTGTATACTTGTAGAGGAGTATGTTGAACAATGGAAGAGTTGGGTGCAGAGTGGATGGGTTAAAGATGGTGCTAAGCAAAGTGGTGCCCCTGCAAAGAGCCTAGGAAGTGTGACTCAGCGGAGCTTACAAGGCTAGATAAAGATCCGCATGGTGAGGGAATACCAGTAGGTGGATCTAAAAGTTCTAAACCCTTTCATACCTAATGGGAAAACTTTTTAATCATGCAATTTAACAGCATTTTAATTTATATCATACTCTGCATGTAGGCTGTAGCCTATATGAAATAAGTTCAAACCAAGCCTATTTCGCAATTCCATATACAACATGACAAAAGGAAACAAAATATTCTCAAAACTTCTCATGAATTTTTAATTTACAAATATTTAATGAGGAAAGAAGATTTTGTGTAAGACGAAATTCCATTAACCAACTGAAAAATCAAAATGAACTTAAAATCTCACTTTAACCTAAACTCCCTCTCACTTCCCAATCATTCTAATGAAAAAATCTCTATCTGTCCTGTACCTCAACAAATTAAGGGGAGGGTGTACCTAATGTCCAGCAGTGCTTTCACTTCAATTCTTAAAGTGTAGAAAGCACAATGATGAAGCACATCTCACCGGCAGCACTCAGGAACAACACATAGCCTTCCTTGAGGAAGATATGTCTTCTCCAATAAGCATCAATCAGCACCGTCAATGAACACAAATAGGAGAGTCCTACTAAAAGCTGGGTCAAGGCAATGGGCGGAATAAAACAGCAAAATGGGGAGGATGCAAATGAGTCCCCAACAAGAGCTGAGTATAAAGCTGGGGTTGCAGGGAATAGGAGAGGAAATGAGGAGTGGAGGACAGAAGAGTGATCTTGTCCATTTAGGAGAACCTCCCACTCCAATGTAAAGTTCATTGTGATAAAGTGTGTTTGGAATTGAGAGGGACCCAATACAGAGGATTGGGGAAAGAGGATAGGCTATGGCAATGCATACATTCAGCAGTACATTGGCATTTTCTTTTCTCTTTCTTTTGATGACAAATGTACATGTATGTACGTATACATGTAAATATGCTTATGAAAATAGGGCAAAATATGAAGAATATATCTTTACAAATCTTTATAACTTAACCCTTCCTCATATGCAATTAAGCAATTAAAGTTTTTAAAGTCAAATTCTATTACAAGCTTTATGTTCAGTAGTCCCACGTTTAATTAACAGTCACTTTGAGGTACACATGGCACTGACATTTTGCATGTTTTCTTACAAAAAAAATATAAGCAACTGATCTACATTGAAAAATCTATTCATTTTTTCTTTAAAAAGATAATGCAGTAAAATGAAGATTAAAAAAGGTAGATGTAGCAACGTGCGACAGGTTGGAAATCACAGTAGAAATAAATGCAAGGGGGAAATTGTAAACCATGGGTCTTGTGTGAAAATGCTCTCAAGAGACAAGAGGAGGGCAGAGTAAAAGAGGATAAAATGGGAGTAAAGAAATCCCAGTCATTCTCAAGACAAAAAGCCTGATGATGTGTTTGCCCATGTTTTATTCTCTGGCAAAGTTTTGTTTTTGTTTTATTCATGGTCGTTGAGAAGCCTGCTTGAATATCTTGTGCCTCATCCAAGAGTGACCCTGCTATGCCTACATAGAGGTGTGTAATCACTGCTTCATTCACTCAGGCACCATGCCCTGCATAACATACATGTCGTTTGAAAGTCAATGAGACAAATTGCTCCAAGGAGTGAATAATTTATGATGTCGACATAAAATCGTTGAGAATGGCAGCAATGGGCCCAGGCAGAGCTCGTTTCAAGGTAGCGCACACAACAACTTTTCATGTTCCCAAACGGTTCTGAAAGGAAGGCTTTAGGAGGAGAGAGGTCACTCCCTATTCAGTTGTTTTGATCGCCAACGTTTTGATCGGCACAAAGACATAATTTAGCCTGCCACATTCTCACCTCAGAAGAACCATGGAGCAAATCACCTTTTGTGTGTTTCACACAGCCCCCATCCAATTGGCCAATTGGCCAATACAAAGGTCGCGAGGTTATGGGGTGCTTTTGAGAAGCACTCATGCATTATTCAATCCCGCACTGAATGACACACTCCAAACAGGGCACTTGAAGGGAAAACGCCAGTGCTGAGTGAACGACCACCGAAGGTTAGTCACAGTGTTGGGCAAGGCAAGGGAGACTGGGATTTGGGAATGGACACCAGGACATGGGCTAAAATCACCCATTATTATGCCATCCCTCCTTCCTCTTACTAATCTCACATTACAGGTATATGCATCCATCATACCTAATTGCAAATCCGAAAGAAACCATCTACCTTAAATAATTAGAAAGGCAACATTAAGCACCGTCCACGAATCGTGCTATAAATAAAAATTCATGAGTACAGGTGTTTAGGAGGTAGGGGGTGGGGGGTGGGGGTGTCAAAACCATTAGTACAAATTCAGCTGCAAAACAGAATGAAAATCAAGAATACCCTGCATTCACAGAAATAGATATGACTTTGAGTGGGTTCCCATATTGAAACGGCAATGACCTCACACCAATCCCCATGGTATGGGACTGACACAGGCTCACAAATTTCAGGTTCTTTCACTTATTAGGGAGAAGCTCTCAGAGGGGTTACAATCTTCATTTCTACAGGCACCTCATGTGTGAAGAGAGGTTATATCAGGTCACCTTGGACATTAACTTAGTCTTCAAAATACAAAACAAAGATGCTGTCTTTCAACTTTACTTTCCTTTTTTTGAATTTCAAACCAAATCAACACTACCAAAACAGGAATGGCTTTAACCCATTCTCATAAAATCATACATACCGTAGTTTAACATACCTGAAGCAGTAATATTCTCAATTAAGGAGGCTTAACAATGTAATCCTTTACTCAAATATGTCATTCAGTGTATAGGCCTACTATGATATGAATACCGGTTTATGCTTGCCTGCTTTTGTTCAACAAAAAGGAAGCATAAAACTAAAATCATTCGTGAAAATGCACAGGCAATTTGAAACTTTACATGTTCTCTAGCATTACGAGATGAATGTGAAATGGCTAGTCTGGTACGGGTAGACTAAAGGCTAATGACCAGATTTCTCCAGCTCACCTTCTTTCTCTATGATAACCTGAAGATTGTTGACTTCATGTGGTATCAATAAACACCGTCTGTTTTCATCCTAAACAAGGGAATTACACGGATGAGATCACTCCCCTTTTGTTTCCTACCGCAAGGTAAGTTTCGCTACATTCCAGTCTTCTGCCTGGATTCGGGGGATTGAGAGTGAAAACATGACTAGATTGTCATGGAGCCTATTACATTCTCACCTTTGCCCGATACTTTTCCATGATGGAGATTATGGAATTTGGAAATCTCCAGATGTATGAGAATAATATCAATAGTTATGACATCTATTTCATTTAGACGTACTCCCAGTTTCAGAGATGTACCGTACGATGTCCATTTAAATTTCTTTAATTTTTAATTTCAAGTTTAATTTAAAATTCATTGCCTAAAACTTAGCATCTCTGATGCAATTGAGAACTGTAGAGTCCTATCTCTCTCGCTACTTGTCTAATCCTTTGGGAACAAGAACAAGAGTTCATCTTGACTAAAATGCTTTCATCACCTAACCACTCTCTAATGAGGATACCAGATTGCTCAGGTGTTCGCTTTACACCACGTTTTTTGGATGAAGGTGTAGGAGATCACAGGGACAGGGGTATTCTCCTTGCGCTGCTTCACACCGTCGAGATTCAATTTCCTTTCGGCACATATGGAATGTTTTTCTTTCCTCTCAGCACACCTTTCACTTTCAATTATAAGGAGGTCATTCACTCCTAAAGGAACTGCTTGCAGCAATCCGAAGATCTCAAGATACCATATGTCATAGAAGGACTGCATAGCAAGACACTTTTGGGATTATGAATGAAGGGGTATGAATTTCAAAGTCTTCAATTTGATTGGCAAATTTATAGCTTTACATCATTAAATCCAAAACCTATTCATTAACAGTTTTTGTCTTAATTTTCATCACAAACTGTTATACATTCTGGCAAATGTTTAATCTATAATATCTGTTAAAACCTCGAACTGAAATGAATCCTTGTATAAGCAACCAAAAGAAATGATTGATAAAAGCACTGAGGAGAAACGCTGAAGATACATGTAGATAATAGTTTTTTATCAATGTGTGGGTAATCGTACATCTTATTCTTACAGAATATTGATTGTGTATGGATACACTGCATGCATGGTTAAAACACAGATACCACACAAGAAGTTTAAGTTCCTATAAACCTTGTATGAAATATCACTAAAATTTCTCGTTGAAAAACTAACTAAAGCATACACCTACAACTTCAAAAAAAAAAAATCCACCCATCATCGTAAACAAGTCTCTGTAGTAAATATAGCCTACTACAAGGTAATTCTTCCTGCTGCCAAGCAGGAGGGGTCAATTCCATTGCTTATGAGAAAGAAATGGGGAGAACAACAAAATTTGCCTGAAACACGAGGTCAGGAACGTTTCTTGTTCTTTATTTTCCATTAGGCAGCCAAGCCTAGTTCAAACAGGGTCCTGTTATTTAGTCAAAGGGGTATGAGATGAGTGACAGTCTTGGATCTAGAGTGTACCCTGAAGCCCTGTTTTAATTGATGGTCAAACCAAGGTACTCCTGTACACATGACTGTGTTGGTCTTACCTCGTCCTCGTGCATGATGCGGCAGGGCAAGGCAACGAATGTTGGTTCTAGCCCCAAGCATACTTCATATGCCGAATATTCCTATTAAAAATATATATCTCACCCTTTCTCTTGATTTTTCAATGATAAGGAGGCGACAATGTAATTGAAGTCAGGTTGCAAGTATGGGCTCAACACATAATCATGAAGAATTTTAGGCTGGCTTCAAAATGAAAAATTGCACCAACAATAGCCAGATATCCATGGCTCTTACAAAAGTGTCCTAGAAAAAGTATAATTTTCATAAATGAACATTTTGGACCAATATTATGTTGACCATTTTTTTTTGGGGGGGGGGTGGGATGTAGCAGGAGGACAGCAATATAAAATCATTTATGGTCCTCTCACAAACCTTGCTAGTTCGATTTACAACACTCTGTGCCTTTGAAGTCTTGCCCACTGGAATTTATGTGAGGAAATTTGAGAATGTAATGATGTGATCAAGATTTATATTGCATCAAGGCTGCATCCAGCCATCCACCCAAGTAGCCTACAGACCTTGAAAATGGATGAGCAGAGCCAGTGCAGGGCTCCCTTGTAGAAAGACAATTTGATGTATAATGTAGTAGAGGACCAAGAAGGGTAAAGAAATATGCAAATGTTGTCTCTCCATGTACAATGCGATTTTATCTCAACCATTAGGATTTCAGACTTAAGAAAGACCCCCCCCCTTCCCCTGCACAAAAGTAAATAAATAAATATACATGCCTAATAAATGAAGAACTTAATTTAAAATGGGGGAGAGGCATTATAAATTTATAAATTTCTAAATAGATCATACAGCACATATAGGTCAGCACTTTGACAAGTCCAGATACTCTTTAAGCCAATGATACAAAAAGAAATCAATTACATGAGGGACAGCGAATTATGGATGAGAGACAAATCTAATAACATATTCTAATCACTTCCTAATGGTTTTGACAACTGGGTCATACTGTATTATCATGGATCTGGGTCAACATTAATCCATTTTTTTCCTGATTCACCCATTCTCCAATATTTATCGATTTCAACACGGCTGCATGAATGAATCAAACGATTTGTAGCGAGTATCACGCTCGGTAATTGAAATTCATGACATTCTTAATCTGCCTGTCATCAACATCAGATGCTACAGAGCAAGACAATTTTTTGTAATGAGAGTTCATACATCATTAACAGATTTGGTGCGTAGAATGGCAGGGTGCAAGTGTACCTCTCTTTTGCTGCATTCCCCTCTCTATGGGTTGTCCAATTAGTTATGAGCCATAACGAGGTGCGGGTGCAACGACAAGGTCCTACCAAAGACCTCATCAAGAATAGACGAGTATGCACTGGGACTATGGAGTAAATGAATGGGCACCTTGGGACTGGGACGGGAGATGAAAGACGTAACTGATGGCTTCCTGATTTGCGAGATGATTAATAGACAACATCAATTCATTCATGAGGAGCGATGAGTTACCCATCATGGTAGGAGAGAGTTATCACTAGTGAGCCAGAAAGAGAGATTGCTCCATCTTTATGGATTTCTCTCCATATAAATATTGCTAATTCTCAATAGAAAGGATATATCACTCCAGCCAGGATGATCCATGCCGTGAATATGTGTACAGTTACTAGAGCAAGAGCTCACCTTTATTTTGAATTTGTGTGTTAATCACAAGTTGTAGAAAATCTCTATGACGATCTAATTTTCAACTCTAGTCTTTTTAGACTTGGTATATGATAAACATTTACTAACTTACAATTCAATTTCCTAATTTCTACAGTCTGCATGCTGGTAAAAATATGCTGCTGGAGACAAGTTATTTTTAAAAGGAAACACTACACCTAATAATTCTTTTCCTTGCTGCATTAAAATCAACATTTATCACATTTAAAAAATAAAAAATAAAAAATAAAAAACAGTGTAAAAGAAGCCCCTATACCAGAACCATATAACACAAGGTGAAATCATTTGTAAATATGACGTTGTCTCCATAAATGAAAGTAAATCATAAACGTCTCAGTTACAATATTATCTCTTATTATTTTTTTAACCTCATTTGCACTGTGTCAGTCATTTAAACATCCTGCTTATAAGTAGGCTAAATCAGGAAGACGGGACATACAGTTGAAAGCTCCCGTATACCACATCATATCGCTTTTAAGAACTAACTTCCTTTGTTGTTTATATCACACCTACAGAATATCACTATCAAGAAGGTCAGCTACACTTTGGTCTCAAGGGCTTCTTGGCAATCAGGAAATTGTCTCTCTTTGGTCTCTTTTAATATTTAGCAAAGGTGTTCACTTTCATTTCTTGTTGCATTTGAAAAAAGGTAGATCACTTACACTTTTCAAGAAGAGCACACCAGGTGATTCTTTGTCATATGAGAAGTTCACTCTAGTTCATTCCTTCTGTCCTAGATAAATCTCTTCCTTATTTATTTCTGCTACATAACTCATAAGGATATGCTATTACCTGTAAGCCATCATTGAAAAAAGATCACCCAAGGAATACTATTGCTAGATACTCTATATTTTCTGAGTGGCATTTCTTTCATTTCAAATTCTGTTCTGTACTTACAATATCAGCTGAGTCAAATTTCTCGCAGATGGTCCAAGGATGGGTAAAGATGTCAGTTTGTTGGATGCCAATTTTCTGAAGAGAAGAACGAAAGAGAAGATACAAAATATACTGTAAACATTGACACCATGTAGACATAACAAGATTGATAAAAACATTTCTATTCTAGTAGCCTAGATAAAGCTGTTCGTGTAACCCAAGAAATGATTATGAATACACAATCTAAGAGAGCTTCAGTTTGACCTTTTTCCCTTTGTAAGAGGAATGGGATCTTATCTCCTTACAGTGTAGCCCTATATATTCAAGAAAAGAAATTAAGAAATAAGAAAATAATTTTTTCATAACATCAGAACATCAAGCACACGGATATTATCTCTTTTTACAGGGGTCGTAGACATGGCCATTGCTAACCATGAGTCATTGCACGCCAGAGCATATCATCAAATTGGCAACTCCAATTCAGGGTTTCAAATGATGCCTGCGATGACAGGGCCTGTTGCTTTGACCTCTTGCAATCTTCCTCACCAGGGGAGTTACTTTCACACCTTGAAGCCCCCGCTGCCAGCTAACAGGGGACTTGAGAAAACAAGAGTGGCTGGGGCACCCAGGGAGGGTGGGGTATCAGCACGAATAGGGATGGGGATGGGGGTGGGGAGGCGGATATGCTCTTTAGCCTTAAATCAAGAGGCAGAGTTATATTTGCCAAATAATTTTAAATGGATGATGTTAATAAAGGAATATGTCCAAGAAAATGAGAACTACTGCAAGTACCAATCCAATCTACTTAATTTCAATTCAGACTTAGAATCTGAAGAATCTGAACAAAAAAAAATGAATAGGACAACTAGGATATATGCCAAAACTAAATCCTTATCACTTCTATTTGATTGATATTTATCATTCTACCATTTTTCTACTAGATTTACGTAGAATTATGTCTCTCTGTTCATCCATACACCATCACTTTCTGCTATCCAATTTAGACAGAGATAGAGAGAGCAATAAAAGAGAGATATATGACTAACAGGGGAGAAGAGAGGGCAACAGC
This sequence comes from Mesocentrotus franciscanus, assembly GCA_037976565.1. Classification (NCBI taxonomy): domain Eukaryota; kingdom Metazoa; phylum Echinodermata; class Echinoidea; order Camarodonta; family Strongylocentrotidae; genus Mesocentrotus; species Mesocentrotus franciscanus. Next base: position 49,034,435 of record CP137666.1, read on the forward strand.
CTGAACTGTCCCAATACAAACACGACAGATATGTGATCAGAACCAATGAGTGACAAGCAAGCAAGTCTAGCAGAGGGGAAAGCGTGTTAACTTTGTTGTAAGCCACGACTGCATGGGTCAAATGGTACATTCATCATCGTCAGAAAAAAACGTTGAATTATCTAAGCTGGCGCGTTATACGATAATAAACAATATAAATGTTGTTACAGTTTGAGTCCAGGAATACCAATATACATTTGGTAAGCCCTCTTTTCATTTATACGACTGCACCAAAATGTTGGTCCATCTTTTCTGTCTCACGGTCTGTCTCACTGTACATCAGTCATGATAGACAAGATATACATTATTGAAATCCAAAATGGCCCTTTTCCTGTGCTCTCTCTCTGTAACTAACTGTAAATAACACTTTCATTTCATTTTTTAAACAACTTTCAATCCAATGATGATTTATATGCCATGGTGAAGTATAAATTCTGTAGTTGGTACTCATTTGGGGCACATTACAGAATACAGCCATCAAAAGTCATTTTATGGCAAGATTTCTTTTTTTCTGCATGGGTACATAAATAAGTTTTCTTACAATTCAGACCACACTAAAACATTTTCTTTGCACAAAGACACAAATATCAATCATATGTCATCTCAAAATATCGACTAAACACGTACTCGAGGATGTATCAAGCCTGAAGTTGTATTCCAAGTTTTTAATTACTTACAATTGTTGAAGATTTGACAGGCCATCAAAAGTGCTTGCGTTCAATCGTCTTAATTTGTTGGAGCTCAGATCCCTAAAAGAAACAAGAGAAAGGATGGAAATCAATTAATCACCTAAATCGATAGTATTCCTTTCTTTCACAAGAATAACAACCCAAATCAAATGAAATCATATAGAACTAGTCTTTGTTTTATAAATGGCTACAATACATAAGGAATACATGTCATGCAGCAGGCCTGCATTGAGGTGATGACTTCGTCATTAATAAGTTTTCATGTGTGGCTTCATCCTATAGTTGTTTCTAAGTGAATAATGTATACCATAACTTATCCTGTACTTTTACTCAGTTACAGCAGGGCTCCACACAGACTGTTTGGAATGGGGGTCCAGATTTGAGTGTTTAATATCTTTATACATGAGCTTTACAGTTTGTAAAAATTTAGAAATTTTGAGGGTCCGGATCTAAAATTTGGGCACGCATGTATCCAAGGCGCATGTTAGGGTTGAGCCCCTGGTTATAGTTTTTTAAATATAAATTAGTTAGTCCTTTTAACAACATCATGTAAATGACCAAACATATGTCACATATTATATGTGAACGATGCTTGAAATAGGATCTAAATGATCGTTTAAAATGTGATCTTGGTAACCTTAGACCTTTCAGTTTTTAACTTAAGCAAAATATAAAAATCCACTAGAATCACTTCTCTGACCCTTTACCAATTTCCTTACAATAGCAGGAAATATTTAAGAGATTAAAAAAGAAAACTTATCTCACTGTCCTTGAGTTTACCTCACAATTTTCAAATAAAGTTTTAAAAGTGATAATGGGGATTTGAACTGAGCTGAATAATCAACTATTCACGATAACGGTCTTACAAATGGCTTTCGTAAAGAGCCCCTATCTTCCTTCAATGTGTAATAAGTAATCAAGATACCCCGGTCACATGACTGGCGAGCAAATATCAAGTACTGTTCAAACAGCCGTTAATCTGATTGTGTTTTAGAAAACAGACCTTAGTTCTGCCTTGTTCTGAGGTGCCACCCAACACACGATTTTCACACTTTTTTATCACATTGCACACACTGGGCCAGTCTTTCTAAACATCAAATAACAGGACAGGGTCACACACACATACATCTTGGGATATTAAAATGGGAAGCAAACACACCATGCCATGGTCCTCCTTAGTCCGGCACACCTGACTAAATAAACCAATAACCTTTTACAAAAAATGTCCAAGCCCCCTACCCCCAAAAAAAAAAGAGTTTGTTTCCTCAATGACGAGGGATTCTGCTGCCATATTGAGGTATAAGTATTCAAATTTATGGATAAGTTGTCAAAAAATCTTGAATGAAAGCATTAGTTGTTAAAAAAAATTGTACAAAGAGAGACAATTTTCAAAGAATTTCATAGCCTGGGATCATACAGTTGTACATGTACATTTAAGATAACAGAATGAGGAAAATGAGACAGTCATAGAAACAAATCAGACTATACCGAGTCCAACAGGAAAGCCTGAACCTTTTAGCCAATCTCTGGCATTCATCTTTTGCACGACTATCACATAATGTAGTGATTATGCTACATGAGGATTACTGGCTAGCATGGCTGGTATGGCAGCCCAGCTCCAGAGCACCCATACCCCCATCCAATCATGCCTGTTCCGCTCCTACACTCCCTCCTTGTGGGAATCCTGTTAGCGGAGGGAACCCATGCCTTATTTTTCTTTCCCCCTAGTTCAGGGTCGGGCGGAATCCACCCTAATCCCAGCAACCTTAATCTGCGCTTTGCACTTCCAAACTGGAACCATAGACCCTGAGCAGCATTTACATCATCACCCCCCTTTCTAAAAACACGCTCCGATAATCCCTGCCTGTATGGAGTTGGTAATCCAACTCCAGACAGAACCTGGTTATCGCATACCCTGATGAAGAAGACGGGACTACCCCACCCTCATAACCTTGCCCTATCTACAAATGTACAACCAAATATGAATAATAACCTATGTATAAAATGAAGGAGAAGGTGTAAGCACTCCCAGACCTCAAAGTACCTCTAGGCTCACATGCATTTGTTTGTGTGAGGAATATACAGTATGTTTAGGAAAAAGAAAAGTTCATGTCAGGTAAAAGATGTCTAAAGCATATACCTTATATTGTCTTCTTACAATAGATTTGAAAAACCAGCGCACACTTAAATTTGTCACACAAACATCCACAATCAGCAATATATCGTGAGTTATTTGAAAAAGTTCTGCTGTAAAGCTGTGTAAGATTTCTGTCTTGACTTCCTATGCCCAATAGTATTACGGTAATGAAAACAAAAAAAGCTTCTTGAACTTTTTGTAGATTATGATTATAGCTAATAATACAGATCTTCACAACAACATTGAAATCTGGGACATCAGGCCCTACAATGGGGATAGACAAAAGAAAGAAGGAAGGAACATACATGTAGAACATACATGTAGGTGTTGGGCAAAATCTGAGGTACCAATCGGAAACAGAACCGAGTATAATTCCGCGGGGATCACATTTCGCATTCACCTCCCGGCCAGCTTTAGTCCACTTTCGCTTGCTGACTGACGTAGTGTAATACCTGTGTCCGTTTTTCTCTCCTTCCATCCCCATCCCCATCTCTCCCCCACCATCTTACTTCTTGCTGAGCACGGAGGAAGATTAATAAGAGGCAAAGGGACAGGTGCGAAATGCACCTCGGGAAATGAAGAGAAGAAGAAAAATAAAGCGCTCTGCTGCATGGCGTGAACTTTAATAAGCATTAGCCCACTAACTGGATTGGTGCATATCGAATGCCCCCGTATAGGCCTAGTCTGATGCTGTTCAATACAAGGCATAATTTGCCAAGCCAAGCTGCATACCCAGATTTCAAAATGCCTGAGGAAGAAAACAGATATTATGGATTTTTCTCTCTCTTCTTCCCTCTTTCTCCTTCTCTCTTCTTGCTTAGCGCATATAGGATGAACAACGCAGACATAATGGGATGTCTTTGCTATGTGACGCACTTTACGTATATCTGCCAAATGCTTCTTACTCTTTCACTGTATTGCGTGAAAATAAATGAATTCCTATATGAAGTAGAAAGATACACACTTTTAATTTACTTTAATCTACATGTACATGTACTGTATACCATTATGGGGATGATAATGAGTTCTATCACCTTGGATGATATTTACAGACAAGAGTACCGAGCACTAGTATTTCCTTTAAAACATATTTCCTCATTTCATAACTTTTCATTAATTTCAGTACATTTTTACCAAAGTGACAAAAAGACATGGATTTTCATTCTTCAAAGATAACCTTGAATGGAAAACAGGTAAATGCCACAAACATTAAATATATAATATATTGAAAATATATTATCAGAAAGCAAGAATTCTATTCTGAGGGATACAAGGGCAGCTGCAGTCTACAGCAAGTTAATTCCATTTACATAATTTGGATGCTATGGAAATGCATCTAAAGTACTAGTCTAAATAGGAAGTCAGAAACATAGGTCAAAATGAAAAAAAAAAGGAAATAGGATTATCATTAATGCCCCATCGCAATGATTTCTTCTAATTACTGACAGCTCAATTTAGACTTCAAGTGATTAGCATAGAGTGAGCTGGTATTTTCATGCACCCGTGCTGTTTTATGACTATCCTCGGACCATGACACACAGCTGTGTCCCCTGTTCTAAGTGGGCCTGTCCATTGTCCCTTCCTAATCTACAGCACAATTGATTTCTTTTTCTCCTCTTGCAACCAACCTTTCTTTTCACGTCTCACAGCCCCCAAAATCTATTGAAAATGCCTCATTACTCTAAGCACCCACCACTAACACCACCCATTCCTAGTACGGCACACTCGCGCCTCTCCTCGTTCCTCTCTTCTCTTGCAATTCGGTCTTTTCCCTCCCATCACATTCCATCAGAGTCGAGTGCTTGCTGACAATAGAGGAGCCCTCTTTCACAACACCTATTGTGGCTCGTCTCTAAAGCGCTCCTTTCATGGAGCATGGCCCAACAAAGGCGGGCCCTGCTGAGGGGTGCGAAAGACGATCAAACGACACAAAGGAGTTCCCCTCAGGGAGAATGTGAAATAAACTGGCTTCACACAATGTGGCTTTGCACTAGTCTTCAGACCAAGAGAAAATATAGTAAAAAGAGAGGAATAAAATCTTGTGATTAGATTCTATGGGCAGATTACATGGATATAAAGGCAGTCAGTGCTGTGGATGAGCAAAGAGAGAGAAAGAGGGGGTTGTAATGGAAATTCGGCAACAAAGTGCAGGTTATCTGATGACTGATTATATCACTAAAATATAATTAAAAGGAAGCCCAATAAACCATTTAAAAAATGCAAAAACCTGCGCCATTGAATTTTTATTGTAATTCAGTATCTTGTTGTGAACCATTAACATGTGGAATGGGCAATTTTGGTCTGACAGACATTTGGAAAATATGATGGTACGAAAAGAGAAAGAGCTACATTTTGCACTGCGGGAAGGGAGAATTTTTGTCAATTTCATGCGGGATAGCGTGGGTCCCTCATAATCACTTTCCTGGCATTCAACAAATTGAATTTGACGACAGTTGTGTGCAGAGCCCTCTCTTCCTCGACACTTGCCAAAATCACATTAACCAGAGATGGATTACTGCATGGTGTTTATGCAACCCCCGCCATGCTGTGTGGCCCAATCCAGCCCCACCGAATTCCCCCAAAACACAGAAACTAATAGCCCTGCATCAGAAAAACAGTCAAAGAAATTGACGGATTAGATATTGTTTAGAAGCATAACTCCACTTTCCTCTCCCCTCCCTTATACTTCTTCACTTCTCTCAAGCAGTTTTCTAAATGCCTTGCCACAAAGTACAAACACAAAAGGTGTCGCCGCTGACAAGTTTTGGAAGGGTCCGTCACAGGTGCAGTAAATAAGCAACTTGAATTAGGGTTGAGATGTTGGCACGAAGCGGCGGGGACGGCTGCTGAGTGATGGAGAAGTGTTGGCCAAACATAGTGGTAGTTGGAGAACATGAATGCAGAGATGCTGTCTCGGTGCATTATTCAGCACATAGCTGGGATTACCCAATGACAGTGTGTACCCCTCTCAACAAAAATCAAACCATATTTTTCCACGGTGTGCACAGCATCTTCAGGAATTATGAGCCTTACCAGATCTGTACACTAAAGCCTCCCTTAGCAGATGATTTCGCTATCCAAACAAACAAAATGCCAGTTCCATGTCGTCTAAATCCCAATGCGTACTTGCTGAAATTGATGCCATTATGATGTGATCTGTAGGACCTTCTCTATCATCTTTTATCGTTACCAGTCATTCTTCTGATGATGAACATCTTTTGACTTCACTTAAAACGGATGAAACATTATGTGAAAATTTATAACTCATCACTATATAAACAGTGACCCCGAAAATGCTCTCTTTGATGATGATTAAATAATAATGTATGGTACTTCATTATGAAGTGTTCTTTTTTCTATTTATTTATTTATTTGTCTGGGTGGGGGAGGGTGAGATAAAGTGCTGTCTTATCCAATTTTCTTTCATAGCCATATGCAAATTTTACAAGCAAATATAACCCAGAGCTGCATCAAGTACACAACAAAATGAAATTACGCAGCATCTACAAATTTCATTTGATTTCTGTTATAGGAGAGGTTTAAGGAGCAGCATCTTGGCTCAATCACAGCAAGGGTTTGCTCCTCTCTAGACCAAGGTGTGAATGGACCCAGTGGGACCCCACATACCAACCATGAAACTAAACACCCCTTTCCCACTGAGAACGCTGCCAACTTCTTCATCTTTCACATCAAAGTCCACCATCTAGAGATCAAAACTCAATTCGAGGGGTGCAAGGCGCACCGCTGCTTCGTTTATTACCTCCAAAATGAAGGTTTATAATGCAGCGGTCAACAACACCCTCGGAAGAGTAGAGGAATAAAAGAAATGATAAGTCAGGTATGAAGAAAAATAGAAGAGCGTTTGAAGTACAGCATACCGACAATTTATCCCAGCAAATTGCGGCATGAGAAACAATTTTCGAGCATTAAGAGAAGTGTATGCCTGAGCCAACAGCATAAGAATGCTGGTGACAAGTGAACGCAGAAGGGTATGTGGTGTTGAAAAAAAGTTCATTTCCATGTCCAAGTTCATGCCAAGAACCGCAAACTAGTAATCAGAAATGGAACGATTGTAAATTCAGAAGCAAATCACTTTTCAATTTGAACAATTTCCAAGAAACCAGTAACCAAACATTGATCTAAACAAAGTACTTTTCAATTTGTGTTACATTTTTATTACGAAAAAGGGGGAATGTAATAAAAGATTCATAATCTTATCATATTTTTGAAAATAATTCTAGAGTATGAAGCAGAGTAGGGGGGTAGGGGGGCTGGAGGGGTGAGAGAAATGTGTTAACTCGAGTTCCTTTCCCCCTGTTCTCATCTCTTGCTCATCTCATAATTTGTATAAGCGTCAAGTTTTTCATGGGATTATCCTGTAACTCCGCCCTTCTTAATTCAATTAGGGTTGTTTTTCCTCCTTGATCCCTTTCCAACCAAAAAGACCTGTCACATAATTACCTGGGTGACTGACACCTTAGCACTACTCATTTCATATTTATACAAGAGGAAAATTATGAAAGAAAAACACAAAAAATGAAGAGGAATTGTCATAAATTAACCCACCAGTCCCCAGATTATTAGTAATGACTACTGTATTTTTCACATCTTGACAGAGAGGAGAACATCTTGACTCGTGTGTATGCCTTGTTATCAAAAGCAAGAATACAAAGGCCTATAGATGATTACTCCATGTAGAGCCTAGAGGTAATGCCCATCCCCAAAACAATAGAGACCCTTCTTGGATGTTGCTATGCCCACACAAATACAAAGGGTCTGGGACTACAGTTCTACTTGAGCTCTAGCAATGGAGCTTTTTGTTCAAAGTGCTAGACAGTGATTATTTCAGTGAGACAGTGATTACATGTAGATAAGGTGGACAACTGTTATTTTGTCATATAAGCCTACACACACAAAAACAAAAATATATAGAATGTGTTCTGCTTTTTGTTCTGAAGTCACTATTGGAAGTAGATGCATAATAACATGCCGCGAACTAACAAATGTATTTTACAGGATTAAAAAAAAAAATGTATATATCACCTCATTAAAAAGCCAGATTTCATGATAAATTTCTAGGAAAAAGGCTTGACCATTCTATCATAATAAATACTATATATACATGTTGTGTAGGCCTACCTGCACATACATTGTATATGCAATTCTTTCTGCTGGCTGTAATTAATTTTTTAGGGCAAATTGAGAATAATCTTATCAAAGGTACTGTACTTGGTTGAGAGTAAATCAAAACATGGTACTTTGCCTCCTGAAACAGGAGCATCATTTGTTAATGAGTTATGATTCATTATAGCTGTTATATTCTCACTTATATCTACATTGTACACATGGCATGTTTTAGGGGGTTAAGTTCACCATCATCACACACTTTCAATATAAAATTAGATAATTGCAGCTCTAAATTTATATGCTTGTAAATTATAAATTTAAACTCCAGAACATAATAAGAAAATCAGAAACAACTGCCTCATGTGTAATACCATTACCAATAGTGTTCAATAGGCCTACAAAAGTTTTATTTTGATCTTAAAGACTACACAGCTTTCGTTCTACTTTGATTTTTTTTCTTTTGAAGAACATTAAGGAGGAACATGTACACTGTGGAGCCTACATTGTGTGTACAATAGGCCCTACACCAGCAAGCAAAAAATGTAGCCTACATGTAAATGTACATGTACAGGTAAGCCCTACATGGTTATCTTGCAAGAGGAAGAGAATAAATGGTAAAATACCTTCAATTTAGACTAAGTAATAAACCACTGTCTCTTCAGGCATACTCTGTCAAAAGGCCTATTCATTCCCCTTATTTGTCATCTTGCGCTGTTCAAAGCCCTGCTTTAATTATGGCAGTGCTATGCCACAATGGACAAAGTGACAGCGCTCACTCATTTGCCATTCATTAAAAGCAACTGCTCCCCAGTCGCTTGTGTACACAACCAGCCAAAGCTTTTACATATAAGAAGGAAATAGAAAAAGAGAAGGGGAAAGAATGAGGGGGTGTGGACTGCACTTCAAACACTTTCAGTTTGCTTGCCAATAGAGAATAACAAATGTTACTTTACATGTGAAGTAAAGAAACTCCACTGCATCAGATCCCTCTCGATCCTCTCTGCTAGAATTCTGCTCCTCCATTTACTCTTTTCTCATTCCTATCTTGCAACCCTGGTAAAAATTTGCCACATCTCCTCTAAAACAAGCATATCTCTTTGAACAGAGATTTTTATCTCCTACACAGGTTTTGGCATACAACACAGCATCTCGTATAACAGAGGTCTGTGAAAGCTAGCAAACGAACAAGAACCCATGACAACACATAAAGAAGCGTGATCTTCAACCAATTTCAAAGTTTGTGCTCGCCCCGACTCTGTTTGCCTGCGCCCTGTGGCAGCAAACAACATGTAGATGAAATTTCAGATGATTTGATTTCTAGGATGAACCTACAGCCCCATCAGGGCAGCTTTACAGAGGAAAAAGGAGATTTTTCAAATCCTAAAATAGAGGACCATATTCACATTCTAATTTGTACATAAGAACTCTAATTAACTACATGTATGTTATGTATACCCTACTCCACTCCAAAATTAAAATCATCTGATGTTTTGCTAACATACATGTACATGTAACTACCGGTATGTAAATTTCAAATTTCACATTTTTTTCGTTTACACAACAGTAAACAAAAGTAAACTTGATAATTTTGCAATCAACTACAGGATCCTGAACATACATGTACATGTACAAGTGTTCATGTACATGTAAATGAGATTTTCATTTCTGACATTAATATCCCTCTTCCAAACTGCCTTTCAATGGCTTACATGTAGGAAAAAATATGTTAAGTGTCATCAAATGCATTATCAATTATATATTTTACATCCATGATTTTCTTTCAATTTCTATAGTTATAGAACTTTGTCAATGCACCCGTATTTAGTATACATGTACACTGCGAGAGGGAACAATGTAGTGGAATTAGCAGCCTACTCCCAATAATTTCTTGAGGCATGAAATGAAAATAAAAACCATTATTCTCTCATTCAATCGACTACAAAAGATCAGGGCCATAATTCACTTTGCCAATACACAGGCGAACGATAAAACTGCCAATAAAAATATCCCTGATCATCACTGGAAAAAAGACGAGATTTTAACTGAGAAAAGAACATCCGCAGGAAGGTCACGATGTTGATGTTAGCGCAGTTATCGGAGTGTGAAATTTGTGTACACTTACACCACAATGCAGAGATTTCAATGGGCCAAAACAGATTGTATTGTGGCTATCAATGGGACAAAACTGAAAAATACCTCCTTCTTCACAGCCATAAGTTATTTCTGTGCTCAATGGCCCAACAAAAGCCAGAAGCGGAACTCTGTAAAAATTATCTGGCTGCAGTTTGGAGAGCCGTGAGGATCACATAAAGGCAATTTCAACATAATAGAAAAGACATAATAAAAAAAAAAACACTTTACTATTTAATTGATAACCTAATCAAACCCTTAATTTCTACCTTGCTAACTGATACTAGTTATCAAGAATCATTTCAACATGTAACTGTAAACATTAAATCTATCACGAAGTAGTGTTGCTTAGGACTTTAAATAATTGAGATGGTACAACATAGTCAGCCACCCAAAGTAAACTGTTTCATTTGGAATCTATTTTGCCCCCATCAGTACGGAATCTTGTTGCGTTTTGCCCATTTATACCAGACAGGTAAACGTGGAACACGCAAGTTATCAGGCGTCCTAACAGCAGGTTAATACCAATGAGATGCACGGATTGCACAGCACTTAGGCACTTGGGAGGAGATGGATCCGAGAGAGAGTGAAAGACAGAGAGCATTGAGATGGCATCAAGCTACAGAACCTGCACTAGCTGGCTGGCTGGCTGGCTGTGAACGTGACCATGCCTCAGCACACCAATTTATGCATGAAGCTTTTGGCAAAGCAAGGCTGCACTCAGCGGGGTGTAAGCCTATTTAGCACATCTCAGCTGTGAAAAATGCAGAATGGAGAAACACACTGTCCCCATTTTTTTCAGTGCACCCTTAGAGGCAGGCTTTGTCAAGGTGCACTAGGGCCATGTATTAAAAATGTCTATCAAGACAGCAAGAACACAGAGTGTACAGTCATATTGGGCAATGGGCAGGGAAATCTTTATGTTGCCATGTGAAAGCAAATTGGATTAGAATAAGATAAATATTCCTGTTCAAGCTAATGTGTTACTTTCATAACCCATAATCAATTAATCACACTATAATATATCCAAGTTCTGCTATATAGAAGCATGAAAAATATTGACAAGGAACATAACTCAAAGACATCGTATCTCAATCTGAACAGAATTCTCATGAATCATGCAGTTCTTCATATTCACGCACTTGCTCAAGATCAATTATCACACATAATTTTTTGTTTTCTCCCTTGAGGAAAAGTAATCATTTATGCACCCAGCATGCCAAAGTCATAAATTACATTATTCATCACCAAAGAAATATGCACCCCTACATCCCACCTACGACCTGCACATGTATGCACACAGGAGCTCTCTGCATGCACTGCATAAATGCTCTCGTTCCCTCCGATGCATAATCAATTCAATCTTGCCACATTTGTCGGGGCAAAGCTATCAATTTTCACTGATAAAAGCCTTTCTGCTAAGACAGTGAAAAGAGAAGCCAGCCTCCCCTAGCTTTTCCATCGCACAAATTTTTCTTCCCCAAGTTTTTTTCTTCTCTTTTCTTGTTGTTCCTTTCTACATGTATGTGGGCAGTCCATTTTGAATAAGGCTGGCTAGCTGTATCCGTTCTCACACATCTATAATGGATCATTGAACCACCAATCGACTGAATAATTCTGTTGGAAGCACTTCATAGCTTTCAAACAAAAAATGATCCAAAAACTAATAACAACCCACTGCACATGTGTACTATAAACAGGCCTATAAATAATGCCAGCATACTGTAGCTGTACTTCTTAAACAATATTAACAATAGATATCAAACGATTGTTGATTTTCAACTATGATAAGAAAATAAATATAGTTTGTATAAAATGGACTAGTCTCTGTGTTTACACAATTTTGTACAAAAATGTACATGTACATGTAGATCTGCACACAATGTCCAATTGTTAATGAACACTGACTTTGTGACTATTAAATATTCAGAAAATATCTTCAATACTTGTCAAGCACATGGACTTAAGATCTTAGAGAATGATCATATTCTCGTACACTGCCTCATACATTATGTGTGGTTACGGGACCCATTGCCCACACATACATGTATATGAACATGTAGGCCTACATGCGAAACCCCTACAACTATGCCGTCTTACAAGTTACAGTCAATAATGCATTGATTGAAACTTGAGCTTTGCACCTGACCCTTGCAGTGCCTTGTGATAAGCAGATAAAAATATTACTTTCATCCATCTCTCAAGTGTGTAAAAACAAAGCAATGCTGAAGACAAGGCTCATGAGGTTCATTTTCTATACTTGACAAAAATGACAGTGTGGTATTTTTTATTTAAGTTTGACTTGTTTCATAAGTTTGTTGAAATAAATTCTCAAATTGCAACAATATTTCTGACCACTTACTTGAATACATACATGTATGCATGAACAGGATGCATTTATAAAGAACAGAGATTTCCAATTTGATATTTGGGTACTTTCAAATACAAGCAGATATACTGTATGTCTGAATATCCCAGTTATTTTATAACAATATCCCCATCCCCTCCTTCTCAGTAGGTGAATATGTGTGCATTTATTAGTTTTTCATAAATACTCATACATATATATATAAGTGTATTCATAAATACTTACATGTAGACATGTATTTAGTATTCATTTGCGGTGATATATTTTACGAGTACTTGTACAATTATTGTAATGGCTTGATGAAACAGCAAAGGTTAAAACCAAACCTTGTTTCTGTAAATACAAAGATATCAATGTTTGTGTTTGGGTACTAGTATCACAAAAATCATGCAGGACTGTACATGTTAAGAGTTCCAGACTAACAGTAACCTTTGCTTTAGTCTTAAAACCTATACAATGTAATAAGTCAAATTCTCCTTTGAAGATAAATGATTTGGAAGTGATGGCTTCCCAAACGAAAGCGGCATGTTACATATTTTTCACGTTTAGAAATTCCTGTCCAGGATGGCCAGACAGAAAGATTTGTCGCTGTGCAACCGCTTCTTCAAGTAATCAAAATGACACCAATGGGATAGGCATAGAGCTCTTTGATGAGTCAATCTGCTCACATGTCCAGTCCCACGAGTCCATGCAAAACATACAACTATTGGGTTTTACATGAATCTATTCTTTAAAACAAAGACAAATGATTATCAAGTACACAGGAAAGAAAAAATGGTCATGTGATGATTTACAACAGAATCCAACACCTCCAATTCTGTTCAAGATATATTCTCACAAAATATAAACATCCTACAATAATCATACAAATGTCTGGAGTGCACTGAATTTGACATTGCTTTAATTCAGGACCCCATCCCAAATAACTGTACTTAATTCCAAACATAATTTACCTCCATCTTTCCCACTCTATCATCTCATAATTAGCCTACAATCAAGGTTTTTAACCAGAAAATGACATGCCATTTAACATACGTCAATATGAAAGAGTGAAAAACCCTTGTCAGACCGCTTTGGCAATCAATACGCAACGATCAAAATGGGCTGGTACCTTTTTTCTCAATGCTTTTAAAAACTGTTACCGGTAATTGGATTGGAACACACAATCTGTAACTCCTCTTGTACAGAGCGCAGTACATGTATGCTCAGTTCACTTCTATTTCATTATAGGAGGTAAAGTTTTAGAGGGCCTACATAGACAAAGAACATAGATTTCATTCATGTGAGCTGTATTAACACCTACATGTACATGTAAATGCATAGTGAGGTACATGTAAGTTAATATAATATAACTGTGGGCTAGGTCCAACATTTCATTTTAGAGGATAAAGTTACTTTGAATAAAATTAATTTCTTATTTGGATTTTTTGGAAACGTTGGAGTTCAATTTAATTTTATTATTTTATATGCCAAATACTATATATTTTCCAACAAATGCAAAAATAGCGTACTATCACTAAATTCTTTTAAATGCATGTTGAGGTATTATCGTTCTCTTGAACAATACATTTATGTTAAAAATAACAAATTTGTATCATTTGATAATAGGTGGAAAAACATTTTGTTGCTTTAAAAAAAAAAAAAATCTGTACTACCATGTCCTATATAAGCAGCTATATTCATGTTGTTGATTCTATTGGTTATATTATTTATGTATATATATATATATATATATGTTTTGTTATGTTTTGCAAAGTCGAAAGCATTATTGAATAAAGATGATTTTATTAAAGAAAAAAAAAAAAAAAACAATATAATAGTTTAATTGTTTTACTTACAAGTCTTCTAACTGTGATAACCTGTCAAAAGTTCCATCTGGGATGCTGGCGATGCGGTTTGACTGCAATTCCCTGTAAAAAAATAAAAGGAAATAATAATTACACATTACTATGAAGTAAAAAACTATGATAAGAATAACAACACAAAATAAACTGTAGGCCTGCCTTCATGTCATTGGTATTTAATAATTACTAGGACACGGTGTAAATGCTTTGGTGCATTCGTCAATCACATGTACAGTTCCGGTAAATGCAGCGCTTCTTGAGTCCTTAGACAGAACAACATTATTTGGCTGCTTGGCTACAACGGCGTGGTACCCTCATAAGAACATGTAAATTACAGAATATAACATGAACAAAATTGTAAACATAAACATGTTGCTCAAGTAAATTATGCATTTTCAGTAAATATGTACTACCGGTACTACTAATGTATGTAGATATAGGTAAATAGGTTTTTACATCCACTTTACACTCTACGAGCAACTTTTATTTCACCATAAAAGAAATTAATCTTGATCTGGAAATCAGGAGGTAGCACAAAAGTTATAATGCTAACTCCCATTTCCTGTTGCCCTAAATGACAATAAGATTTACTTTAATGGAACAATGGGGGAATACAAAGAAAAGCAAATTCAGTGTGCATATACTGCATGGGTCAATGTACATGTATGTATGTATGATGCAGGCACTGCACAGGTGTGCACCTATTATTAATCAAATGAATAACCACAGTCAATGACAGGGTAAGCTGTTAGTGGTGCATCAATGATTGTCCAATCTAAAAAGGTCTATTCATATGGACTGCACTAGTCATTATGGGATATGCTTAAACTTAAGCCCCTTTCATAGTCTATGATCACTAGACTTTATTATCCATTTACAGTATCAATCTTAAGCCTTTCTGCTACTGAGGATTCCCCCAAATAATGCTCCTTGACAGGTACACAAAATAACAAATCATAAACTTGTATGTATAATTAATTTATCAATTCTCGCTGGAATGCAAACACAAACAGTTGAGAATACCGTGTAATTTTTTGTGAGGGTCTGACAATTTATACTACATGTCCTAAAACCAGAATGATCAATCAGTCAAACACCTACTGGTCAACCACAACATGTTGTAAGGGGAAAGGGGAGATAAGATTGGCTTATACATGTACCTGACTCAACTGTCTCTAGGATGGAGAGAATTAATCTATGACAAAGTGCAAATCAATGCTTACAAACAACATCTGAACACAGGATGGCTAATTCAGTACATTACTTATAAATCAAGGATGTAGCCTTATCAGAGAGGACTTACATTGTGTAGGCCTACATGTACATATTACATGTACCGGTATTGTATGATATCTACATTGTATCTAAGGACCTAAGGTCCATTGTATGATGATATCCACTCTCCCATTCTTGTAAAAAAAAAAATCATTCAGTCCATACATTAGTGAGTGTAAATAACTTCACAGTTTACTGGAAATATGACATTTTACACTAATTAAAGTTCCAAAGCACAAACACATGTATGTTTTATCACTTTGATATACACAAGACCTAGTGTGTATACATCATACTATAAATTCGCCTAAAATGTTGTAAGTACACAAATAAATGTACATGTACGACAATGTATGTAGGCAGTAAATGTACAGTATTTTTGTCTCAAGCACCTTACCGTATATTGCTCTAGGAAGAATTTTTGTCATAAATGAATTCAGATCATGAGAGAAATAAAATTGAAATTTTGATCATTGTGGAAAAATTGAGATAACGGCAAAGAGTAAAAGAGATGAAACAGCAAACACAACCACATAACTGTAGAAAGAGAGGGCCTTAATTTGTCATCACTGTTCCATTTATGTGATCCGCAAGACAGCTTTGGAAGGTGTTGAGATACGAATATTAAACCCAGCCAAAGTGGATTCCGGCACTTTTTGGGGTAGACCAACAACAATAGCCCGGGCTAAATTCGAGGGAGAGAAAAAGCACCCATGTTTTCATAATCTGTGGGGACAAAGATTTCCCCAAATTTGAGCTGCACTCTGGCTCAGGGCAACATTCCTGTCTTAACTATTTGGTCACGCCTTGCTGCAGGAAAATCTGCTGCCCATTATAAAGGTCATGGCGAATGTATACCCGCTCACTATGCACAAACATGGCGCAACAAAGAAAGGCTGCACAAATTAGACTTCTTACACCTGCAAAAATGTAGAGGATTACTTGCGGAAAAAATACCCTTTCGCAGAAACCCTTTCTGAAGACATTTTGTCAGAGATTGAAAGTTTATAGCAATATAAGGTGTACAGCAGCCTACATGTACACGTACATTGTAGGCTACCAGTATGCGAGTATACAATTTTAGGTATCTGTTACTTTAAAACAAAATTATCATTAAATAAAGTTATTAAAAACATGCCCTTGCTGTTATGATACTCCATTAAAGGGACTTTTCAAAATATAAGAATCACACAATTCTATTCATTGATAATAAATCAAGATATGCTATCTCCACGACCAAAGTATTAAAGAAGACAAAGTTCAGCTTGGCTGGGTCCATAAATAACCAGACAAGGATTTCCAAAGTCCAAGTCTACAATTAAAATATCACACAACAACATATTTTATGCATATTATGCTACAATTTAATTTACACCACACTACTTGGTATGAGATAACCCCCTTTGAATACATGTACATGTTCACTGTGAAAAGTTGTTTGCATTGTACAGCATGGAGGGTTGTGTTTGCAGAGCAAAGCAAGCTTTCAAGCACAAAGAGTAGAACTAGCCCTCCACACTTCATGGCTGTCAGTCATTGGCAGGAGGGAAAAAACAAAGATAAATTAACTCTATCACAAGACAATGATATATTTACATGGTGAAAAACCAAGAGTTTAAATGATTAGATTTATTGCAGGCATACATGGAGAATGTTGATGTTCACAAAAATTATTTTCTACAACTTTCATTCAAACAATTTTTCAATACATCTATCTATCTGAATTCTGAACATATTCCTTTAATTGTTACTGTATTGTAATTGACCATAAATGAAGTCTCAATTGCAAACATGTACAAGAAACCTTTTTCTTCTAAACCAAATGGAAAGTGTCTAAAGAAACATGTACAGGTAGGCCTACATGCCATGTGCACATCCACATGCACAGGCCTTTACTTCGACTTGTAGATAAGCTACTGCATGTACATGTACGTGTACTACACAGCAAATCAGAATTACAATTCCTCTTTACATGTAACTATTTCATCTTATTATGAGTACTTATTAAAAGAGATGATTGCTCATGATTTGTTAAGGACCATTCCTGGTCTAACTCATGTGTGAACACTAATTTCTGCAATGCAGCTCACTGGAGTAGGAATTTACGCTAGGCCCAATCTGACAATTAGTATGAATGTCAGGACCAGTGTCATTCACTGTCTGACAAATGATCCACTCGAGGATTGCAAGGACCATGCCAGGGTTGCTTGTACTTTCCGTCAATCATTAAGAGCCAGAATCAGATATACATACATGTACATGTACCTAAAACTTTGCTACAAGTACGTAATGGCAAGTGGAATACTGGACATTTGTTAGAAGAAAAATGCAGTTTATTTCAATTTAAATCTAATAAGAAATAAAACAGAAGGCTTGTATGGTTGGGACCCAGCCCATGTTCAGGGAATTCCAACTTGGGAAATTTTGTTCAAAGTTTAGATATTATACATCATATCTGCAAGTAAATGATATTAAGCATCATTTTAAAATGTATACATGTACCGGTAATCATGTATACTGTACATCAAGTACAGTAAGATGGGCTATAGATTACAAGGTAGGAACTAAAGACAAAAACAAGACAAAATAGACAATTCTAAGTAACATCTGTCTGGAATTACTTCCTTAGTACCATGTTAACCCCTTCATCATCATGAAAATATAAGATTTTCACTGTTTTATCAAAAGCAGAATTGGGAAAAAACATCATTTTTGAGGAAAATCTGATTAGTAAGAAAGTTGTTGGTAAAGTTCTATACAATTTACATTGCATTTACAATGTATATAATATATATTCCATTTGTTTTGACACTATGATTTCATATTTTCCATTTTTAGTTGGTTGTTGATGTAGAAATGAATCCTTCTCTCTCAATAGAGAGGGTGTGTAAAAAGTAAAAACATGTGTCTTAATAATAAAGCACATGTATAATGACATATCTCAAAGGAAATGAAACAAAAAGGAGAGGTCGGTGATTCCCAGGGTAATCTTAACTTTACCATCGGGTGGGATTTTCCTCTAACTTTCAATGATCACCTGTTTCTCTCATTCCATGCTTGTATACATGTACATGAATGTACAAGCAAACTTATTGACTTATTCCAAGAGTGAACTTCTTATTTAAAACTAAAAACATGAGTGATACATCATACATGTAAGTACAGCCATGAATTGAAGAGAAAAAATAGAACAACATCATCAATCAAATATGACAATACAGTCTCAACTCTCAAATGAATTAAGCAAAAACTTTTTACACATTCTACGAAAGCCTACATGCACTTAAAAATTTACTTTCCTTTTCAGAGAAACTGATTATCTTGCAATTGCCGTATTGGCAAGTTTATGGCAACAACATACAAGGTAAGCCTCATGTCTCAAAATTATTGAGAAGAGGATGTTCGGATAAAAAAATTATTTCCAGTATGTAAACCGTGAAGTTATCTTTCCAAGTATCAATTCATTTTCATGTCAATTTCATATACTTATTAATTTACACTTGGGTATACAAGTGGATACAATAACACACTAGCTCAAATTTAACTAGGATATGGCTCGAAGTACCAGTTTTAAAAATATTTTAAAAACCGAAACAGTATAAGCCTATATCTTGTTGTATAGTAATGATATCACAAATCAAGTTGCAAATTTTTCTTTGGTTAAAAAATGAAATCATTTTTTTCTTAAATTAATTTATATTTGGTCAGCTTTTAATTGAGTTTGGATCTGAGTTACAGCTACTACATTAGTACTGAGCAACTTGCTAGCAAGGCTAGAGTTGCACTTCCCTTTACAAGTATCAATGAAATCTCTTATTTTGATAAAAGTGATTTTGTAGAAAAAAAATCAACGAGGAAAACTTTATGAGCTACTTCAGGAATTCAAATATTATGGCTTGTGCATTTTGCCTTTGCTACCTCACATCTGGTTGATTACTTCACATTACGTTGATGCAAGTTGGGTCTTGACATCTAGTGGTCAATTCTCTTGTCAGATACACTCGCATTCGATTTGGTGTTACATGTACGTCTTATAGATGTTAAGTTGAAATAAAAGGTTGGTAACTTGGCAAACAAACATGTACATGATTGATCAGCTCCGATCGATTAGATTTAGAACTGTGACAATCTACATTAAATCTCATGGTTTTCTGAATGAAAACCATAGCGTCTACATCTAAACTTATTATTTGAAAGAAACAATCTGAAACATTTGAACAAATAAATCTAAAGTTCGCAAAAAATAAAATGTTTGACATATGACCTGATGTTATGATGCATGCCAAATAGGCAGGTTTCCCTATGTAGCCTAACAAACATTGGTAAGAGCATATTTTGGACATTTATTTCATTTTTGAAGTGTCTAAGTAAATAGTAGACTGCAGGCTTTTTGTCTGCAAAATAAAATTAGTCTAGACCCTAGCCTAGATCATGTACATTGTCATTAGGACTCTTATTTCTTGTCTTGTTGTTAGATTCCATTTTTTAGACTAAAGTCTAGCCTAGGCACTAGCTACTTTGTCACAACTTGTTTTCTTCTTTATTTTTGATCATGTACCAATTGTTAAATTTATAAATGATTATAAATCTTCTTACTCTTAGTTCATAGTTTTGATTCTCTTGCTATGACAATGACCGGTCAGTGATGATGTGTCTGTGTCTATGCCATGGCATGGACTATGCGCCATGTATGATGCAGGCATACAGAGCGGGCTGGCTACTCGATGCAAAAATAGCGAGAGAATCAACTGGCTTGAAATGATATGAAGATAATACTCACAGCATTGTAACCCATGTCGGCAAGTCGGTAGGAATACTCGTCAAATGTCGTTTACTGCAGTCTACCAGGGATCCCAAGCACCAGCATTCTTCTGGGCAGAGAACAGTCTGTCCTGATACATACTTGGCAGTATCCAAAACTAGGCAGTAGACGACCAAAACCGTGTAGAAACATCGGAATATCTGCGAGGAGTAGGTCGCCATTTTGGCACCCCTCGTAGAGCCGGGTGTTGACCCTGTCCAGTGCCCGACGCTGGAGCGATTAGTTCTCGCTGTGGTAAACAATCACTTTCGCAACGTTATCGTCCTCTCTGTAAGAATAAAATCCAAGAAGAACATACTGTCAATGACAGGCAATGTACTTTCAACAGATCCATTCGTGAATCCTACATTTCAATTATAATGTGGCCACACGAAAACAAAATCTTAAAAGATATTTCGTCTTTCCCTGCGTCAGTTCGTTCAATCTGTTTGTGCGTGTTGTACGGGATCACCTATAGTACCTACGCACATTATTTACTTCAAGTATTTTGTGAGTGAGAAGCACTCGAGTGTGTAAACCACCCACGTTTTGTGTATGATTAATTATGCATGCGGCCATTCGTATACGCAGCGCAATTGGCTGAAAGTGGTCACGTGTAACGGGTCAAAAGCTAAGCTTACAGCTCGTTTATGGAGGTGATGACAACCGTAATTTCTGTTCTCAACATAGCTCTCTCAAGAAAATAGATATTATCCAGCTGAGAAAATGACAGAGGGAGATGTAACGCTAGAATATTATGCTTCAGTTTTATTTATGATAAACGGCAGCGAAGGGATTTTTGAGGGTGAAGGAGATGTTACAGATAGGGAATATATAATTTGTATGGCAAATGTATTTTATACCGCTTGTTTTAGAGGGGTGCCGTAAACAAATGGATACGATTCGGAGGAATAAAAAAGTAAAATTGCAAACATTATTTCTTTCGTCAAACAATGAGGGCCCACATGTAGAAATAGAATCAAAGTTAGTATAATAAATATAGCAGTGCCAGAATAGCGCGTGAAAATAAAGTTCAACATTTTTATTTTAAAAGAGAGTAGGCCTAATATATACTGTTTACACCCTCTACAAAAAAGACGAATAATATATATCAATGCAACTTTTCTCATAGTTGCATATAGGCCTATGGTTTCATGGGAACATCAATTTGTGTCTGCATGCATGATACATGTACATTATGGCACAACTTCAGACTTTCGCGACTGCTTACAAAATTTACAGAAAGTTACAAATCACGGCCGTGAAGCAAACTGTATTAATTTCTGTTGGGTAGTAGTGAAGGTCTAGTTTGGCATAAACTTTGCCGGGCATAAATGACAGACCCCGACACCATTGCAACAAATATCAATAATGACAATGATGATAATAACAATGATGATAATAACAATGATGATAATAACAATGATGATAATAACAATAATGATAATAACAATGATGATAATGATTTTTGTTTTAAAGTAACAACACCACCAGCAACACAAAAGAACAAAAACCACAACAATAATAATATTTATGATAACAATAACAACACTAATAAAAACAATAGTTATAACGATGATGATGATAATAACAATTAATAGTAGTAATAATAATAATAAGAAGAAGATAAAAAGAAGAAGAAGAAGAAGAAGATAAAAAGAAGAAGAAGAAGAAGAAGAAGAAGAAGAAGAAGAAGAAGAAGAAGAAGAAGAAGAAGAAGAAGAACTGAAGTTTATGTTCCGAGGAAGAGTTCGCATCGACTGTCAAGAAGAAGCTGAATATTTAACCGACACATTCTAGGTTGTTTAAGAAGAAAAATACTAAATATATGGCGTTTTAAAATGTCATGTTATTAAAATAATAACAAGCGTTTCAATTCTTTGAAAGAGCCTTTATAACAAAATGTAAATGCTACAGATTTTGCTTCCCTTTTTCAATTTAGGGTAGCTTTGTAATAATGAAACAATGTGGGGAGTTTTCTGATCTGCTTCATCATCCCTGGATCAAAGCATTGCGGCAGATTTATAACTGTAAAACCAATTACTAGTCTCATATTATTATACCCAAGACAGATTCTTTTTTTTTTGTAAGGTCGCACAGAATTTAGAAAATTAAAAACACGTAGGCAGGCGTACATTAAAAATATTCCTATGATTTTATGCAAGGGAGAAAAAATATTATCCGAGATGCACGTATTATTAAAAAACAGCAGGATGTGAAAATAATAACTAAATTGATTATGAAATATATTTAATATGGATCTGTGGGAAGATGTTGGGCTAAAAATGCTGATGAGAGAGATATGGGGGGGGGGTTATAATATTGAATTTGATCATGCAATGTGGTTTGAAGTTCCAGCTAGCTATACAAAAAGCGGGGGCCTAACCACTATCATTCAAATGAGTTGCATTGGTAAGTGTGCAGGTGCACGCCGATTGCCCGTTCTAATCTTTTCCCATTGGTCGATTGATTGATGTGTGCCTGCGAATCGATTGAGGGACGAGAAACGCGGTCAATTAAGCAATTAGAGGCGAGCACATTTTGGCACATTATGTGGAGCTTGTTTCTGTTTTCAATGTACGAGATTCATACAAAAGAACAGGTCCGTCCATAATTTACAGTCAATATGTCTGCCCCCATTAGAACAGACTGCTATTTATAGCATTACTTGTGTTTTGTTTTTCTTCTCAAAGATTATGCTTATTGACGTTTAATCACGTTGAATGACATTTCAACCGTTTTAAACACAAACACAACTATTAACGAACATTTGCTTTTTCGACCGGTCATGGATATAGGCGGATCCTCAAAGGGAAAAATCTGCTGCCCCTCCCTTTTGAAACAGAGAGCTTCTACACTTTTTTTTTTACTCTGCGACTTCCAAATGCCCTCCCCGCCCCCTCCTTCGACTTAGTGATTAACTCTTGCCTGGTAGGATCTGATTTGATGGAAATTTGCAGAGTTGTGGTCATGTTCATTATCCCATTCAAATTATTATAATTCGAATGAGCAAAATAAAACCAAGGTTGTGATGCTGAACCCTCAAAATATGAAAACTCCTTGACAATGTAAATGTGATGGCGCTGTTTGAAATAATATTACACCGTCTCCGCTGAACTCGGTTAAACCGCTGTGCGAAGTAGAGTTCAGTGGATAAAACGTGGCAATTCAACTCATTGTAATGGTGCCACTAAACAATATAACTTTAGACGATAAAGTGGTGGAAATGGAAGTATGAATTAGACGAACGGAGGAATTTCAAGAGACATGCATTATGCCTAAGAAACGGGGGGAAATACAATAAAATCAGACAAGCACAATGAGAAACAGAAGAGGAGGGTCGAAGAGCATGTATGCGAGAGAGAGAGAGAGAGAGAGAGAGAGGGGGGAGAGAGAGAGAGAGAGAGAGAGAGAGAGAGAGAGAGAGAGCAAGATGGAATGTTGTTGAAGATTTTGAGAGAGCAGGGACTTGTGAGAAAGGGTGAGGGAGAGTAAGAGAAATGATATTGCTGTCTCACTCGAAAGATGTAGAGAAACTTATATTCGAGAAAGAAAAAAAAAACTGATGGAGAACAGGTCTTTCATTTAAGAAGTCTCAATTCAGAAGTCCAATGACATATTTTAGCAATAATTGTAATTTGTATTAGTTTGACAATAATTGTTATTTGTTTAATCACCCGATCTGTCTAATTCTATTTTAGAGGTTCTTAGAAGTTATGAAAATGTGACCTGATTGCCTATTCTATTTCCGAATATAACAAATAGTTCGCAATCGCCTCTCAATGTTGCGAACTTATTTTAAAATACTTCCTGTGTCCTGATCACTACCTGTACTTTTCTATCTAATCAATAAAACTACTTTAATCGTTTCCTAGCTCTTGAAATGTATTCAGTATCTATGGACCTGCATAGCAATAAAAACACAAGAGGCGATATATCTTCGACACCTGTAATACAGGCAATTTACTCGCCTCGTTGCTTTTTGAACGACCCAATTGTTGTAAGCGATCGATATGCCGTTCGTCCATTATACGTAAACAGTGAAAACCACCACGTCCTCTTTTATCATGCTGCAGCCGCATTGTTTAAATAATAGGAGGGATTTGCTTAATAGAAAGTTTAAATAAAGAATTTCTCACCTTGCCGTAACGGTGCGAAATTTTGCACACGGCCCGATAATGCGGTACCCTTATTCATTGCGCACGTCACGTGTTCGTGCCCTGAATGCTAATCACCTTCTTGGAGCTAGGCTGTGGTTCTAGTTTTTCGTAAACCTAAAGCTGTTTTTCAATGAATCCTTTTATTTCCGAGCAAAAAAGGTGGAGCTATCTGCCACACACCTGCACCACAAACCTTGATAGAATGCGAACAAGGCGGTGTATTCTCATTAGGAAATAGACTTCAGTGTTCCGCGCGCGATCGTATGGGTTTGTTTTTCTTCCCTCAACAAAGCAAAGGTTTATAACCTCTTGGATTGGCTGGTCTCCACATTTTCAAATGTTTATTTCCCTCTTAAATGATCACCATCTTATTTCGGGATTTTCAAACTTCCTGTATTGTGAATCCTTCAATAATGTCTTTCTTTCTTGAGATTAGAATTTATGCCGCATTATAGAAAGCAGTTCGTGTCAGAGCACAGCATCGGCGGCTAAATTTTGCTTCCATGGTGCAACCTTTGTACTCACCCTCCCTCTTCAACATTTCAAGAAAGAAAGTAATGTTGTTTTAGATTGATGACTTTTAAATATAACATACCTCTTTCAATACCGTATACAACAAAACCATTGTTTGTCTGTGTGGTCGACTTTCAGTGTTATTTCGGACGATAAGTTTTACAATAAAACCTTATTATTTCAAGTATTTGGCATAATGAAAATGACTAATATTATATCGTCTATAGTGATGACATCTTTGCCAATAATTATATAATAATAATAGACCAATCAAACTGCACAGAATAGAAATTGTAAAGGTTCTGGTCACTGTTTCAGAATGACAACGCCACGCGCGAGGGCCTATTATAAGTACCAAAATTATATAATAATTATAATATTGCTACTCTCTAGAAAATTAGCTCTGACTACCACGCCCTCTAAAGTATTATCCCAATTACCGGAAAACTTTTTTTAGGAGGTAGCTGTCCGGGGAAGTTTTTTTAATGGATGATTATCCAGGTTGCAGTAATCTTAGAATCGTCGTTTAAGATTAATTGAGGCCTTAACTTCAATAGTTAATTTCATCGTTCATGCAAATTTCCTATATCCTCATTCAAAATAAATTTATGAACATGGATCTTAAAACTAAGGTCGTTCCGGGGAAGGGGTGGGAGGCTCACACCCTTTACATTTCTGTGCCAACCCATATAAAATTAGGCGCACCTATAATAATTATATAGGCGCTCTTTTTCAAAATCATGTTCACGTGAACTTAAATAAGTTTTCCTTCAATTATCTCTGGATTTGCAATTTTACATCAAATTATTGAATATAGTCTAATTAAAGTTACCGTTTATTAATTTGCAACAGGGGTTACAAAACTATTCTTTTCTTGGTACAAAATCAACGCAACCGGTGACCAATATCTTGTCAATTTGTTTTTCTTCAAACTGATATAAACCAAGAAGAGATTTTCAGGAGGCGATGACTAATTAGTTCAAGGCAGTGTCTAATTGGTCAAAGCAGTGGTCAGGTCCGGAATCTGTGGCTGCAACAGGATTTGGAAGATTTAGAAATGTCAGGTGACACATTCCTGTCCATGTCTAGATTTATTTTTCTCTTTGTATAAATTCAATGAAAAATCAAATTGCTGTTGATTATGAAGATTTTATAACCTTGTGTTCAAATTACCCTATTTCATTAGAACATTTCTTATTTCTCAAAATACTCCCTGTCTTTATGGACCTAACACACTATGTTAGTATCGTAAGTACCCCTTATTTTCTTTTTTTTCCCCTCTTCCTCTCTTTCATTTCCCCCTTGTTTCTCTCAGTTCATCACACCCTCGTATTTCCCCTAGCCAGCACTCTCTCAACTTCTCCCTTGCTCATCTGGCATGACATTTTATGCCAGGATCCATGTTTAGCCTAGATTTTGCCCCTCTCTTTTCCACTCGGGCCCATCCATCGCCATCCCTGTCGTTCGATGGGGATGTGTCTCTCCGATTCCACGGTGCTCATATCACCTTTCACGCCGCACTTTCTGGCAGGGATCACCCGCAATCCGAGCACGCCATCCTACCTGCTGCAGGCGATGAAATTATTTTAACGTTATCATCGACCAATAACCCACGGGCATCACCCACCAAAATGTATGAGGGGTCCCCTCCACCATGTGGATCTTTCCTCTTTTCTATTTTTCTTGGGTTGCCTGGCCTTTGCGCCCTCCAACTTCATGTTCCTTTCATCAGAAATACGGTCATGTTTTCTTAACTTTTTCAGTTTTCCACGCATTGTATCGTTCCACTGTAGCCCCATCATTGTGGTGACCGTAATTACCTCCAGCTTCTAGGCTTTTTGCTATGTATCATAGGTTGAACGCCAAAATGTAATGTTAAAGCCTCACAATGCTTTACCATATCAATTCAAATCATGATCAATGAAACTGGTATAAGGCGCTGCCCAAACACTACCGATTGGTAATATTTATTAGACCACTTCTTTATTTGGTTTATTGCTCATTATTTTATTCGATGTCTTATTCACTTACCCGAGTATAAATTTCGAAATGATTTTCAGAAGTATATAACTATAGGCCTTTCAGTATGAAACCATATATTTGAAATTAATAATTTAACGTTGTACAAAATTATCTCAATTTCACATTAAAAAATCATTATCTAATGTTTATGCAATGGAGGTCTGGTGCAAGTGAGAATAGAGTTTAGCGTCTGATGTTGACAATACCGTTTGGATAATAATATTACACACGACTAGTACATGAAGTTAAATTGTTTTCTACGAATGAGAATAACTTAGAAGTATAAATTCATAACGAGTTTTCATTAGTTAAAACAATTAGCAAACCTTTCCTTTTCAGGGGAGACAGCTGACAGTCACGCTATAGTTTGATGAGTATTGCATGTACATTATTCCATCCCCGCCACATTCACACTGACTCGGAAAATGAGAGGTTACAACACATTCTTAGTGTAAGATCGAACAAACACTCAAATATCAATGTACATTATTTTGTCTCTCGTTTCTCTAAAGCTCGATGTACAATGAAGGCAGGAAATATGTATATGACATGGTCTAGCCGGACTAACCCACTTTACAAACTTAATTATAACTCATCATGTCATATCTACGACAATAGTCTACTAAAAAAGAAGTGACAGTCTCCAAGGCTTCATTAACTCACCTGGGAAGTTCAGCCTTGTGGCGTGATTTATCGGTCAAAGTCATACACTAAAATGACAGATACAATCCCCCGGTGAGTCAGTTAAAAAGTTTGGCTCTGAAGCTTGTATACACGAATAAGAAATCCAGTTTTCATAAATCGGTCACAGCTGTAAGTCTGTTGTCAGCCGCGTTAACATAGAGAGAATGAGAGATGATGCATTCAAAAATGAGACGAAACATCACACCACTTCGCTTCAGTGCCTAAAGAACCTATCTGCATTCCCAAATGTTTCATCTGAAAATAATCCCTAAGCTTTCCACTCTGGTAATTTTCACATCAAGTTCGAAGAGAACGTAGAATGTATATGATTGTAGAGAATGAATAGCGGGGGACATCGATCGTGGATTGCGCATCTAGAGCAGAAAAGTTTAACCAGAAAACCAAGAAGCCGCGAATATAGAGGATGAGTGATGGAGGTGGGATATCTCCTTCAAGCAAGTCTCTCTCCTTTTTTCTTCCTCGTCGAATCCAACGTTCCATCAAGCGAGACAAGACACCGCAGCGAGCAGTCATTCATTCCTTTATACAGAGAGCTGTCAGACACAACGTGCATGTGTGCCCCCTACAATACACCAACAAGATATGAAACTACTACCCTTTCATTTCACCAATACCTGTACCTTTCTTGAAAACATCATAACCCCTGTTTATGTGTCGGGGTTCACCTTTGTTCCCTTTCACGCGGTGTTTAAACGTTCCAATTGCTTTTGTGTTTGTGGAGAAGGAGAAACCCCTTCACGAAACAAAAGGGGGATAATGCTCGCTGACACCTTTGTGAATAGACCCTCTAGGCTGGCTGAAGAGCACACCTGGATACCCTTAAAGCGGGTCAAACAAAGCTGAAGACCTTCCTTATCAAGAGCGATGGCCTTCCGATTTGGAGGATGCCGTATTCACAGTCTTCAAGTAGGAATATCCCTCATACGAAAAGAAGCTGTCAAAACTTCTTCAAGTATTCTTCCCCCTCAGAATCACCTCCAAACTCTTTCAGAATCATAAATCTCTTATAAAAATGAGGATGCATGAGCGTCCTCAGTGAACGAAGTCGGAAATTTGCTTTATTCCGGTTTCCTTCTTATCGTGTCTATTTTCGTTCGGTTGTAGCGAGTTTTGAAGTAAGCAAAGACGCTTACATTCATTCACTTCCGAAGAGCAGGTAAGATCACGTTTTTTTTCTGCGGGCGCCCCGCCCTTGATGAATCACGTCGAATGCAGGTAAAACAAGAGGTGAGCACCGCTCATCGATCTGATAGTCAAACAGAACGAGATCGAATCTACGATTTATTCACAAAGTGGACATTTACAGAGAGGACCCTTTGCCATGAGAGGATGAAAATCCCAAAGCACGCATTCATCCGGTTGTTCAAATAAAAGTACATTTAATTCGTAAATACTCGGAGAGGCTGTGTACTTCTCCCTCTTCCCTCTTTGGAAGGGCTGTCTCTTTATAAGCAGTAGATGACACACCTGGAATACTGCCGATAGCTTTTAGGGGGGAAAATTTGCAGAGAGAGAAGAAAAGGAAGAAGTGCCGTCTTGGTGAGCGGAAAGTAAGGTCCACACAAGTTTTCAGTGATATTAGCATGCATCCAAGCACGGCGGGAGGCCTCGGAAAGGTGCGACGGAGATGCGTCAGCGGCTCTCTTTAGAAGTGATACGGTACACACACACTGATGTAGAGTGAGTGTGAGAGAGTGATTGTGGTCGTTGAGTGAAAGAAGAAGAATCCCCTTTTAATAGCCTACGTGCATATACACCTCACAGCCAGTCCCCAGGTAAGGTACATACCTCCTCACCCCTCGCGAGATGCAAAAGCAGGAGAAAAAAAATGATGATGAGCACCCGTCGTGTGTTCTATTATTTTCCTTTCTTTTCTCTTCCTCTTTCTTTCCTCTTTCTTCTTTTAACTCCCCTTTTCTATGTATATTTCGGCTCACACCCGGGTGTGACAAGGTTGGGATGACTAAATAACATGCCCTCCAATCGGGAGCGAGAAGGGGTCGGTTCGGGCTAGAAACACTCACCTCTAAACCGTACGTGCATGCTGCGCGCTGTGGTGTCCCCGTGCATACCTTACGGGGGCCCACACGGCGAAGCTCTGCTGTGCACGTCAATCAAATCGTCACTTGATATTCAGGTAACACGCCAGGTAAACGCTATACTAGTTTGTCCTCGCAGACCTGATTGTAGCTCAGCATGGAACCCATCAGAGAATACCGTTGTCCCTGGCGGAAAATTACGCCTGCTTTTCTACGCCTAGTGGGATATCGGGCGTATAACATTACACAGTGGCGTAGCGTGTGTCCAGTAAAGGGAGAGGGGGTAGTGGCCTTAGCATGGGGACGGTCTGGAGGGGCCCCGATAATTCACGTTCTAGGATTAGGAATGTATCTTCTTTTTTTGGGGGGGGGGGGATTCCCATAACCCCACCCATCTGGTGCTGTGCTTCAGGTGTTGCAATGTGATAGTTAGTCGGAGAGGCAGCGGTGGGATAGGGCATCGAAGTAGTTGGGATAACGCATGGTACGCATGCGTTAGACTCTATACAACCAATACGAAACCTAGGTCTACTAAATATTATGCTACTTAATATTGTCATGGGCCACTGTAATGGTGTCCTACGTGTGGCATACTGAAAGTTTTCAACATTTACACGTTGTACTTGTGAAACGTATTACCTCAACCATGGACCTACTACGATCATGCACAATAATATTTCAAACGTTTTTATTGACTATTTGCCATTGGCCGAACTCCAAAATATGATTATTATAATAATTAGCAATAAGCCGATCTGACTAGTCTTGAGGAGGTTATCATCTAACCTAGATTGGATGACTCGTTATGAAAATTCCATAAATTTGTAACAAGCCTTAAAGTTATTTATACTGATGATGAATAATAGCCTTCGGTCATTACCTAGGCAACCGTGAAAAGTAATGATATCGCTTGATTATGATGAAAAAGAACGAATTATAATGAAATAAACCTAATGCATTATATAACTAGTTATACCGATCGACTTAAAGAGAAGGTTGAGTACTGGTAAAGATGAAAAATAATATTGTATTGTAAGCTTTCCCCTTCGTTTTAATTAATAGTTGGAAGAATATCATAGAAGAGATGTCCTTTGAGAAAACTACTCTTCAAATGCCCTAATATTCAAAATATCATGACGAGAAATAGCTGAAAATGTTTGGAGCAAACTTTCATGCTACATGATCGTGTGTAGTCCCATATCCAGATTTCTGTGTCCTGTGCATAATTATGATCTTCAGAAAGACCGAGTCAATGTCTTATAATTTTGATGATTCCAAATCTCACAGTATACTTCAATTCTTACTACACAATCCACCTTTCCACATTGCTTACTAACATTTTTATTCACACTGCAATCGCTTGTCCAAAGCTCAAATTTTTCTTTAAAGCACAACCAGATAAAATCGGTATAAAAATATAATTGAGAAATTTCATTTACAATGTATTCTAGACAGCTAATGTACAGCTAATTTTACTAGCTTAGATTTTTACTAGATTCCCCCATATTTCACTACAAATATATTTGTATAATTTCAGTTTAAATACCATGCAATTTTATTTTTACTTTCATTGCCTGATATTATTGTATGTATTTTTGTTTACACCTATTGAAAGAACAATTCTTTTCATTCTTATTGTTTGTTGCCTTTGATTTATGTAATGAATGTGAATGTGAAATATGAAATAAAACTAAACTGAACTGAAACTGAAATGTGATTTGATCACGGTTTTATGTAGCTTATAGCAATAGGCATGATAATTATGAAGTGATCAAATATTATTTTCTTCTTTGTCTTCTCATTTAATAAATCCGAATTTACGGTTCATCACTCAAAATAAAGGTCGTTGAGATACTGATACAATGATATTACAAGAATGGATTGGAATCAGCAGTCACTTCGTCAACAGAGGCTTCTTGAAACACAAAGTATAAGGAAATAAGGACATTGATAAACAGAGCTAACTTTTCAGAAGGAAACGATGAATTAAAAAAAAAAAAAAATCGTTTATAATATTTAAAAAAAAAATCTCCCTCCATCATGAAGATGACGACATTTCAAGATTCAGTGGTTTATCCGACATAAGGAGAAGTCGTCGTTAGTCCCCCACCCATCCCGTTTGAACCACTAGAAAAAACAACTAATACTTGCCATGGTTCCACGGTTGTTGAGGCGCCCGCTTTTTATCAATTTCTGGATACGCCACTGCCCAATCCTACCTTTTCTATTTTTCTCTAACCATCTAGTTTTTCGGACTAGAGTTTGAAGACTACCAACGCCCTGTTCTCACACCAAGCACGTGATGGAGGTGCAAACACGAAGCGGGAAATTGAGTAAACCTTTCAGCAAATTTACTCAACCTCTAAAATGATGCATCCAAATTGAACAAAAGGATTTTTAAAACTCATAACTTACTATGACATGGGATAATTATGATATTAATGATGTGCCACTCAATCACTGATGTAGCGATTAGCTCTGATGACGAGGGAAGGCGACCATTTTCCACACCTTTATTGTCATTTAGTTATGATACTTTAATACCAACTCTAACATCCAAATGTCGATATTTGATTTATTTTCATGATGACATTGTCAAAATATGATTTTAAGAGAAGAGTTATTGGACCCCTATATATTTCCGTGTTGTGTGATTACTATCATAATGATATTATTAATCTCTTGTATAGCATATATTACAGATGTCATGTCTCTGAGTAAATGTATGGCTGAACCTAGTTTCCTTTGGCAGTTTACACATTAGAATATAAGTTTTATCGAATACTTTTCATTAATATCAAACAATGATAAAATAGTATACAAAAACTCAATAAATATTGAATTAGATTCATCATAATAGATTTCCCTTTATACAGCATTATAATTAAGACCTTATGTTCGTAATTGCTATACACAAAGCACTTTATAAAATTGCTAATGCTATTGTGTATTCCGAAGCTAGGTAACGCGCCATTATCAAACACCATAACGACAGCTTTCCTAAGCCTCGTACAATTTTCGTCACCTATTGTTGAACAGATGGCCGTGATTTCGACTATGAAATAATCCGCGGAAGTATCAATGCATAACTTTAATCGAATAAGCGTAAAGCCTCGCAGAGCATCCCAAATTATAACCTAAACATGACTGTAATATCGGATCACCACTTTCTTACACCATAACAAAAACACTTCAGAAAGGGAGAGTGCACTGTGTGCGCGCAGGTCCGTATCCAAATCGCAAAGCAAGTACATGTACCTAGTTTGCGCAAAAATTACCATGCGTGTGCGTTTGTGTAGGTGAGGGTGTGTCTTTGAAAGTGTGGGTGTGCGCTGTGTATTTGTGGGTGAAGGATGGAAGCACTGATCTGAATAGAAAGAGGCATGCATTTCATTAGATGACGGGTATAATACGAATGTTTATACGAGATCAATGGTGCCCTTTTAAATACACATGTAGTTCAAAAAATGTAAGAATATCTTAAAATGAAAGAAAAAAAATTGATTGCTGTCAGAACCTTTCTATTCGAAATTGCACATCTGATAGAGTAATGAATAAATTCTTTTTATAGTAGGTATAAAAAAAATTGAATGAACAAAATTTTAGTCCGAATTACATTCGCAAATAAACCCCGTTTCTTATCATTCTCTTTTACCCATCAACTTCAAAATTTAGGATCACTATCATTGGTTCCCCTCCAAACATTGTACTATCGTTTCACGCTTTATTGCACATTATACGAAAAAATAACGACGCTATGTCGTAGTAGAAATGAGTTAGAGAGTTGGTGATGGAAGAAGAATGAAGATCACTATTATTGCCCCCTCTCCTCTTTGAGGACCATGTCATCTTTTCATGCTTAATCGCACCTTAGAGAATAAATAATGATGCTACGTGGTAGAATAAATGAGTTAGGCTATTGCTGATGGTGATGATAATGGTGGTGGTGGTGTTGGTGGTGGTGATAAGATGAAGATGGGGTATGATGACACATGAAGTAGAGGCTTCGTTTCACTAAACGCTGGCTGTACAGTCGCGCATCGCTACTCTCATGCGCGCAAGCTCTAAGGAATTAAATCAGAGGTATTTGTGCGTGTATAGAATCTTTAAAGTTATGGGGGTCAATAATACAAGAGGAAAGGTGGCTGGGTGAATGCATGAGGGTTTATTGAACGTTCTGTTTCGTTGTTTTAATATATCCTTTTCCTTCTTAAGTAATACACCGCTGTATCCAAGTAACATTCATGACTGATATTCCATGCACATTGATCAAAGTGATGGGATGAGACTGAACATTTGCTACGAGGTTGCAGTTATAGGCCTATATAGATCCTATACTCGGAGTAAAGAGGAAATTAGATAAACATCCGAACTTTGAGGCGCAATTTTTTTCTTCAAGCTGATAAAAAAGAATGAAAATGGCATAATGATGATGTTTCTACGAAATCCTCATAATGTAATTTAATATAGGCCTACAAAAAAAAGAGGAGCGTATAACACCGACAACTTAGGCCGATCGTAAATTATCTTAAACTATTTCTGTTTTTATTAATCTGCAATGCATTTTTCAACATATCAGCGCGGCAGATAATGAGCTTATAGCTAATTAGTCATTATACATTTATTTTACATTATTTTATTCTTATGATTTTTTGTTAAAGTAGTCTTAGACACCACCGTTTGAAAAGAACCTATATATTACTTACTAACAGAATGATATTCAAAATGAATTTATATTTTAAACGTTAATAACTTAATTGCCGCTGATCCCAAAAAGCACAACATCATGTTTGCCTAATCATCTCTTCCACTCCTTGTCAATAAAAAAACACTAAATCTCTAGACTTTTATGGAATATGACAGGTAACACGTGGTTCAGATCAAGTTCCAATTAGTTCATTTTGCCGTAGCTCTAATCCCAGTAAATGCCAAAGAATGCAAAGACTAAAGATCGATAAAAGAAATAGTCATGAAATATCCATCAAAAAAGACTGAAAAGGAAAAGTCAGAATGCGATAAATATATGGTGGGCGATGCCCAGTCCCATGATTCATTTCCCGTGTGTGACTTCCGGCCTACCCCTTTGCCTTTCCCTTCCCGCGTTTGAATATCTACACTTATTTGATTCGCATGGGAACAGCGTCCTGTCAACGAAAGTCTGATAACTTTGTCTCATTTACTTCTTCTGAAAGGTGCTCCGACAATCCGACTTAAAATCAAACAGACTTCAGCTGTTGAAATTGATGTGGATGTGTGTTTGTGAATAAGTTAGAGTGATGGGATTAAACAGAAGAAATAAAGGAGACAGAGTTTGAGAGGAGGAAGGTTTAGGGCTTAAATCATTGACTCTTGGTCAGTGTTATCTTTAAGATTGCCAAAGAGAAAGGAACTTCCACAATAATATCAAACTTCTCTTCAATTCCGTTGCCATCACCTCCTCACATCTGATTTATTTCCTTTGATAAATGGAATTCAACAGTTCATGATTACAACTTATCGCTTGTAGGCCAATTCCTTCCTGGCATTCATAACGTGACGTGTATTCTTCTAATGTACATGCAACAATGAATTTCGAAAGGAATGTCTTTCACATTCCACCATGATAATGAAAGCAGATATTGATATTAATATCATTCATACCTTTTCAGTCTTTTATCATTTTGCATTGGGAGTATCTTTCAACAAATTTGTTTCCACCTAATCTAATTCTGAGAAAACGGGGCATGGTTGTTTAACACACTCAAATGTATTTTTGTGGCGATATAAAATGGTAAAGTTAATTTGCACACCATGACTCCATTGAATTATTTCGTTTAATAATTTTATTTTAGGGGATTATTTTACGAATGGTCTCAGTGTAGATGAACAGGATTAATGTTGTGTTGTAGAGTTTTATCGAGAACATCCTACATTTTTTCATACAGGTTAACTTTAGACTTAGTATAAACAATGAGCTACTACTGTAATGTAACAAATAATGCAGGACGAATCGTATAATCAATTTCACAATTTGCCAAATAATTGATATCGCACATGATTGTGTACCGTTATGATTTTACTCAATTTATTTCTGGAAAAAATATGCGTCATTTAAGAATACAAGCATAATAACTATTGAATTATTAACATGATTACTATAAATACAAATACATTTCATAATACTCTTGATACAATATTTAGCCTAAATCAAAAACGTTAGCAAGTCTGATAGCAGACTGTACTGACTTTATTGACTTATGTGCAGGCTATCACTATGGAACTGAATTTAGATTTCGGAATGTATCGACTGGCTCCCGGACTGGCTGGATGCTGATGTTTAAATCGAGCATCTATTCCAAGACTAGCCGAACAAGTTAACTTGTCGTGTTTTTAGCAGGGAATGCATAATTCGTAATTTCCCAGGTATGCACACACACAAGACTCATAGCAACATGCACATTATACCATCACGCAGGTTTTACATCGCAACATGCGGACAGGTATGAAGGAGTCAGAAGGACTGCATGAATCTTACATCATTATCAACATACAGTGACTCATCGTATGGCACACATTTACATTTCAATGTTTTTACATTATCTATACATTCAAACATGGTTTGCGGGTTCGTGAGCTCTATACATAATCCCCAGCCCCCAAACCATATCCCATTGGCTGACCGCGCACCCGTCAATTGCCCAATGTGAGGAACAGAGATGGATTTCGCTGGAAAGGGGATGGGGGGACAACCATTAAACCCGAAAATATTTTATTTTAAGGAATATTCTATCTAGTGTTTCTTTTTTGGTTTGCTTGATTTTCAAACACTTTCATCTTATATATTCCGGATGCCCTAAAATGTTAAAATGGACACCAATCCCCGAAATATTCTGTCTGCTGTGGGCATATGTTTCATTTTACAACCATAGAAATACAAGGCGGGGCAGGGAATGGGGGCCATAACCCCCGATAAAATAACTACCAATATTTCGAGGAACAGTCACCTTTTCTAAGGGCAAGGAGGTATCTGAATATGCAATTTTACAATCTAAAAAGTACTTTGATGACAAAATATCAAAGTGCCTTTTTTGCTCTCTCGTTCCGCGCTCTCACAACAGTAAGAAACTGGAAAGTTATATTTGGGCAAGAGGTGCCAGCCCCACTCGCAAAAATGTGTCCCTACACCTATGTCTACAGTGTATTCTGCCATGCCCCTAAACCATGTCATTTATAAATCGATACCCGAATCGTCATATATAATGATATCAGCTACATTAACATTTGAATAAAACTATAATGACGATAGTCTCGGGTCATGCAAGGACACAAGAGTCGTGACCCAAGAAGTGTCAAAGAAATTATACATGCACAGCTTATTTTACACCGGTAATCATCTAGCTGCACGATCTTCGACTGAATTATAGTTAGATTATTTTAATCCCCCCTCTTTCGCCCCTCCCCCTTTCATAAAATAGGAAAGATAGTTATAGACATTCAAGAGTAAACAACGCAAGAGTGAAGCAAGATTGACAGGTTGAAAGTAGCAGCATGTAGATAACGGAGACTAAAGAAGCAAGGGACCTTGTGAAGACACAAAGGCATATAATTAGGTCGATAAAGCATAAGTATAGAGGCAGATAAAGACAAGGTGATGTAGACAGTGAACAAGGAGGCTCGTTGCTATACTTGGGACAGGGGCGCCACTAAACGAGTGTGAATTAAGGGGGTCGAATTAGATTTCTTATGGAAAGCAAAATTGGTGCAATAAGCCCTCAAAACAAACAGAAAAATGACAACGAACAAAAAAACAAAACAAAACAATGGTCCTTGGATTAGCAGCTTTTTCGACAAGGATAAACATGGTAAAAACTGACCGTCCATTTTTTAACAACCTGCCCCCCCCCCTTCACCCCAATCATGCCAATTGAAATTGTCAAATATTTGCAATTTCCGAAAGGCTCACCAAATTTACTGGCAGAAAGTTCTATAATGAGGTTTCACCCCACCCCCGATTCACCTCCCCCTCCAGCGACGTCCCTATAGTTGAGGAGTATATGTTGTACACTGAACACGTCGTCGTCTGATCACACTTTAGGGGTAGTCGAATGATTGCATAAAAGTGCAGTTACCCCCTTTGGGTCCCTCTGCTCATTATGGATATCATCCAACCTTGAAACACACCTGAAATCTTTTTAGGAAGACCCATAATCGTGACTCATACCATCATCGTCATACAATACAACACAGCATGCTCCGCTCTGCCCACGAACACGATTAGTT
Source organism: Mesocentrotus franciscanus (assembly GCA_037976565.1). Taxonomy (NCBI): domain Eukaryota; kingdom Metazoa; phylum Echinodermata; class Echinoidea; order Camarodonta; family Strongylocentrotidae; genus Mesocentrotus; species Mesocentrotus franciscanus. Next base: position 49,072,543 of record CP137666.1, read on the forward strand.
CATCGTATGTCGTATCATGTTGTGCGTACATTAATGTGTGGTGTTGTAATAATTCGATTATTAATGACACTGCTCAATGAAATTGGTGACTTAATAGAGGTGTTAAGTTCTCTTGTAATGAGGTGGCAATGTGGGAAATGTGGGAAATGAAGATGTATTGATGGGGAAATAATTATTAATGGGCTGTTTTTGAAAGAGAAAATGATGCTGACATGACTTGTAATTTGATGCTTTTGATAAACCATCAGCTAATTAGTTAACTTTCGCAAATGAATAGCAATCTTTTGCTTTAACTCTGTCCTACTTTTATCAATCCTGATAAGTTGAACTCATGAGAATCTGATTTCCATTAATAGCCAAAGATTATAGGTCATTCATGTATGATGTAACAATTTAAGAATATTTCTCGAATAATTTTTGAATTAAAGTCACGAACAGTAAAAATTGACATGCAAAGAAAATTGAAAACAACAAGCAACAACATAGTATCGAGAATTCGATGATTTTTTTAAAACTTTGAATGGGATGGTTTTTTGAGATTGAACATCATCGACTGTCAATATCTGATGAAGCGCAATCTTTATGACATTAGAAGATAATCTCTGTTATTGGGCGGGGGAGGGGGACATGACTAGCGATAATACAAATCTCTTTATATTTGCTTCGATTGGAGAGAGAGAGAGAGAGAGAATAAAAAGAAAGAGAGAAAGTGTGTGTGAGCGTGTGTGTGGGTGTGTGTGTGTGTGAGAGAGAGAGAGAGAAAAAAGAGACGGAGAGAGAGAGAGAGAGAGAAGAGTGAAAGAGATAGAGAGAGAGAAGGGGGGTGGTAGACACAACATAATCATGTGGAGGGTGGGGTCGATCAGCACAAGCGAATATGCCGACAAATAGTACATTAATTATAGACTCATATTTGCCGACAGACTTTGAAAATAAGGTACCGACATTTCTTTAAGAATATCTATTAGCTAATAGGGGAGGAAGATTGCCCCAACCATCCTTTCCAACCACGACTACGCGAATGATGAGAAGAATCTCTTTTCAAATTCTCCTATGGGCTCCGGCCCATGATACCGACATTGTCGGTCTCGATGCCTTCTGGAAAGTCCTGAAAGTTCATGGGACCGACGGAAGACCGACGGAAGATCGACAGCCCTTGAGACCGATGTTCGATCTCGTAAGCTATTACTAGTCGCATGGACCGTCGGTCTGCTGGGATGGCCACACTTCCTCTACTTTGTACTGACTGACATGGTAAGTGCGCAAGAGATCACAAGCCTTTTTTTTTTAATGGAGGCCGATATTCTTATCTTTTTGACATAAGTAATCATTAGAACATTAAACAGGCATAACGTTGAAACATTGACGAAACAACGTCGAAATGTATAAAATGGGAAGGAGACAGAGACAAAGTGGGACAAGAAAGAGAGACACAAAGGTATAAATAGAGGACGAAACCCCCAAAAGATGAGTTGCCAAATGTCAAGAATACTCTTGAGATTTCATGATATCTGCATAATTCATTCTATTTCCTTCTACTCTATCTCCTATCCCGCGGCATCTAACATCAGAAACTGTTTGACCCCCTCATTGAGACGCCGAGACCCCTTCTTAGCACCCTCTTCATAGAAATGTGCGTCTCAAAATGAAAATCAATGCCAACAGATTCGCCATCTTGTTTACGGGGGAGGGTTGCCTGTACTTTAGGCCATAGTGACGTCATCATGAGAATGTTCTCTCATCTTCTGAGGAGCCCGTCGATGGCGGCCATAGGGCCATCATTATTGACATAGGATCGTTGATAATTGAACATTCTTAGATCCGTGTAGTGCATTGTGACGTCGGCATCTAAGAGTCAACCTCGTGATGCGTTTTGGTGGGAAAGTGAGCAGAATCAATCAATTAATATTTTAAAGGTTTTTTTTGTTGTCACTGTTTACATTATTTTCTAGACCATGCATAATTGATTCTACACAATGAATCCGTAGGTACTCAGACAATGAACTATTTTAGCTATTTAAAATCTTAAATAAAGTCTTTTTTAGCGTTCCGACAACTTTTCAAGATGAGCCTGAGGGAGATCAGGGATTTTGTAACAATTTGATATACAAACGGTTATCTATTTTTAAAGCAAGGTAAATAAAGAAAAAGAAAAAAAGGATTTATCACTGTTAGAACACAAACACATTTGTCTTATTGTTAACCCAATTTCGTACGACCTTATGTAAATATATAAACACGATTGACCGAATGATTCTCAATTTAAAAATTGTCACTAATTTTCAAAAAGGAAAAACTGTGGAATAAAAATAAAAATTAAACCATAGACCTGGGCCCCGTATTACAAAGAGTTGATATCAATCGCAACTTATTTGCGATTGATATCAATCGCAACTATGTACATAAGAGATAGGAGACTGCAAACTTGCGATTGATTGGAGGACTTACGATTGATTTGGATCAATCGTAACTCTTTGTAAGACGGGGCCCTGGCCTTGATTTTGAAAAGAAATGACACTATGATGTAAGTTCCATGCCGAAAAATTACGATTATGTTGTGGAACTTTTATATTAATGTACTCGATCTGCTGTTCATAATGGCATCAACTGATAATGTGCTTCTCTCATTCTTTAGCTGAATATTCTATAAACTATCTATAGAATATTCTTAAATCAAGTACAAAACTAAATATGATTCCCGATTTGATCCATTTCATTATTATATTACTAATGTAATAGATCAAAGCTCTTGTATATTAAGCACAATGTTGTTAGGAAAGACACGAGGAAACCCCCTAATGATACGCCAACTCATCATTCATATCCTCAATTACTAATATTCCTTTTGTGACACGCTTCTCTTAATAGCATTAACCACAGATGATGAGGAGAGGCGTCGAAGAAACTAAAGGAAGGGGATGAAATCTTGTTTTGAACCAACAATTTAAGTGACATAATTATAGAAGTCACGTATACACTGCCCTTTCTCATTACACTTACAGTACATTTCCCCATTTTTGTTATAATAGTGGTATAGCATTGAGTATATTCTTGGGTCTACGGGTAAGGGTCATATTATTATAGATTAGTGTAAGATACTATATTGTCAGCGAACAATAATTAGTTTGTGGCTGGAACTCATTTAAAGTGTTACTTTCCCCTTTGTATTTTGTTTACTTTTATGTTTGTGTTTTCTTTCTTTTTTCTTTTTTTTCGCTTGTTGTTGATGATCAACTTTCCTAAACTTATCTGATCTTTGGTGCATATTCCTTTGGTTTTTTTTCGTTGTGTGATGTTTGTTGATGATGAGCCGCAAGCAAACGATTTTGAAATAAAATAATGAAGACGTGTTTTCTCTCGTGCAGGTCCATGTTTATATTAGATTGTGAGCAGTTGCATATATTTTGCCAGTAAACATGAGATAGCCATATAGAAGTGCAATATGAATGATTATTTTTATCATTTTCAAAGTGGCAAGTCATGCAATGACCATCGCTGAAAGATTTTAAGGCTGACCATCCACATCACACACAGTTACAGCTGCTATTCTAGCTCTCATCTACTCATTCATCAACGGGAGTTCCCTGGTCACGCTTCAAATCTCTTTTGGAGGTCGAACCCTATCTCACTCTCTCTCTCTCTCTCTCTCGACATCATAATATTTCCTTCCCTTTATCTGTTTGTGAATTTTCACCCCTTCCCGGTCAAAAGGAAGAGCAGTTACCAATTTTGTGACAATACCCGACTGGTTAGTCTGGGCGCTGACCGAAGATGATTGTGGCCCTCTAATGTACCTCGACTATAAGGACGAGTTGGCGTCACGGTGCCATTTGAACAAGGAGACATGAGGAGTGTCGCGACAATAATGCGTATTACCATTTAAACATTCTACTCCTCTCTCATTTTGCACTCTCTCTTCTATTCTCTCTCTCCTTCTCTCTCCCTCTTTCTTTCCCTCTTTCTCTCTCTCTCTCTCTCTCTCTCTCTCTCTCTCACTCTCTATCTCACTATCTTATTCTATCCCCTCCCTTCATATTGTTTCTATATCTGACTTGTCTTACAGTCTGCTAGCCCCCTCTCTGTCTCTCTCTCTCTGTCTCCCCTCTACACCTCATTCTCCCGTTCTCTTCACTTCGATCCTTCATCATAAGATTATACCTCAGACTTTTTTTTCCATCTCACCCTACCCCTCTCTTTCTCCCCCTCTTTCTCCTATCCTTATCTCACTCACCTGTTCTCTTTAGCATATATAAAATTATCTGTCTCACTTTCTCTCTATCTCTTGACCTAGCTCTCTTCAATTAGATAACATATGATTTTGAAGACAAATTGTAGGCATAAATCAAATAGCGATAGCTACAGGCCTATATCTTGAGAGAAAGTAAAACAACACTGAATCTTGAAGCAGTTTTAGATTTTTTAAAAGCATGGCCCATACAATATTATCATTAACGTACCCATTCAACGTATACTATGACCTGAGGTTTCAACGTACGAGATTATATGCATGTACGTGGACGATGATGTTGCACTAAAATATGGCTTAATGAAATTATGCTCTGAAATTTAGCGAGGCCGACTCAAAGTTACTGTGTCGCCACTCCATTATTGAGGTCAGGGAAGACACTTGTCGTTTATAATTTTTGCCATTAGTTTAAGTTTTAGCGTTTTAAGTTCCTTCTTGCTTTCTTATCAGCTTCTTTATCAGGTAAGCACAAGGTCTTCCATGTACAACGTTTCTTGAATTCTTTTTCTCTTCCAAGTTCTTATCTCCCCTCTCTTTCTCTCTCTCTCTCTCTCTTCCCCCTTTTCTTCTCCCCTCATCTCTCTCTCTCTCTCCAACTTTATATCATCATCATCATCAGTTCTGTTATTCCCTTTCTCTGTGTATCTTCTTACTTATATTAATTATTAGGCCTACATTTACGTTCTCTCTATCTCATGCCCCTGTCTAAGTCTCTCTCTCTCTCTCTCTCTCTCTCTCCCTCCCTCTCTCTCTCCCCCCTCTCTGCCCCACCCCCTCCCCCTCTCTCTCGCATCCTTTTCACCATTTTCTCCCTCGGTGTTGCTTGCGAAGTAAACAATCGTCCACCTATTCAACACGCCAGTCAAATTTGTATGAATTAAGTTCACCAAGCTGACCGGGAAATGAGTACACGCAGTTAATGCCATCACCAATTCGCGCCAAATTAAGTCTCCTTAAATAAGTCGTATAATAAGGAGACAGAGGCGGAAACAGACGAAGTAGCTAAGGAAAATGGATGCACCCACGTCTGACGCCTGGTCGGGCAGAGAGAGGGGAAGATACAGACAAGACAGTGACCGTTCCTTTCAGAGGGCTTCCTAATTATCGCGATTGTATGTTAAATAAATAAGTTAAAGATCACCTCCCAGGCCTCCCTCTTAATGTCGCAAAGCAACCGCATACAAAGATATTTATGTTTAACTTTGTTTATTGAAAGAAACTATTTGATTGGTGTAGCCCACTAAAGATTGCGGCTATAACATGTTCGAGGCTCTTAAAGTCAACAAGATTATCAAAGATAGAAATTAGAATGAATGAAGACAGTATTCCTTCGAAAATGAAACTTGTAGATTAGCCCCCAATGCAGCCCAAACTGTGACTTTCTCAGTTTGCCAAACAGGTGCCATACAAGTTCGGCATTATTTGACTTGAAAATTCATATAATTATGAGCATTTCGAAAGGTTAATGTACAATACTCACTGATATTTTACTTCAAGTACCTCTAAAAGATGGCAACTACATATTTTATACTCACGGTTATCATTGGAAGTATATTTGTTTGTTTTTTGTTTGTTTGTTTGTTTGCTTTACCTGACTGCTAAGAAAGCATGTGTATGCTTGTAAGTGAGCAACCAGGGGACCGATCACGACGGCTTTAAGTTCTCTTCGAGGGACTAGGTAATGAGGATTAATGCCTTACCAAGGGCACCAGCGCATCGACCTGGTTTCGAACCCGGGACCTCCCGGTTACGAGACTTTTACGAGAACGTTAAAGGCGAAGGTCAACATAGATCTAAACGGTAATGAACATTATTTTCTATTTTGGCCCAATAATAATTAGTATTAGCATTTTTGGCATTGATAGTGAGTTTCTACGAAGGGAAAAGCAGATCATCCAGTTAACTTGTAATTGGGCTAGCAAATTAGATTTCGGTTGGGACGCCCCTGTCCGTTTTCTTGCTACCGCTTTTTAAACTTCTCAAAAATCGATCAAGAATATTTGACATTTAACGACGTGTTTGAAGCCCATGTGACGGAATAGGTCATATTTTAGCACTTTTGACGTTATGGGGGTACACAGAAAACAATCTAAACCTGTGGCAGATCCAGGGCGAACCGTGCCCTTTTTACAACGTATATTTGGCATACATTAAGTAAACAAGAAGTTCCCCCAACATCGTTCTTGTGCGACTCTTATGTGTGTGCATCCCCTTTCGTAGGATGCCGGATCTGGCAATGATCTGAATTGAAAGTAATCACCTGAGAAAGATTATCTCTGTATAGAATTAAAAATATATAAATATAACTTATTTATTTGTTTACAACCTGTGGGATGGAACACCGTGATCAGCATGAATGTTGTGTTTCATAGGGTTTCCACTCTCATTAAAAACGAAATGAAACAATACATTCACAGATAAACGAAATATAGATAAAACAAAATCAGTGACCATAGTTGATATAAAAATTAAAACAAACAAAAATCAAAGAGACATACACCTAGGAATATAATATGTATACAAATAACCGTACACGGTGTTGGCGTGTTTCGGAATCAAATCCTTATATTTGATACACTATGTGAGGATTCAGATATTGATGAAGCTTTTATTTTTGAAAGATGAAATGAGAAAAACAAGAATGACCTAATTCAAACCATTGCGAAATTTACATACTTTTTCATTATTTTCCTATTCAATTTTTTTTTTTGGGGGGGGGGAGGGGTGGGTGTACTAGAATTCTAAGAAGCATTGGAGGAATATGTCATTGACGGGAACCTTTGAATAATCCGATAAATTAATTATGTGGAAGGATTTAGAAAGGAGTTGCGTAGATCCTGTCAGACGGTTTTCATCAAATAGGAGTGAAAACGAGATTAGGGTTTAAATGTCGAATGAAATGCTACGTATTCTATGATTGGATTAGTATTGTGGTATAAGAGTACAGGAGAGGGTGCATATCGGACAGACAGTCCTAATGCAAGACGATGGACAGCGAATGTGAGACTCGTATTATTATTATATACCAATATGCAGAATCATATAAATTTAAGATCGTTATTCGTGTATAATACATTTGACGAATATACTTTGGTATTACAAGATGTAAATGCTTCACTGTATGAGCCTATATTATATCAATCACTTTCACAAGGAAAACATTAAGAAAATATTCGGGAATGACTTCAAGGAATGATAAAAAATCAAACGTCATTGAATATACGATGATAATGAAATGAACAAGGGGGAACTCAGATGAAAGTGAAATGATCAAGGTACATAAAATATCACATCTCGCATCATTTTTACAGACCAAATTTTATCACATATTTTGATAAGCAGGTATATTTCATAACATATTCTAGAAAAACAATATATACCATAATTACAGGAATAAGAAATGACTTATCAATAACTTTTAAATGCAAAATTTTCTTAGATATATTGCCTTTACTGAAAAAAATCACATTGAAACTAGTTGAAATATGGCTAACAACTACGTAGTTAAGGAAGGAACTCGATTCGCAAAATTAGTTGCACCAAAGATTTTGAAAACTAGAATTATTAATACATATAAATTAAAGTGGTGTTGCAGATAGATAGTAACCCTCTACACTATTTCTGATTAAAACATATCCATTCAAAGTTTAATCGGCAAGTACTATCAGAACTATCAGGCCTATCAGAACATATATTCATCACCAGTAACGTTGCCATGGATACGCGGATATTGGCATAACAAAATGGTGAGAAATAGCATTTGCACAGTAACTGAATTTGTGACGATGATTAGACCACACACTGTGTCTGAACTTTCAGGGTGCGAAATGCTGCTTAGCGGAGGTAAATAACAGAGAGGGGCGGGGCTCACCTTTGTATTCCAAATAAGGCAAAGTGCCCTCTCCGGGAATGAAAGATGGGCGTTAAGGTTAAAAAGGAAACAATCATTCTTTATCTTTTTACATGAATTACACTGTCTATCACATTTCTGTAGTTTATGACGACTTTCCTTTTCAATCAAAGAAAATGATTATTTCAATTATCTTTATTACTAATTGTTCAAAATGTTGTCCTTTATAATAACATATGTTCTTCCTTTTCATAAAATGTCATAATCAATATGGGAAATGTATACCTTTATTCCATTAACACGCCTAATCGGAAACCATGATAATCCTCCTTCCATTAATGTTTTTTTTTGTTATCTTCTTGTAGTTTGCCATGAAATGTCAAATTTTCTGGGGGTTTATGTTAAAGATAATTTTATTGATATCCCGAGTTGATATATCCTGCATCTAAAAGTGTCGACGCAATTCGTGTGTCTTTATACTCCTTGTAAAATCACATAATCGGTTGATAACCTCTTCTACTCCATATGGTACTGAGAGGCAAAACGTATATCCCCTTATCTATGAATTGTAAATAATAGAAAGTCAATTCATCGCATTTGATAAGATCTAAAGCAAAATAACCAATGCCAAATTGCTAAAGATGAAATTTCTATAAAGTTTTCCAGTTCTGTTGTCATACCAGATATTCCAAGCATTGTATAGTCACTTTTAGTCAAAAATATTTATATTACACAAAAGTTTTAGTGTGAATTTCAAATAATAAATATTTAGATATTGATCGCTTTTTTATGTTAGAAAAATCTCCTGTTAACAATGATGCCAAGTTGCCTATCCACCAAAAAAAAATATGATTAAAAGAGTAAAGATAAATAAATAAATTTTAAAAAAAAAATCAATAATTGGTCAATTAGAAGGGATTAAAAAGATATTCTGGAATAGCAGCAATTCATAAGGGTATGTTTCTGTAAGACTTCAGTCTTGTTTCATGTGAGAAGGTCAATGGTCTACGGCGCGAAGTTCCCGCGGAGTTTGGAATGCGTACGCACGGCGGGCGGCGCGTACCGTTTGGCACATTGACCAATCAAAATCGCGCTGATGCTGGGGTTTTATTTTTATACATGCTCAGTGGTAATGTAGAAATTAATGTTAGTTTGAAGGAAATGAATGCAATTATTCGTCGCTAAACAGATAATATAAAATCCCTGACAACTGCAGTTTTCCATGTTGCGTAGGCATACCTTTCGTCATGTTCGATGGTATAAAGTGCGTGAAAAGAAGAACGAGAGAGAGAGAGAGAGAGAGAGAGAGAGAAAAGGTAATTATCGCTCCTTATATGGGTCGACAACCAATATATCGATTTATAGTAAAGTACCTAAAAAGTTAAAAATTTATTTAGCGTTTATATCCAAATGCGCCTGGGTTGACTAAGTGGAAGGGGGAGATGAAGACATATTTTGAGAAAAATGTGGAAATGAAGTCCATATAGAGAAGATTACACATTACCAGCGCACGGTAGGCCTATACAGCCCTAGCACGATTCCCATCCATCTAAAACACCACTTTGTCTCTGGATATGTTCGTCCGTGTATTTTAGAATAATATTTCGTTACATGCATGCACTGTAATAATGTTCACCCCCCATCCACCCACCGCCCTTTGGTGGAAATACTGGCTACGGTTATTGTCTATGAGAAAACAGATGAGAACTGGAAATATGAAGTATATGAGGAACAATAGGCCTACGCTATGTATTAGATGTGAAATATAAAATTGTAACTACAACGAAGAAGGTGACGGATAAAGATAAAGATGACAAAAGTTGAGGGAATATGCATGGGAGGAACAAGATTTTTAAAATGGCTCTGAAATCTTTACTTTTTAGAATAACGATCTAGATCATCAAAGGGATGTACACAGACGTGGTTATTGTCTCTGGGTTTCAAGTTTACTTTCCATGAAATGACTGCTTGAAGAATCTTCGATTTCACAGTGCTAGAGGCTCAAAATATCACCTTTGACCTTTTGTCCACACCGGGTACTCATGGGAAGACTGCCCGCTGACTTCAAATAAAGAAGAGGGTTCGACTGATAATGTCTTAGAACTACACAGAATTATATAGAAAGGTAGGCTGTTGTCACTCCTCATCTGTGATAATCGTTATGAAACTGATATTAAACTTTATTAACACACTGTTATACTGAGTTCTAGTCAAGTTTGTTCGGAAAGGAGAGGATACTAAACGACACTTGTCTTGTAAGGAGTTTCATAAAGGGCACTTTTTATAAACTGTCACATAGCTGGAGAGGTCACCTCCTGTAAGTTTGAAATCATATTTAATAACGGGGGTTCAAATAGGAAAGTAAAATCTGAAAGGCTTTTTCTAGTAATTCATAAGTTTTTTTAAGCACACGTTTACTTTGGGCAGTTATGAAAAAGGTTCAAGTTTTGATGTAGAAGATAACATTTAGCGACATGCTTTATAGTTGCAGGGCTGTGTCCCTATACTTAACGGCTCAACAGTCTGTCCTTACGCAGACGTTACCAAGAAATCTTTTTTCATGTTCATATACGGCATATAAATCTTTAACATTCTGCTATCATGTCAATGTACATGTAGTTTCATTCTTTCGGCCTTGTCACCCCTCTACCCCGAGTCTATTAAATATCGGTGGAAAGAACAAATATCTACAGAAATTTTTAAGAACCTTGCCGCAGAAAATTGATTAACGTAATTCGGGCTGCTTTCGCACACGCCGATTTCATAGCCATTTTATCAATTTTGCTTGTTCTGTAATTTTAGAATGATGTTGGAGTGAAATTCGAGTTTGTCTGAGCAAACATAATATCGAGCAAAACTGTAGATCTCGTTTGCCCTTCTTTTGGCATAATCGAAGTCACGAAATTCGTGAACAGGCATGAATACATGTCATGCTCCAGACTATTGAAGTACGTGTTAGACTTCTTGATTAATAAAGGATAATAATACAAAAACGCAATGCATAGAATATTTTCAGGGGTGTCGCTAGATCATTTCGAATGAGGGGTTTGGACCAATTTGTCAAGTTAGCCAAAATAGACCCAACAAGGTAAACATAATAGATCTATACAAATTACGGTTTATGGTATACGCCTCATTATTGCATAAAGAGAGCTAGAGCGGAATAGGTCATCAGAATTTGCAATTTTTCAGTAGGTTTGTCAGGTGTTTTCTTTTTATCTTTAAAACAAATATTTTTATTATCATCATGGTTTAGCATACTCCACCCAGACACCCCACCCCATAAAAATTGGTTAAAAAAAAAGAAATAAATAAATAAAATTGGAAAAGCTGACTGCAAGAATGCCCAATCACATTACCTTTCTCGAGCCTTTTCCCTATCCCGTCACCAGGTTTACCTTTTCAAGCCCCCCCCCCTCCCTCCCCCAACGCCCTACCCTCACGTGTATGGCTTGGATCGATCAAAGCGAAATGACTAGAGCCAGACCTGGGAGAGAGAGAGAGAAAGAGAGAGAGAGGGGGAGCTGTGGAGCAAGAAAACATCGGAGTGTAAATCCGTGGGCGATGCCATGTGAAACCGAACACAGGGCGAGGGGATTTGGGCCCGAATATTTGTTCACTCTTCATCCATAGAACGGTTTCTCGTTTTGTTTGTAGGGATTGACACCATTTTCCAGCAGATAAAGAACCGAAATATCTAGGTCAAAAACCCCACCATGGATTTACTCAAGATTTTCTCGTCCCCTATTCTACATCTGTCTCTCTTTTCCACCATCTTCCCATCTCATTCTCTTTCTTTCTTTAACTTTACCCCCTTCCCTCTCTCTCTCTCTCTCTCTCTCTCTCTTTTTCCTTTCTCCTCTCTATGTTCTCCCTTACACCTCTTGTTATAAGTTTCAAGTTTTTATTATTAGATTTCTCTCTTCAGCCTTTCTGTAATGCTGCTTGGCTTTTATTAAACCTTGCATACCATTTCGAAATCTTAAATCCTTTAATGTGGTCCGCCAGAGGGATTGGCGCAAACTGAATACAATCAAGAAAACCTAAGAATGTTTTCGGAAGTACTTTTCCCGCCTATAACATCTTACTTTTCCACATGTGCTAAAATTTCAATCGTCGTCAGAAATCTCCGCACAAAATATGTTTTTTCGTCGATGATTGCTTGGAAAATGGGGGAATCTTTTGAAGGGTTGAACTTAAACGTTTATAATCCCGTTTCGGATTCAGATCTGAACCAGTTTTATGCCTTTGAAGTTTCCGAGTTCGTTGTTGTTTAGCTACCTTTGAAAAATACTATGTTTTCTTCACTTTTGAATACATACTGCTTTGGTTTCATATTCACTCACTCACTGTTCTCAGTGTTTTTCTCCTTTATACTTGGATTACAAGACGGGTAAAAGATTGTAAAATGCGAAACACAAGCAAAGGCTTTCAAATCTAAAAGTAGCTTGGCGTCCTAAAAATGAAATACATAAAAACAAGTGACAGTTCAAACGCGTTCCAATGTTATAAAATATTTAGAGAAAAAGGTAAATTCGCTTCACTCATGGCAAACACATGAACATTAAAAGAAAAATAGATTCGTTTATAACACTTGGGGAGAAGATTCTGGAGGACATTGTGAAGAGTCGGATGGTTCGTCACAAAAACAAAAAGACAAACAAACAAACAAAAAACATGCATGGTTGATAAGGCAGAAGTATGCATGTTTTGTTTGTTTGTTATTATATTGTCCCTTTACTGGACAATGTAATGACAAGAAAAGGTCTATGACTTTCGACTCCACTAATATGTCTTCCATCATTGATCACTACTATAAAACATCATGAGCGAATAACATTCTCAGTTTCGGTGTTACTTCAAAGTTTCAAAGCATTTAGGTCTCGAAACGCACACTATCTCCTACTCCTGTAGCAAGTAGATGAGAGGAGAGGGAGGATGGATTTCATGTCTTCGAACTACATCACACCTTCTGACCGAGAGTCCCTCTTCTTTTTCTTCTTCTTCAAAATCTGATTAGGATACTCTCGGTGATAGAAAGAGGGTGACAGTCGGAGGAAAATCGGTCCTCAAATCGGAAGCAGAAGGTCGAACTTGGGACTCTAAATCGGTGGGATATATTCGGCGGGAATACTACGGAGGAGTCGATTATTATCGACGTGATAGATTATTGGTTTGAAACAAGGGAACGCCTTATTTTTAAATAATACGGTTAATAATGCTATCATCTAAGAATTATCGTATCAACACTATATGGTTTAAAAAAATGTCTAATGTGATTCTTGGAACCTCAAAATAACATTTTTTTCCTTTTCCCGGTTTTCTTTTTGAACCAGTAAACTTTTGGTCTATGCTTATCGATTTCAGTGCTCTTACATTTTAGCATCCAATTCGATTTTCTTAACTTTATGAAGAAGAAATAAGTTATGAGGATGGACAAACTAGTAAAATTGTGACAAAGGCCCTTCAGCAAAAGTGATAATATGACAAACAAAGAAACTTAAACTGATAAACACACAGATGAATTTTTTGAACGAGGCTTGTACAGTGAGGCAAGTATTTCCCAGAAGTAAGCAATGATTTTTCCTTATTAGTATTGCCAAATATTGAAGGTGTTTGCTCCTGCAAAATTGATATTATTGAAAACAAATTTTATTTTGCAAATAACGTTGGATCTAAATAATCTCATCGAGACAGACCTTCCCGGATTTACGTGGGTTAATCTCATTGAGATGACGCGTATATACGTGCAAATAATATAAGACATATAGTTATTAGCAGTTCGACAACTATCTTTAAAAGGTAGTTTATAAACATGGCCTTGACCGGCTTTTGACCATAGTTTTTGAGAAACTTGTAAAAAGGCTATAAGAGATAAAGAAAGAAGAAAAGAGACAAACTTCTCAAGAATTTCACACCCATCGCGCATAGGGCCTACTCTGTTTTGTGCAGGAGCAGGGTAAACAAAACCTATGCTTCTATATGCCGACATAATTATTTGCAAAGGATATGCTTCTCAAATTAACATCCATTTCTCCGATTCTTTACAATCATTCCTTTGTCCGAGCAATTAGAATAGATTTTTTCCCCGTTCTTGCTGAATATATTCTCCTGGTTGGTGCTTTTCCATGATATGTTTGCACGAAAGCCTTGTCAATATTTGATGCTGTATATCCACTATTTTACGCAGACTGGGAAAGTTTGAAAAAGAAATAATAAAGCGGGACTCATTTTCACGCACAGAACAGGTGACAACTATACATTGGTGCTGAGTCATACTCAAAGTATTTCCCATTTTGGTGTTATTTTGAATTTTATATGCTTACACATGCATAATTACTGCACATAAATATTGTCTGAGATATTTTGTCTACAATATAATATACAATGGATATTTGAATGTTTTCGGATCTTTGTGAAAAAATGAGATCAGGTGCTTTTGCTCAAACTAATCATACGTGTAAACTGTGTTCGTTTTTGTAATTATTATAATACTATATTCATCCAAATATTATTGGCTAGAGCTTAAAGATGGATTGTGCTTCCATGAGCTTTAATAGATTAATTGTTTAAAAATTATTGTTTAAAATGCAATGTATACTTTGGTGATTTGCCTACTACTGCAAGCCTTATAATACTCAACCCATCAGTTATGTGGTGACGGAAATGTGATTAAGATGCTAATGATCTCCTCAACATTCACAAATTTCCCTTTAAATTGTGACCCCTGAAAAGATAATCCACATCTCAAAGCTTGAACCAAGAATCTTGGATGACAGTTTCCCCTATGTTCCGAACACACGGCTTGTATTTAAGCAGGTATGCTCGGTCACTGATTGCTAGAAGGGACGGTATCATCCATGACACTTGCTACACCTGTGCAAGTAAGTCGAGTATTGGATAACGGTTGTCAATCAGCCCTCCAGGTAGATACAGATTAAAGACACATTCTCCTTCCTCTCTTTTTGAATATTGTCATGCTCGCCAAATACAAAACCGAATATTTTTTCGTAAATGGTATTGTCATTCAGCAATCATATTGCAGTCATGTGAACATTATGACAAACAGTATATAAGCGTTAATAAAGCATGCAGGTTGCACTAACATAGATAATGACAAAATAACGAACAACTTCTAGTACAAAACCTGCGATATCACAACAAAAGGGATCGAACGATGTCAATGCAGGAGGAAATTACGAATTACAGGTGTATTGAATAGAAATCGCTTATATGATTAACTAAAGAAATCATCGATTTTTAAATTTGGTGGAGAGTCAAAGGCATATATTCCTCCATTCCTATACTGGAAAAAACACAATTATTTGAGATTTTACCTTTAACCAGTGCACCTGAATTTCAATGTGATTATAATGAGATTTTCCCTTTAAAAGCTGCAGCTGAATTTAAATCTGCCTTGTGTGAGCACAGCATATACCGACACCAGGCTTGATATCACATTCCATCCAGGTGAGCTTGAGGAAAGTTTAAAAGCCTCTGAGAATTAGCACCTACTGAGGGGTAGACTGAGAGAAGGTGATAGAGAAGGGGTGGAACGGGGAGCAAAGGATAGAGAGATGGAGACGGAGAGAAAGGGAGATATAAAGAGAGGGCAATGGAAGAGGGGAGGGAGAGATGAAGGGAGAGAGAGATGAGGAGAGAGGGGGTGAAAGTTGAGAAAGAGAATGACGGAGAGAGAGAGAGAGAGAGAAAGAGAATGAGAATGAGATGAATGGATACAATGAGAAGAAACGAAGAAAATGAATAAAAGCGACTTTAAATTTCAAATTTCGAAGATTTCGGGACATAGAGAGGAGGTAGAGGGGTGAGAGAAACTAAAAAGACAGAGAGATAATGGAGAGAATCGATGAAAGAGAATGAGAAGTAGAGGTTAGATATAGAAATAGCGATAAATGTAGAGAGAGGGGGAGATGGGAGGGGGGGGGTAAAGGTTGATCATCACAGTGATACAGTATTACACCCACGAAAGGAAGAGATGGGGATTCTGGGGGAAGAAGGAGAAAAGGGGCTTACAAAAGAAGAAAAAAATCAAGAAAATGTCGGTGTCATTTGAAGTTTGTAGGAAATGCGATACCTTTCTCTCTCTTCATTATTCTGGTAGGTGATCTGAAGTGCTGTTGGCCGAGTGGAAACTCAAATATTGGATTATCATCAAAGCGAGTGCTTCTCACATGTGACTTCAAGCGATTTAGTGATCCTGGTGATAGCCTACATGCCCTACAAACACGAAATGATGCTCATGTACATTGACTACTGCAAGATGTAACCGACTCGTAAGATAGCTATAGCCTAGGAGAGAATGTTGTAACCAAGTGAAAATATTCTTTCTATTCCATATTGCCCCTTCCTTCACCATTCATATTTATATTTGAGACGTCTAACCGTCTCTCCTGGTATTATTATATATATAATTATCTGCATCTCCTTCCCCATTTCTTCATCGCTCACTTTATCTCTCTTTTCTTGTTTTAGTTCTTGCTCATACGATCACAATTTACTCTTTCAACAATTTGATCGTGTTGAGCTCAGTAACCCTTTTCGTCGTATTTATTTATTTATTTATTAAGTTTTATTTCAGTAGGGTAATTCCATTAAAGCCCAAAAATAAATTTAATGGCCTGCTTTCCAAGGAAGCCCTACATCAAAGCCAAGACAAGTAACAGAATGTTGGTATATGTTTCGGTAGAACGCCAACATCAAGATGGATGTCTTCAATGCGTTAGTAATCGTCACAGCTAATAAAGCAGGGGGTTAAAGCAGGGGGGTAGATGTCCGAAATAATGTATCCTCAAGGAACATAATAGCAGACTGGTTTAGAAATATAAATCCAGGAATTCTTCGCCCAGAAAAAAATGCAGTATACACCTGGGTGGATTTAGCGCGTCTATCGGCGCGGTAATTCACCGATGAACGGCAGGAAGGAAAGATAGTAGGGTGTGGAGAGAGGGGCTTAATGCTTTGAGGGTCCACCCCATCCACCCCTCACCTTCCTTTCCTAGCCCGTTTACCCCTCCCCATCCCAATACTCTGTGAATATTAACTTAGCTTATCGTATTAGCAAAGGGTAAGGGAACTTTTTTAAAGTTCAAAGTACGGACAGGATAATACCTTCAAATGGCAATGTGACGGGGGGTGGCTTCTAGGTGATGCAGGATCGTCTTTAGACTGGGCAACTACTGGTAAGATACGATCTTTTTTCATCATTAGTTAACTGAACACTGAAGTGTAATAATATCAACACATTTAAAAACGCTTAGATCCATCGTCTGATTCAGAAATGTCATGCTTTTCATTTGGGAATATAGACCGAGGTGGCATCATTAATATAACATCAAAGTCAAATTCTTCTTCTGATGTACAACCAACAAAAAAATGTTTATATCCCAATTTTTGTTTTAATAATTCGAACAATTCGAAAAGAAAGGTTCATTGAAGATGCGAGATAAGGCCAGGGGAGTGTTTTTAATTGATAGTTTCATTAAAGGGGAGATCGGTTATTGATTCATCATTATGACTATTGCAAATGCAAAGTATGCAATATGTTATTAACAAAACCGAACGACATAATGTAATGAGATAGAAGAAGCAAGCTTATGAGGCCGCGATAATGTGATAGGAGTATTATAACATGGAAAGCAAGGGATTACATGAGCTGATCATAACATTAATCCATGGATTATCCGTGATTAGGAGAGATTACGTTCAGGTGAGAAAATATATTATGACGATAGAGCTTTATCTCATTATCCGTTATCATATTTTCCGTCATTTATATTGAGAGTTTCACACCGCACACATGGATGCAAAACCCATAAAGGTAAACCAAAACGTGCAGGTAATTTTTTGTTCCTATCGGAAAAATGTAACACAAATTGTCTGGTATCAACTTGGTTAATATAAAATCATGACTTATGTAAAAAAAAAATTGTATTGTGTGTGTGTGTTTGTATTTGTTGGTATTTGTTGGTATTTTTGGTATTTGTGTGTGGTTAGGTGTAAGTCTATTGGTGGCGTAGACAGGATTTTTGGAGTGGGTAACCACAAGTAACATGCATGATGCATGAATATATTTTAGCCCATTATGGATAAGGACAAGTTGTTTGTATATTTATCCTGCGCGACCGATTTTATTTAATATTTGTCGTTGATAATGTTAATCTATTTCCTATTCTAGGCTTATCAAAGGGGGGAGGAGACTGAATGATATTGGCATAACATAAAATGCAAAATCGAAGAAACAGGAAGAAAATGTCATTGTGCTAGTGTATAGGGGCTCTTTTTTAGGGCCAAATGAACATAGGCCCGGTTGAGATTTGTTTTCCGGTGGGGATGGCATTGTATAATATTGTGCAATAAAAAGGATTGTACAATTTGTGCATAGTTATGAAAATTCAGATGATATGAGAGGGAGGGGACGTGTCTTTTTTAAAGAATTTGGTGTCTTTAAAATATCGATTTTATGGGAAATTATATATGATATGAGAAGTAAAAGTTGTTATTTTTATGTGGGATGTGCCAAAGAAAGCATTCCTTCAATTTTGTCAAAAATATTATTCAGAGCACATTCACAGACCTTGATTGTTGCCTGTCTATCATCAATGTCCATGAAACCGCATGATTGGATAGAATGACCCTGATCACGTGGACAAAAATTGAACGCCAAAACTATGTCACCGCGCCACGTTTTTATAGGCTATCTTTATTCTACCGCAGTTATCTTTCAATCTTAACGTTGAAACGGGAAGAATGTCTTTGGTAACTCACGTTTCCCTCAAATATTTTCACAAGGCTCTTAAATCGAATTGCGCTAGTGGACATTTCCATTTTTATTGGTGTATCTAATAACAGAAAGCGTGTTGGATTCCATGCCACGGATGATATTGACATCTAGCGTGCATGGTTTTAGCGCGTGTCCATCCATGCAGTGACATTGATTATCACCTGCAATCCTCAAAACATATTTGGATGTTTCGTCGATAATATTTTGACAGTTTGGTAACAGGTAACAGCGCTTTGATGATGAGGTCACACCTTGTCGTATTATTTGTAGTTTACTCCATCGAAGCTAAATCACGCTGTTCTCGCTCTCTCTCTCTCTCTCTCTCTCTTTCTCTCTCTACCATCTCTTTATCCTCCCTTTTATTTCTATATTGTTCTCATGTTCCAGAAATAATCTTCATCTTGAAATTGACCGTCACGGCAGAGGAAGTATGGAGAATTCATATCACATCTTAAAAACAATTTTGCTGTACAGATTACTCACATCGTGGATACAAGAGGGTTTGGGGAATCGCTAGATCATTTTTGAATAGGAGGAGTAAGGTTGCTTGGTCAAATTTTCCGACAAGTCAGGTGAAAAAAAAGCAAAAAAGTCCTTAATATTTGTAATTTGCTGACAAGGCTTTAAAATGTACATATCTGTCTATAGAGAAAATAGATAATGGCGGGAAGGGGTGTGGTGGTCACACTCCCATGCATACCCCATCTATATAGCGACGCCCTTTGTGGATAATGATGACAGCACATTAAAAATACAAAAGTTTAAGGGATAAAGGTCGGATGGATGGTTAAAGATTTCAATATATATAAATGGAAGAGTACATATCTAGAGTAATTTTATCTGAATTAAGGTAGAGATTAATGGGGGACAGAGAAAGTAGAGAAATGAAATAAAAGGACAAATCGGACGACCTGAGTAATGACTTTAGTAAAGATTTCTGTTATAATCGCAAACATAGTTTGATGAGAGGATATAAGGAATGGGCCTGACATCACTCGGATTTGGAAATATGCAAGTTAATTACTGTAAAAGCAATGGTCAGAAAAAATGAGAGTGTAATAACACAGAGGCGTAGGTTAAGTACTTGGGAGAAAAGGGAACATTACGCTTGGGTGAGAATAAATAGAAGATGGTGTAGAAGCGAAATGAAATTCAAGATAAACCTTTGGATCTTGGACGTTTTGTAAACGTTATGTTACGTTATCCCGGTGTCAGGATTAGAATGATAGAGATCGGTGGGAGTGAGTTATCAGAATCCAATCTGTCTGACATTCTCTCTCGCTAAAGACATGGTCTCATAAAATAGGAGCAAACATTCATATGCACATGTGGTAGAAAAATGAGAACATGGGAGATTGTGTGTGTGAGAGAGAGAGAGAGAGAGAGATAGAGAGAGAGGGAATCGAAAAGGACGTAAATAGCCTACAAAAACGATTCTCTTTCAAATGTATGTATCCATACAAAGAAATTACGTACGTCTAAGTTAACATCTACTGTAGACGAGTTATGCGGTGATATGATTTTTAAAAAGCTCGAGTAACCTTGGAACAAAATCCGCCCACAAAAACAGATGATATTCGTTCGGCACTCTCTCTGCCAGACAAAGTTTATTTCGCATTAAACGGGGCCGCAGGACATTGCGATGCTTCTGTTAGGTTGTCCTACTCCTAGACATGTCATTTTTAAAACATCTGACAATATGACAACCAAACAGCGTGTTTTTTTAGCTATTATTATTATTGCAATTTTTTCATTATGATTTAAAATCGAGCCTTTTATCATTTTAAACGCGAAAAGGGTTAGTGTAGTTGTTGATCTCGGGTTAGATTTAGCATGTTCAGTACACTGGTATACCTATAGAAATCGTAAACAAATCACGAATCTCAGCCTGAAACTCGACAATAAGTTTTCCCGAATGACTTTGGAGAGAGTGAGCGGTCTATAGGGCATTTATCACCGTTTTTCTTCTTCTCGCTGTGTGTCTCTCTCTCTCTCTATCTTTCTCTTTAATTTACTTCTACTTTACTTTCTTTCTACTCATCGCCCTCCACTCTTTATATTCCCAGACCCATACCACAGTGTGGCGACGGCTGTTCAGTTTGTGAAGAGAGCAACCATGGTCGATATTGGAGTAGTACGGTGAGCTTCGATCCTATCCTAATTCTCTAGCGAAGCAACTGGCTCACATCAACTTCACATTCAAACCAGGGTGCATGACATCAAGAAATGCTGGACACCGCTTTTGCCCCTTCCCTATGTTTGATTGCTCATTCATTATAAAACTGTACAAAGAATATAAGGGAATTTCCTCGAGAAAGTGAGATTCATTGGTAAGGTATTTCATACGTTTAATTTTTTTGTTTAAAGATATAGGAAACTGAACGGGAGATAAGACTACCCAGACACGCTGCAAGAATTATTAAATTTGTTTATTATCATTTTCGACACAAGTTTCATACATAGGCTATTAATGTGCAGAGTTTCATACAAAATTAAAATCCGCGAAATATTTTAAATCACATGTCTGTAAGATTTCATTTAGGTTATAGCTTGGGGTTTATTAATGTTCTGTGCTAAATCTCATAAGATTTTACCGCAAAAGGGATCCAATACCTTTACTATTATACAACTTAACGCAACACAATACAACCTATAAGGATCACTCCGCCATTTTGAATTCCACCTGAAGTTCCCGGAAATGCTACCCTAGTGGTTCAAGAGACAGGGCCGTAATCGAGCCTGATCGTTTATCTGAAAGACTATTTAACTTTTCCTTCCATACCTTTCCTGTTTGAAGGATGTATCATTATCATTTTGGTTTACCTTGCATGACCCTGATATATCGCTAACGGTACTTTTTCATCATGCATGGTTGGTGTTCTGTCGTTTATTGCATCTTTAAAGCTGTGGGAAGATGTTTGATAACTGGCATCTAAACGCTAAACGCTTCTCACATGATTGAAGATGCTTTACAAAAGAAAAAAAATATGTGTAAGAATTATACCCGATATCTAACATTTTCACCAAATAGTTTGGCATAGATACTAAGTGGATATCATTGTTATAAGTACACACTAAATGAATATTGATTCCTGTATACATTGGCCGACTTACCGGTAAAATTCGAGGCTGGACTTCACAGTAGTGACTTCTGTTCTTATGGCATCCCTTGTGAGACTTCTGAATGCTGTGAAACAACAATGTGTCAAATTTAATAAGATACGAGTAAAATGTAATCCTGCATGTTGAAACATAGACAGACAAACAAACGGAACGACGTCATGGATGTAAGAAAGTTAGTTTATATCAGTGTGCTACCAATAATATAGACTAAACTACGGGGGCACCCCCATCGCATGGAGAGAAAAAAAAACAAGCAAAAATTGTGAAAGGAGAAATGAGGAAGTACAACAAGAAAGAAAAGAAGTTGAGAGGAAGAAAGAAAGCTTAAATAAGACGATAGGACCCCCTTTCCAGACCCCCTTTTACACGGTGGCCATGCACATTCTAGTAATACCGCCCGCCCCCCACGCACACAGCATCCTCTGTGCCAGCGCCCCTTCATAAAGTCACGCTTCGCCACTGGTCAGTGTTATAGTATACATGTTGGAAAGGGAGAGGCAATAAAAGAAGGGAGAGAGAGATCGATCGATCGAGAGAGAGAGAGTCGAGAGAGAGAGAGTCGAGAGAGAGAGTCGAGAGAGAGAGAGAGAGAGAGAGAGAGAGAGAGAGAGAAAGCGACATATTTTATAAGCAAAAACAAAAGATAAATCGTTCTTTATCAATATAATAGCAGATATTTATCTTGCACATAATTATTTAATGTTACAGTCATCTTGTTTTGCCATCTATCACTTTTACTTTAAAATAGTGTTCTTCAAATTCAGCACGTCCCTTTGGGGAGAAATACGGAACCTGCCATATCCAGTATACACTCTTCGATATCCACAGCAAGTCTCGGCTAATCTGACACGGATAAAACCCTCGAATTAGGTGGATTTTTAACGGAAATTCCATGTCTTTCCCAGGAATACAACCTAAGCTTCATGTACAGCTGCCTACATGGATTAACATTCTGGGCAGCGGGGAGAAATATGAAATTCCAGATATAAACGATTTTAAGCTTTATTTCAAAGGTGAACGAACTTGGTCAGGTTCACTGTGAAAGCACCACCGAGGGTCATTGGGATGGTGGGGGTAGAAAAAGGTTGAAAAGGGAGAGATAACTGCGTGTGGAAATGATTTATTATCATGATATGGGGCTTTCAATCCAGCTACATATTATACGGATTTCAGGAGCTTCGTGACATTTCGCTTGATAATGGAAGGGGGAATCTTTCTAAGATGCCATACTGTTCTCTCATAATGTTCATCAAAAGCAACGACTGCTGACGGGGATATATACCTCACTGCATATACAGACGGTCCACAAGACCGTTAATGTCGGCCTCGTAATCTCAAAGAAAAGTTGCCAGAAGGCCCGCGAGACTAACATGTCGGTCTCGCGGCGTGCAAATTGTGGAAATCAGAGCGGAAAGGAAAGAGTGATCATGTCCAGCAAATCCAAATTACTTTGCACTAAAATGGATATAAATTAACCATATGTGAATCCGTTATTCCATAACAATTTTTATCACGTTGGTTATGTATTACGTAAAAAAAACCTTCGCAATGTTGGAGTTGATCTACGATCTCTATCGATAAATAAACTGTGAACAAAGGTGTTTTCAAGAGCAAAAAATAATTTAACCTTTTTTGTTGTTACTGAAGGTGGCATATTAGATATGGCGAATGAGTAATTAATCGACTAAAAAGAACATGAAGGTCATGCTGATATGTGTCAAAGAGCGAAGATTGATTTGATATTAAGAGCAAACATTCTTCAATTTTGAATCATTTAAATGTTTCCCCATCATGTCCTTTCTATTCATGCAAAAGGATGAGAAATAATTTGCAAATCATGCAAGTGGCATGAATTGACACGCGATAAAGCGAAAGAGGGATGATCATTTATAAGTCAATCTTTTCATCTATCACAAAGGTACTTCCCCTTTTGTTCAACCGTCGGCATTTTGAAGTCAACACCTGGCTTCTGATTAATTGTCATATCAAAATGAATGAAAAAAGTGGTATTCATCATATCATTTCGCCCTCCAGCAACGAAACCTTCATCGATGAAAGACATGGAGATGAATAGAGGCAAAAGCATGAAAGATGAACAAAAAGATTGTTCGCAAACCGTAGGGAAACGTCAATATTACCAAACCGGAAAGCTCAAATAAAGTGACAAAAGACGAACGCTTCCAGCAATGCATATTTGAGCGAATATTTTTCACCTCATACAATTTTTGTTTGTCCATATTTTACACCATACTTCTCCTTCTTTTCGTATTATACACTCTAGCTTGAATCGCTTTGTCTGTACGTCTGATGCTTTACAGATCATCAACAATGGGACTAAAATGAAGGTGTCACCGGCTTGTTTTTCCTTGAATTTTTAAAACTAAATTTGCTTTAAGCATCTCATCACGGTTCAGGGAAACAAAAATCAAAAGCTTGGCGCTTGTTTGCGATCTCCTGGTGATTTTCCATTGATCGACGATTTGTGGCTGTATAAATTGCTGTCACTCATATTATGATCCAGGAAATGAGGTATTGTCAATATTAGAGATCAAATATACCATGATAATGTCGCGTTCACACGATAGTCATGTAAGTTTTGTCATGTTACGGTCGTGCTTTCTGTCATATTCTATAGCATGTTATCACGATTATGATGATAATTACCACGATCGCTAATTTATGGGAGGTATTTAAGTCGATACTCAGATAATGAAGCCACAGTGAATATCAAGATCGTTACTTTTGTTAAAATGCATTAATTACCAAACATCATAATGGTGCGTCTGGTAGAAAAGCAAAACGGCTTTAACTCTTTTTAACACTTTATTCCACGCTCCCCACCCCATCTCCATGCCTTTCCCTTTCCCCCTTCGCCTTTCGATGGGGAAGGAGGGGGCATGGTAAATGTGCCCCTTCCAAGTAGCTACGTTACCAGCAAGTAATTTCAGGGGCAAGATCGTCCACGAATGATCATAGTGATATGACACATTACCATATTCTCATAAAATTAGAAATGTTCACATGATGTTCACATGATGTTCACATGATGTTCACAATTTGATCTTCGTGTAATTTCAAGGTAACCCGTTGATGAACTGTTCAAGCTTCCTGCCCCGGTTTTTTTCAACACGTTAGCAGATATCAAAACTGAAACTGTCAATTTTACTGATAAATAAATATAAAAAAGTATCGTTTCCGATAATAGGAGGAGGCTGCGAATGTTTCTAAATGTCACGAATCATGATAATAAATGTTTCTCACGTTTTTTAAATATTTTCTGTAGTGCTGATTCTCCTTTTGAGTAACTCTGACGTAATAGTCAATATTTGAAATTTATCATCAAATTTGAATAGCACACCATCTATACAAATAAATTTGTAAAGAAAAGAAGTGAGAACAGAGAGAATTGAAAGAGATGGGAGCTACATAGATAGGAAAAAGAAAGAGAGGAAAGAGGTGAGAGAGAGAGAGAGAGAGAAAGAAAGAGGAAGGAGAGATTTTGAGTTTTGGTGCGTATTTGGAGGAGTGTGCGTGGGTGTGAAACTCTCACACCGTTCAAATATTCTATCGGCGAAGTCCGAATTTCATAACATAAAATTATAAAGGGAAATCCTTTTTAGATATGATTATTATCTTATCTATTAAAAGATGACCCTTTTTTGGTGGGGGGGGGGGGCTAGAACCTCTGCCGGCAAAGTAGAAAATCTGAACAAATTGGGGGGGGGGCTTGTCGTAAGGTTGAAAATTATCTAAGGACGCCCCTACATACGTCGAAAAACGATCGCAAACGCTTTCGAGAAATCAACTCAATGGCAATTATTTTCGAAATACGTAAAACAGAAATACACCATTGTGGTGTTCGCACAATTAGATTATGGACAAGAGTATCGGAATTGCTGATTTTACAAAAGTCTTTGCCATCGTTGTATAACAATTAAACCTGCTTTTCCATGAGTATGTGAGTATGTATGTGTTGGAGGAATGAATAAACATGTATAGTTTGGAGGGATGGCTGCTCGTTAAAAATGTAGCGTGCTAAAAAGAATAATTATTTCAGTATCGCATTTGGAAGAAATTAGCTGACTAATAATTCTCTCAAAATCTTCTTTTTGTTTTCAATTACAGTAGCGGGTTAAATTTTGATTGCAAATTGTATCAAGACTTTGGACTATGAAGTAGAAATGAATCATTACATACCATTCACGATTGAAACTATTTGATACTTTCCTTTCTTGCCTTATAAGGCTATCTTCTATTACTGCCCTGATGTAATTATGATTTAGCAGGATCGTGCGCTTGTTTTAATAGTTGAGATTGTCGCAAAATTTTGTGACCCGTGAACGATCGCTAAACCTCTTCCGATTTGGATCATCCAATCATGTCGATTTTATCGATCGAGGATATCAAAAGTCAAAATCTATCATCGCGATGGAGATAAACAAATCTGTTTTAAAATCAAACAAAGATGTCCACAAATGTAGGCCTAATTTGTATTTGTCAATGGTAAAACTTATCGCGTTCAGTATTTGATGGAATAACATTTTACAAATAGGCCTACATTGAAATAAAACCCAAGAAATGTTAATATAGAGGAGGATAACTTAGAGTTGTCGTTGTCCTTGTCCTTTATTTTGAGACGACAGTTCCTCTTCCTGTTCTATATAGTAATTGATTTCATTATTCGCTAAAATGCTAAAGACAGTTCTTTCTACATGTACGTCGAAAAAGAGTCTTGCAAGCTCCAAAGTTGCATAATATTCGTGCAAAAAATGAATATCCTCTTTGTCTTTGATAAGGTTATTGTTAATATTTCGATAATTCAATTGGCATCATTAGGAGATTATAACTACAGAAAATTTAGGGATGTCGTCGGCAAATTTGATTTTCTTTTTTCTTCCAATCTATGTCGACAAATAGAAGAGACAACCATTTTACTCGTTGGGAATTTTTGGGCAAACTCTTCTGAAAAATTAACACCCCTTCTCCTCCATTCCAAATGGTCTACCGATGCCCCTTGTGTATCATCAATCGGACTAGGGTGACAAGTCGCAAATCTCTTTACGACGTACGGTTCCCTCGACAATTCAAGTGCGTTAAGATTTGAGTGAATACGATTCTAGGGTGTCGCAAAGGACACTGGGGTTCGGCGTTCCGATACTCCGGCGAGAGAGAGAGAGAGAGAGAGAGAGAGAGATGTAGAAATCATGACTAATTTGGCGCGGATCCGATCAAAACTCAATTGATAAAATGTGATCAGTTATACAGGACGAGTGAAACCAAGCGTTAATGAGATATTTCCAGGGAAAGTAGAGGTTAACTTCAGCGCGTCATGTCAAACTTTTAAATGAATAAATATACTAAGGGACCCAAGATCATTATCGTTCCCCACTTTTCTCTCTCTGTCTCTCTCTGTCTCTCTTCTTTTTTTTTTTGGGGGGGGGAGGGAGAGGATGGAGGTGGAGAAATGTCCTCCAAAGTAACGAATAGGTAAAGCAGCATGACTATTTATTTCCGCCTCTCAGGAAAACTATTTGGTTGTCGTAGGAGGGAACTCCTCAGCAAAGGAAAGACGTGCAGTGCACTATCTAAGGATATTGGCCACTGGTATCAGAATCGATCATATTGCCGTATTAACTTGATTATTAAGCTAAGGTGGGTTTCTCTCTATAGTGCATACACCTTTCAAAGTGCAAAATGTCTTTCACTTATAGTTCCTGCGTGTATAACTTTCACCCAGGTCACTTCCCTCAATACGTCAAAAGCTATTACTGCAGTGAGGTCTGCATTTTTACCTCGTCATCAACAGTGATTCGGAACTGACTCCATTAGGATTCATCTTGACAGTAGTTTGACAATATTGTTCTTTACTTCAAAGAAATATATGCCAAATTAAAAATCAGATTTTTGGACCATGTATGATGTTGTAAATACATGTTTACAAATGAGAATCAGTTTGTGCTTTTCCGTAATTTTGATTTTGATTTCATTTATTATCAAAACAATACAAATAGTTCTTCAAATTACAATTTTTTTTCATCATAATAACATAATTCAATTAACTTAATACTTGTACAATTCATTGATAACGATCGAAAAAAAATGGAATGATATCAGTTATAATATAAGAATATAAATATATATATATATAGAGAGAGAGAGAGAGAAAGAGGGGGGAGAGATAGAGAGAGGGGGGGGGGAGAGAAAGTGTGCGCTCAACGCAATATTGAAAAAAGGGGTTAATTTGTTTGCGCCCACAATTCGCGTGCCAAGAGACTATCATCGGCAACGCATAGCTAGCCACAAATTAAAATCTTGTTTACATTCATTGAATGGAAATAATCTACTCTGTATTATCACGAGAAAGGTATCATAATGGAAAAATGACAACGAAAATAATTATCCATCAGGTTCAAGGTTTTATTATTTATTGGAATTTGGAGAAAAGACAGTCTTGTGCATCAGGAGCTATTGGTATAGAATTTTCAACTTGACCCATATTTTTGTCTTATTGAGCAGGGCAATTAGCACTCCAGTTACAGTAGGCTAACATCGATATAACTGGAACATTTAAAAGAGTTAATGATAATAATATACATGTAGTTTCTTTTTCCGTTGGGAAGCTAAAATTATTGTTAGAAGATTTATTTTTTTCTTTACAATAAAATATCCTGCCCGATTAAAAGGCAAACGCGTCCATCTAGATGCATATGATAATGAAGTGAGCCAACCCTAATTTTTATAAAGAAAAAAAAGCTGCGCAGCAGATTTCCTTTACTTATGATGATAAAAAAGAGAGTTGTTTCGTGTTACGAAGATGAGAAATATTATAAATAATAAATATATATCTGATATACGTATAGAAATTTGTTATGAAATGGCAATGCCTTCAATATCTATTGGTATCAAATTTGTATCAAAATATCAAAGTACATTGTTACCAAGTGAATTATGTGCATGATTTATTTCTGAAATGATATTTTGAATTTGGTGGATGAATTAACATCTTGAGTGCTATGAAGGAAGAAAAGAACTAAGCTTGATGTGAACTAGGGTTCAAAACTGACACTTGAAGGAGATTTTTTTTAAAGCCAAGTCATTGCTGCTTTGTGTAAGGACAAAACTGCCCATTTATTCAAAGATGGTCTCTGAATAGGACTTGTTATTGCATGCCACTATAATGTGTATGTAATAATTGGCTTGCATTAGTTAAAGTTGTTTATGAGATCACCACGGCTATAACGTGAATATGATATGTAAATTAGCCGTGAAATTGGTGCCTTTGATGGCGGTAGTGCGGTTGGGTATAAATATATATTCATAACAAAAGGAAGGATTGAAAATTACAGTGTGCAGGTGAACGAATATTTGATATAATGATATATTTCTTTTAATGGGGAAATAGTTTAAATTTTGGCATGAAAATATGACGTTGTCGTAATGTCTCTGTTTCATGCTTCGAGTCAGAAATGTATAAGCGATTTTCCATCAAATATATCAAAAATAAAATTGTATCACATACATCATTAGATCGATATTGGATGGGTTCAATTCTTATATACACGGTGTAATTTTCGTAAACTCACTCTCGTTGATAGAACACGTGAAATCATAGTAAAATGGCGAAACAACCAATACTCGGCCTTTTAATGATGAAATTAAACTAAAATGCTGTAAAATGTACGACAGTTGAGTTTACACGGCAGCTAAAGTCAGTAAAAATGAAAGATTTTATTGGTCATAACATAACATTTTTTAGCAAACTTTTTTTCTTCTTTTTCATTTACGTATTTGGAACATATAAAAAATGAAACATTATTTTGTTTATCTCCTTTCTTTGCCAGAGCCACAACATTTCTATAAGAAAATTATATAATCATTAACTAGTAATATCAATCTAAGTCCAACATTAACGATCACCATTAAAATCTGACCAAACACACATATTTAGAAGAAATAAACAAAGGAAGATAAAAAACAGTAGCGAGTTTTTTTTTACCGAAAAGGCCAAGGGTTTCACAAGAACATAAAACGTGTGATAGATTCGGATAATGTCCCAATTTATTCATTATTTGGCATGAAAGTGAGGGCATAATCCTCTCCCTCTGTGATTGATTTGCCAATTCATGGCACCCTACTTTGTTAATATTAATAGAAACCATATCACGAGCTATAATAAATGAGCATATTAACACCCCGGGTCTATTGTATGCGACAAGAACAAAATAAATACAAATCAATAGAGAAAGGAGTAGCTAATGCGACCAACAGCTGCTGTGTGACTACAGGTTAATGAATAATTAATGGAAGAGGGGAGAATAAAACATACGCAGTTAACCAATAAGCAGATATTTTAATAAGGAAAGTTGGACGAAATGAAAACCTGAAGTTGCAAATGATGAATTTCATTCTTTTAATGGATTTACTATAGCTGCATTTATACATGCGCTTTACAGTCTATTAGTAATCATTATTACGCTCAGTAAAATACGTTATTTCTAATGATTTTCACTACAGTAAAGAAGCATATGACGCTTGAACTATATCTATATACCCATAATTATATTCTCTCTGACAAAATTATTGTGTTCTCTGGTTAGTGTCTTTACCCTCATTTTTATTTATTTATTTATTATTTATTTTCGAGGGCGATCTTCTGTGAGTGGATGCACATAAACAACTTATATGGAATGTTAGATTTATAGTAAAATATCTACAATTACTTTCCAATGACTTTCTGTCATTGAGCCCTTAAAAAGGGAATGCGGATTGGCTTCATGACCATAATGCTGCGACCTTTCGCCGAATTCAATTCATACCGCATCACGAGCGCTGTTTTCAAACCGTTCGGTTGAGTTCATTCAATAATCACCATCGCTCTATTTCGAGTAGCGCTGGGTAATTTGACGTGATGGTTTATAAAAAATAATTTGTTTTTTACTTTATCCTACTACTGCGTGACCTCTGTTTCCTCTGTGCCATCTTAAACCGGTTCTTGGATAAGGAAAACGTGTGGGAGACACCAGTGAGATGCACGCTTCAATTTGAGAGAGAAAACTGTGCAATGTTCAATCTTCATGAACTTTTAATTGAGAGAGAGAGAGAGTGAGAGAGAGAGAGAGAGAGAGAGAGAGAGAGAGAGAGAGAGAGGGAGAGAGGGGGGTAGGGGACACAGAGAGGGAGGGGGATACCCACCCACACGCACAAAAACACAGAGAGGAAATGTTGAAGAGAGGGACGAGGTACATGGAGATAGAAATGTGGATATAGTTATAATCAGTGGATAGAAGAGAACGAGGAAGAGGGGGGAGAGAGAGAGAGAGAGAGAGAGAGAGAGAGAAAGAGAGAGAGAGAGGGGGGTGGATAGTGAACAGATAAAAACGCAATGGTAAAGAATATAGACATTATTGGATTATGAGAGGGAGAGAGAGAGAGGGGTAGGGGGTATGTGCGCGTGCGGGTGCGTGTGTGTGCGTGAGAGTTTGACAGGAAGATAAAGAGAGAGAGAGAGAGAGAGAGAGAAAGAGAGTGAGAGTGAGATATTGCTTAATGAAAATCAAATCAAAACAATAACAATAAAAAATAACATTACAATAGAGGAAGGCCAAGACAACACTTTTTTTTATTCCAACTAGCCTATCATATCGACTTCGTGTGAAGGCGGAAAGGAAAAGACGTGAAGTAAAACAAAATGTTTTGAAAAATCATTATATTGACAATGGTCTCAGTTGCTGACATATGACCTCTTCTACACTAAAGGCAATTTCAAATACGAAAATGATATACGTTGATGTTCCAGAAGCACGGATTACAAGACAAGTCATAATTACAATTTAGTTATCTAACACTTCTGGGGATCTTATCTTGAAATCGTGAAATATTGCCAAATCATTCTCACCTTTCGCTCGTGGCACGGGAAACTTGTCAATCACGCAAATGCAAAACAATTTACGAAATAAAATATTCTTAGTAGGATGATCATAAATATTGATTTCTTGTTTTTCTTTTTTTTCTTTTCCTATTTCACTTGAGAAATGAGGTCAACCTGTGTATTTGGCATACTTTAATCACCTTTTCTGCTTTATTATCTTATTATCATGTTATAAGATGATGAACACTGTCTTAGAAAGTCGGAAAGCGCGTGGATAGCACGGAATGTCCATATCGGATGCTTAGGCATTCAGACTAGGCATTTCGACTTCAGTTGGCTCTCTCTATCCAGATAGTGAATTAATAACCTAGTATACAAGAAATTTCTTAATATTTACGCCAAGGCATAAGAATGATTTCTAATCAGAGCAATTAAGCCAACCAGAACATTGAGACAGTTCGCATATGAGTGCTCTTCCAAGTAATCCCGGGTTGGAAAATTGTGTCAGAAACTAACATCAAGTTGTGAATTTTTTTTGTATGTATGTCCTAGTTTCCCAATTTTCCCCGATTACACTCTGTCACCTTTATACTCCTTGTGCTCTTGGAGCAGAAAAATCGAGAAAAACAAAATATCAGTTTACATCTATAATAAAAGAAAGATGAGAGGGTTACAAAAACCGGTCATAACCCGTCTGCATACCTTAACTTAGTTGAATAATTAGGTTACAAATTTTGCAACGATACCATCCATCACATATCTATAATACAAACAAGGCATGTGCAGTGCGAAGAAGGTGACATTTTGGAAGTCTTGTAAATTAATGCAAAATTTACACCATTCAGTGTCTTTGTTTTGGGGAAAAAAAAGAGAAAGGGGTGTTCTGAGAGTGCCTTCTTCTGTCCCTGACGGTATTATAATAAAATACTTTTTATCGAATTCAGGTGTCGGTTGTAGACACAGACAGACATGTTATCGTTGACCTTATTTTGAGTGTCATGATACTTTGATTGGGAGCTCAGCATGAAGGCTACAACGTCCACATTGGACATGAGGAGCGGTCTTACGGTGGGGTAGGTGTGTGCGTGAGTGAGTGGGGGAAGGGGGGGGGGTGTCAAGGGGTGCGCAAAGATTATATTTTGAGTGGTGAGGGCAATGTCCAGTTATCTCGCAAAATAGTTGTCTGAACGATGATTAACTTCGACCAGCTATGTTTTTCTCAATACTTAAAAACGATAGATCATCTTGGTTAGTGCTATAATGCTCCCTCGCAGAGTCGGCGATCCCGTATGGAACGGGGAATGCATCCCCGCAAGATGTTTTGCCCCTCACCCAGTGAAACACCAAGTCTTGTATTTCAAAAGACAAAACGTATCTATAAGTTCTGAACAAATAACAATTTAATCACTTACAGTATAAATGTGTAATAATGTGACATATACTTTCTCTATATATCCAATTATTGGATTAGGGTTAGACGCCATCTCAGTCCATGACAGACTCTTGTTTTGTCAATGGGAAGAGACCCTAGCTTGGTGGCAATGTGTCTCCCACGTGTGCCTCATGTCAAAACGCCAAAAACAAGTCAAGGGGTACTGCTAACTATTAACGAGCCCCCCCCCTTTCCCGATGAAAGAGGGTGCTCAGATAAT
Source organism: Mesocentrotus franciscanus (assembly GCA_037976565.1). NCBI lineage: Eukaryota > Metazoa > Echinodermata > Echinoidea > Camarodonta > Strongylocentrotidae > Mesocentrotus > Mesocentrotus franciscanus. The sequence goes on from CP137666.1 coordinate 49,106,083, forward strand.
TCAACATGACGACAATATATAGCACACAAAAATTAAAGTTTGGCATCATGGATTGGGGTGTCATCCCACCCCATACCTCGAGCTCATGTCATCACAGTCGTTCTTCATGTTCTATTATCATTGTCTCTTTGGAACCCTGGATCCAATTCACCTAAATAATTTATACTAGCTATGTCTCGGTTTCATTGTAGTGTAGTTCTCTGAACAGACTTCTAGACAGCTGCGTGGACATGTATAAATCAATTTAGGCAACATAAAAATTGGCTGAGTGGTTGCTGATTCTGAGTGGGCAAAGTCGGTCACTGCCCCCTCGCCCCTAGACGAACTCATCCAGTTTGAGATAGGACACTGGAGTTACAAATGTCCGTTATTTCTACCGCCTAAACCAATGGCGTACATGTAGCTACGGGGGGAGTGTGGGACATGTGCCCCCAATCAAATGGGAAAAGATGGAGAGAGAGAGAGAGAGAGAGGGTGGAGGAGGAAGACAATCTGAAAAGAAGATGATAATATCACCTCCCACACCCTCCTTCACACGATGACCTTGTTCTCTCACATTTTATGTACCTAATATACAATATACAACCCCCTCTCCTTCGTGCCCCCAGTGACAGGACACACGCTTTGCCAATTGACCATACTAATATGGAATGCAATACAACATTTGCAGTTACTGGTATGTATCTAGCAACTACATAGTATCGGATTTTATATCAATGCTCACAGTTCAACATGTCAATGAAATTTGAAAGAATAAATCATAACCCTTTTCACCATACACACGACAGAATATGTGATTTAATTCATAAAATGGCTTGTCTGAAATCCACTTCTTCCATTTCGATTTTCTGATAAAAGTGGTTGCTATGGTTGCCTGCCCCTCTCTCTCTCTCTCTCTCTCTCTCTCTCTAATAAGAAGCTAGACACAAATAAGAGAACTCATGAATATTCTATGCCGACTTTTCAGCTATTTTCTTCTCGCTGCAAATTCGCGTCAAGCTGGTCCAAACCAGCGATTGTAAAATTAGGTCTGATGCTGGGCAGATAATCTCTTTCGTCAAAGGTCTTCCTTCTTGCATTTCTGAACAGAGACCTCAGACAAACCTCTATCGGGTATTCCGACCCCGACACTGTAACCAACCATTAGGAGGCGACTGCTGCTAAAACGGAGATAAAATGTATGCAACGGGGGCGTCGGGTACATTGTTTCGGAGTGAGGGCATTAGAGAGGTGAAAAGGGAAATTTATGCTATCGTCATCAATGAGGGCGATTGAAATATAATACAGTCAACCCTGCTTTAGTGACCACCTGTCTACAAAGACCACTTTTTGTGTTTCCCTTGGGCGGTCGCTATAGACAGGTTTGACTGTATTCAGTTTGCACAAGTGATCAGGAAGAAGACAAATTTTCCTGTCGTGATGAGCTTTTTCTTCTCTTCCACTCATAACTCGGGACCAAGCATAGCGTGTTGACTCTTTCTTTCTTCTCTACACACACACTACCAGGGACGTTGCCAGAACATTTTAAGGCGGGATGGAGGTAGGGGGGGGGATTATTGTTGTTATAGATCGTTTCAAAATGCTTGTGAAGAGATGCATGGATAAGATCTTTCCGAAGAGGGACTTTGTTTGCATCGTAATCGTACCACGCCTGGTGATTTTAAGTGTCACAGATTAACTCCAATTCATGGAGAAGAAAAGGGTGACACGTTATACGGTGTATATTTTTTAATGTTGATTTAAGAATAACCTAATTGACTCTCGTTTTGACATCTAATATTTTTTAAAGAAATCAGAACAACCAAAACTATTTGTATACTATTTGTATATTGAGAGGTCTTTGGGACTAGATTCATGTAGATTCAGGTACATGTGCACATTAACAATACTTTCATGAATCAATACTTTTTTGATGAGATGTAAAATTACTGTGACAATTGATGAATGGTCAATGTTTCCAAACCTTCACCAGGAAAAAAATTGAATATAAAGAGATATGACTACGTTTCAACTTAAATTTGATTTATCTTTACTTGACATAATGTTAAAAGTATGCCCGGACTAGAGGAACGTGCGCCAATAGAAAGAAAGAAAGTGATAGAATAAAAGGAACTTAATAAAAACGGAAACAAACATATTGTTTTTTATAGGAGGAACTGAACATAATCATTTTCAAAAACTGAAGGTGAACGGTTTATGTATAATACCTATCATGCGAGCTAATCTGTTAAGGTCTGTGCGGTCTGGACACCAATTAAACGATCGGAATATTGATTTTAAGCAAAGCTTGACAGTTACAATTACTCCATAATCATATTAACACCGTCATATGGAAATTATATTCATTGGCACAGCATGGGTAGTGATCCTATTGTGGAAAATGGTGAAAAGACAAGTACGACGATTTTATATTTCTCATAACTGCCATAACATTAACTCTATAAACGGTCGAAGCTAAATCTGCCTCCCCTATCCCCACATACGTTCGCAGCGAAATATTAAAAAGAAAACAAAATCACGTCAGATCTTTCATGACTTTATAGCCCTCAAGTTTTGGGCATTATTTGGAACCAAATTTACAATATTTCGGCTAGCACGCAATGCCATAATGTAATATCTTCTTATGATTTCAAAACATTTTTAACAATTTAATTTGAATGAAAATAATTTATGTTTCAAACAATTTAAACAATAATGATATTGGTTGTTTATCATTAGTCTTACTTTTCACAGTCATTATTGTTGACATGGTGCTCTCTTTGTTATACATGTACTTTATAGACAGATGTTTTAAAGATATTGACTTATATATATATATATATAAGTATGCATCAATTACGCAAAAGATTTATTGTATCCTTACATGGAATATGTTTTGTGAACGGGAAAGTATCAATAAAACATCGTTGAAATATATTTAAAAAAAATATTGGTTGTCAAAGTGAGAGTTTGACAAAGATAGATTTAGAGGTATAAACTCTTGAATCATATTTACATAATAAAATAAAATAATATCTAATAGCAGAAGAAGATTGCTTATTAACAGAAGGAGCTGTGAGAGGTCAGAATGTAAAACATAAATACGGTGAAAAGAAGGGGGTAGAAGGTGGAAGAAATCAGACTGCAATTGAAAACTATACACCGCTTTGCCGCATCGATGAAAGAGAATAATTAACTCCACACATTATTGTATTATACATGGGAGGCGAGCCCAATCATTATCTGTCAATATTCATGTCTCTCTTTGCACGAGGAAAAGAAAAAAGACAGCGACCCAAATCGGAGGAACAATCTTTCCACCTGCGGTGAGACCTTTTTTTGTCCCTGTTTATCGATTCACCTAAAATCGACCCCATTGTATGGTTCACACCTACACGATCCTTAACAACCTTGTATTTGAATGTAAAGGCGTGAATTATTTCTATTATCAGGTGATTTCTATAATGGCATTTATACAGGGATGTTAACGACCACACGTGATAATTTTAAAAAGACGAAGGGCCGCAGAAAAAAATATAATGACGAGTGTAATAGTGCATTGGGAGTAGTGGGGTGAAACGAGAGGCGAAGAGGAAGCAAAACACATTTCATATCTGGCAGATATTTGTTACTAAAGACATTAGTGTGAACAAATTTATAATTTTAAAACATGTCGAATTTGTCCGATGAGAGCTTCAAGATGTATTACAATTGGATGGATATGAGGAGAGGGAGGAACGTGGCTGACGATGACAGGGTTATCAATTCTTCACCTAATCACCAATCAATTAATGATTAAAATGTATAAATATGTTATTCAATAAATCATTTAAACAATCATTCAACCGATCAATAAATCAATCAATTAAATACGATGAGGACGCAGCCTTAGGTGATTAGGATCCATTCATCACATTAACACTTCAAACCTAAGATAACAGGCGCAATTTGGCAGAGGGTGTCGGACTAAAACGTCTCTTGCCTGAATATAACATGTCCAGCTTCTGAGATTTGCGAGCTAGCGAAACGAGCAAAACTTTTCATAGTGGATGATGGCAGCCACTGTGGGAGCATTATGTATCCATTAACAGGCTCTTTATGTAATGTATTATACATTAAGATATTAAGAATATAAGATTACAAAGAGACCACCTCGTTACCCGAATAAGAGGTGCCGCTCACCAAAATATTTGTACGTGTTTTTTTCTTCAATTCTGGGATGCTACAACCCTCCCCGCCTCATGCGCCTATATGAGACAACTTATGATCCCTGAAATGTTGACTGATTGTAAAGTTGAAGCCGTTTACATGTCAGGTGATTCTGTCTGTGATTAAATTGCTTCGTGAAAACATGTGTAATCGACAATATTTTATGTTTGAGAGACACACCCCCTGCATGACACCCCTATACAAAAGGGAAACGTTTGCTGACATTGAGCTGATGAATATGATTAATGATCTGAGAAGCACAAATAAGCATTTTTTGGGAACCAATGTGTAAAATTACAATAGGGGTGCTTGTCTCGGCTATTATCATCGAGATGTCGGCTGAAATGGGCCCCATAGATCACCCTGAACAGCTCCGTTTGTGCTGCTGCGAAATTTTGAGGGCGAAAAAATTTGTCAGATCATGAAGAAATAGAAGGGAACGTAAGTGTGGTGTTATTCGGCGAAGGAAATGGGGCAGAGTGCCACACAAATAAACCTAAACTTTGGAAGGAAAATAAAGAGGAATTGGGAAAAGTTTAAAGAGCAGGGAGACGAATGTTTACAAGCGAAAAGAGCAAATGGACAAATATTCACAGCTCATTTGTGATTTTTATCGAAGAGAGAGAGAGAGAGAGAGAGAGTAGACATTTTAGAGTTTGAGAAATGCTTTTACGTGTTTTCCTCTTGTTTGTAGATCTACAGCCAATACTTTCAACAACAACAAAAATCAAAATAAAGGCAACCATCGTATGATTTTAATCCCAATCTTCGTAAGTCAGCTTGAGGACAATCGTCAAAATGTTTGTATTATTGTGTATAGCAATCACACGCACAACCATAATCACAGCAATGGGCAAAATGGCTCCCAACTAAATGATTTCACTAGTTGGACTTCAGTGAATTACAGTGGAGTAACCACCCCTCCCTCGTCTATATTGAATAAGGCAAATGTCGTTATCATGATTAGAATGCTTGCCAACATGACCCAGCAACGGACCGTAAACTGCCAAACTCTTCGATATATTTTTCTTCAGCCCTGATAATCAATATTAGCGCATCGAATAACCCAGAGAATTCATGTTTATAAGTGTGTACATGTATTTCTGGATATCTGATAATTACAAACGTGATATAGTAGTGATACCAAATTAAACAACTTATCTGTTCCACACCTAACGTTAAGGTCAACCCATCTAAATATTCTTTCACGTCATTGTTCATATTATGAAGTCAGAATATATAAACTGGTCTAAAATCCTATTTCGAATATACATTTAGATCGGATTCAGTTATTTATGAATATCGAATAGTCGTTTTCCACTTTAAATCAACAAATCAATGCAACAGTGGAAACATAAAATTACAATTTCCTATACTGCCAGTCAAGAATTTGATATCGCTTACCTTTTGTTTTTAATATCTCGAGAATAATAATATCGACGGGAAGGAACACGACTCCGCCCAATTGTCACTATTGTATTAGTATTAGAACCTTGCGAGGTGACTGACTATAATTATATTGAAAGATTTTTACTAGCCAGCAGACACAACAAGCTGAACAATCTTATAATGGCGCCAAGTGTCACAGGAGAAATGATGATGGTTTCTGTCCTTGAATAAAGATGTGTTCCAATTGTGCTGGATTTTTTTCTCCTTCTTTTGGCGACCTCGCATCAGATCACACGATGGCCAAGAAACCGGTGCCCCGGTCACAAATCGTTGCTCGTTTTGCCCCGCTTGATAATCTTCCAAAATGTCCTCACTTAAAAGTGACCATCCTCCACCGTCCACCGCCTTCTTGCCAATTTGATACTCAGTCCGAAAAATCACTAATCAAAATTACACTTATAAAATTAAACTGTCACAGTAGGTTGTCGAATTACAGAAAAATCTCGAACAGATATGGGTGATATGGGATAAGTTTATCTGTGAACCACAGGAGGTGTCCGTTAGTTGTGTCATAGCTTTTATATTCCTATCCGTGTGTGTGTGTGTGTATGTGTGTGTTCCTAGCTCACATGAAGGTATGTTGAGTTAACGTGTGTGCGCCATTATCACCTTTACATTCACGCATTTTCAACCTTTCTCTCAACCCGTTCGAATTATACATTCCCATTCGGTGGGTGAATTAAGACATTTATTCTATTCTGCAATATTCCACAATCCTATATTGACAATTTAAAACATGGAATGATATAGATATATTGCTTGCAGACTCAATCAGTCTATTATCTGATGGCAGTGGTGATACCTTTAGAGCTTTTTATGAGTATTTTTTCAGACCATTTTGACATCATGCATTTAGACGGTGTATTGTGAAGGTGTTGATAGGTGCACTGGGGCAGCTAATCACATCAAAAATGGTGCATTACCACCTAAGGGCTGATCGCGCTAAAGGTCTCGCCAGCTCTCTCTCTCTCTCTCTCTGTCTCTCTTTAATTCTCCCTCTCTTTCGTTCTCCTCTTTCTTGATCTCTCTCTCTTTCTTTCTCTTTCTCTCTCTTTCTCCATTTCCCTCTTATTTTCTGTTCTCCCTTTTCCATCTCTCGTCTTTCTCCCTCTATCTCAATTTTCCTGTCGTTTTTCAAATACATATTTTTTATTATTATTTCTGTCTGTCTTTAATTGTTTCCGTCTGATTGTTTGTCTGCCTATAATTATGACACATTAATGCACATGAAAATGTTTGTTTGAAAAGATGATATAGAAATCAATAAATCAATTACTAATTATCGATGACATTTCTTTCTGTCGTTCTTTTTTATACTCTCCCTCGCTTTCACTGCATGTCGTTGTCTCTCTGCCTGCCTCATCCACCTCTCTCCTTCCCTCCCTCGCTGTTTCGCTCCCCTCCCCCGTCACTTTAACCCTTTCGCATATATTTTTTACATCCGCCCTGTCCAACTCTGAAGGTTGAATTATGAATATGTAGGCAGGGGCGATTTCTTTCGGGGGAAGGGGGTAGATGCTACGCTTCGAGGAAGCGTATATTATAGAGGCCGAGCGGAGAAGAATCGACGCCCTTTTCTACATTATTAGGATGGAGCGCAGTTACCGAGGGAGAACTTGCAATGGGTTGCAAAGACTTGTTCTCATTTTCTCTCAATGGTTTATAAAACTCACTATCTAGACAAATTTGGAGCGAATTCCTAAAATTTGGGGGTTTGGGACGAATCTCTTGAACATTTTCAAAAGTGGTTCCCCATTCCCCGTCCCCTTGGGATCACGCACCATGCATTTCAAAGTAATTGCAAGTTGCATTTTCTACTTAATAATTGCATAACGCATAATTAAATCTATGCTTACATAATCATATATTTTCTACAATATATACTCATGTACCTGTCATTAGAAAGCGTGAAAGTGAGTATTTTACATTTTGGAATAATAAAAAAATGCGCAAAGGAACACTTCAGAGCATTTTGGGCATTTTTCATTTCAAAATATCAAGAAGATAATGCCCCACCCCAGTAATCACTTCCATCATGATTTATTCGAGTTTGTATTATGCTTATTTCATTATCATTGGTTCCTGCTATCATGACCCGTAGAAATAATTTGTTGTCTTCATGAAGATAGATAGATCGGAGATGGCTGTTATTATTGTATTAACATGGACTACGCGACAAATATATTTAGCTACTTTAAAGGGGTGGTACTTTAAGGATTGACATACAAATATCGACAGAAAATTCATTGCCGTCGAAAAATTCCATTGGAGCTCAATAAATCTCAAAGGCGAAGGTTGTCATAACATTGTCATAATTTAACATTGGTTTTCAGAAGGGTTGAAAAGGGAAATATGGACAAGATGAATTATGGACAAATTTTCATCACTCAACAATAATTTGCCAACAATGTGAGGCATTGTAAATCTTTGCCAAATAGTCATTACCTTTGAAGTATGTGACGATCTTACCAGCCTCCTCTGATAGACGGAGAGAGAAAGAAAGAGAGAGAGAGAGAGAGAGAAGGAGAGAAGGAGAGAGAGAAGGAGAGAAAGTGTGTGTGCGTGTGCGTGCGTTGCGTGTGTGTGGGCGTGTACGTAGGGGTGTGCGGGCGCGCGTGTGTGTTTGCGTGTTGATGTGAGTGTGTATTGTGTGTTGGAGAACTTGAGAGATAGAAAGGGAATGGAGAAATAAGAAGGGAATATAGAAATAGGTAGATAGATAGATGGGTAGAACCTAGAAAGATAGAAAGATAGATCGGGAGTTGTGGAGGAGTAAGATAAAGAGTGAATGAGTGAGAGAGAGAGAGAGAGAGAGAGAGAGAGAGAGAGAGAAGGGGATTGTTTTTACAGATATACGACAACAGTTAGTTTTTGCAAATACGAGAAGTACAGAGACCGGTACATGACCCCAATAATATTCTCTCAATCTGGCATAAGTTTTACTGCAATCTTCAGTCAATGTTTATCATGTACAAATCATTTTCATGTACGAAATTCATCGTAAATCGTCAAGTTTTGATATGTTTATTCCTATCACATTCCTAAGGAAAGAACAATAACAATGCTGAAATTGACCCGCTATAATATTTACTTGAGCCTCTTGCAAAATAATTCAAGAGTGACTAAAACAATGAAAAATTGAAATCCCACAATGCTTTTCGAGGAGATAAACGTTGATTGCAGATAAACGTTCAAAAGAATACAGCGTTGCTTCAGAAATGATTGGGGAATTTATTTATTTTATTGAAATATATTTAATCAGGATAACAAGAATCAGATATACATTGTAGATACAAAATCTGTTTTACATCCTGGTCCTGAACAGAATGAAAACGTAATACACGGAAATATAAATAATGAAAATCACCAAAGCTCACAAGCAAAGGTAAAAACAGTATAAAACTAATATATAAGAATAATACGCATTGGAAGAAGTAAAAAGCAACAAAAAAAAAAGCGACAATCTAATAATTCAAATTAACAGGGGAAAAACATCAAATCACTTAAAAGGCATTTAAAATATCAAAAGATATAAGGAAATTGGTAGAAAGTATAGAAGGAAAGAAAGAAAGAGAGTGAGAGAGGGAGAGGGAGAGGGAGAGACAGAGAGAGAGAGAGAGGGGGGGGGGGAGAGAAAATAAGCCATGTCAAGTCAAGAGCAATGTATGAATAGGCATTGTACCACACAGGTTTAAAAAAATTGTCCTTGTACGTACGTTTGAAGACATTTAAAGAAAAGGACGTTTAAAAAAAGGAAGAGGGCTACTGACCAACGCCCTCATTTACATTGCTAGCTGACGCGGTCTAGTTTGAAATTATAGCCACGCAATGAACGATTCATTTGAGGAAGTTCTAGATTTCAAGCTATCATGGATGTGCCCTTTTTAATTGATAACATCATTCATTTATGAGTTTTGGATTGACATCTTTGCTAGCTTACAAGACAAACCGTATACTGATTGATATGAGTCACTTTAATCATTACCGTACACCTTTTCAATAGTTTCAAACGCTCTATTTCGCCCTTAAGGTAATGCAAAGTTTTGGGAAATTTTGAAAATTGGATGGATAGTAATTCTTTAAAATGTTGATATATTTGGATGCCCCTGTGGATGTATTACATGTATAGGCACTAGAAAAATTAGCCCCTAAAACACTTCTGCTTTCGAGAAAGTTGAATAATCAAAACTTACCGGTGCTCCCGGTAAATTTCAAATATTTCAAATAGCGCCTAAGGCTGTTCCATGGTATAGCTGCGACCATGAAAATCTCGGAATATGCAGTTCTGATATATAATTTCCAAACGGGAATAGCAAATCGGTCGATTGTAGTAAAAAACATTGTTTTTTTATAGCTAAAGTAATATCAGTCTTGTGAGGGAGCTATACAATATAAAGAGTTTATTATTTACAATTTCATCACTTTAGACTCGATTTCAACCGCGACAACGATCATTGAATATTGTAAAATCGCATAATGCTTCCAATATGTTCATTTGAACCAAATTCATGACCCCATACCAAAACTTTGTATTACCTTTAATAGTAGATGGAAAAATAGCCAAGTTCAACCCATCTCCGCTTTGAGCATTTCATAGCAATACGGAGCCCCTCCCCATCAGATAATCGTTGATGAGAACATGTAGATGGCGGAACTGACATCTATAATAAGTCGAGTTTATCGTAAAGACTAACGTGTCGACCAATCCAGATTGGCATTGTCGTAAAAGATGTAGATGTAGTAAATCTTATATGGACGTAAACAGAACAGGTCAGTCGTTTGTAGTAGGTCTGCAGTTCTAGGTGTGGGATATCCACACTGATGTGCTCCTGACGTGGGAGGGACGGCCCCTATTGAGATTTAAAACAAATTAAAAGCATAATTAGTGAACAAAATTGTATATTGTATATATATATATATATATTTTTTGTTTGTTTTTGTTTTAGGCATGGTTTTGTTATTGTAATAATTAATTAAAAAAATAAAAAATAATTGATAATAAATATTGTACGATTCAAATAGTGTTATTTTTAAAAGATTTATGTTTAATTTGATATTCCACATGTATGTACAATTTTTAATTATTGCATTATTATACTTATGTTTTTATACTGTTATTGTGTTATGCAGGGCTTAAAAAGCAGATCCATTGGCTTCCAATGGAACTGAATGAAACTACCCTGTTGAAAGAAATCATGAATAAATAAATAAATAAATAAGAGGAAAATCTGACTATCACTTTCGGGCTTTTGAAGGGCTGGTGGTATTTTCGCGGGAAAATAAATCCCTGTTCATGATATCAGTGTTTTAAGTCAAGAATCACGTTAAACTACACATCTTTACAATGATTGGTGTTAGTCCTTTAAACTAAAGTAATACGGTTTACATCCATACTTCTGTGATTTGACCTTTCCATACCAGTAGCAATAGCAATGGATGCACCTTTGAAGCAATATATTTAGCCATTTGCAGGTTGCCATTATCTTTTTTTTCCAAACGACGAGCCATTGTATGCTTATGAGAAATAGGCCTGTGCCCATCCCCCTCTGCACACCTAGATACACTGTAAATTCGTTGTGTAACGACTTTACACAACATTGGGTGGTTCACTCCTTACACAGGGGTTGTGTTAAGTTGTGTAAAAAAATACACAACTTTACACCACCCAATGTTGTGTAAAGTCGTTACACAACGAATATGCAGCGTACCATGCAGGTGCCCTGGATTCTAGTTTCTTGCCCTGTCTTGTTCAATTTCAAGTTCATTATCTAATTAAAATGATAAAATACAACAAAAAGGCAAATATTTCTTTGCACGATGTTGTCGATAACACGACAAGAGAAAACGAAACAGAATGACAGTGATTCAATAACAAAATGAACAATTTATGAACAAAATAGAAATGAAAGCACGCAGCTATATTATTCTTGCTGTTTCGTGTAGCATAATGTATAAACTATTCAGAAAATGCCATTATCGCTGATCTGTAGGATATTGCCATTGTTATCTTCCGACTTTGGAGGGAAAATGGAAGGAACCCAACAACATGAGGACGGTGATGGCGTGCCCAATATTTGCCCGTAATGTGGGCGATTTCAATTTTAGCGTGCAAGCATGTCAATTGACAACTGATGTGAAGCGTGTTTAGGTGAGCTGAAAGGCCACGAGCAGTTAGCAATAACCCATTTAAAGTCACATAATCAGAGCAGATTCGATGACTTGATAACATCATGATTATTTATGCATGTTGGTGCCAGTGTTCTGTCATCACTGACTTATCACGAATTCCCGTTCTGATTAATTTTACAAAAAAACATTATTGCTAATCCCATTTGAACGAGAGCGAGATTCTTTCTATACCGTTTTACCCCAGACTACTGATTTGATTGTGCAATGATACATCACGTTTTATTTCAATTCTGTTTAAGATTTTAAAAAATGACGTTATTTTAATAATGGATTGGGCTTTATTAACTGGGATATTGTAAACATGGGATGAGGAGGCCTTATTACCTAGTTATCGACCTTTTTCAAGTTTGGATTCATAACCATTACTAATGGTTGAGGTCGAATTGCGACTGAGCAGAGAACTTCCCGTATTGTGTTCGTTAGCCCCCTCCCCGACAAAAAAAGGAGCCCAAAGGCACCTGAACACTGTAATAAACCCAATTTTGTTTTGCTTGTTTGCTTGTTTTTAAAGAGATGGTTTTTAGATTTAAGCCCTCCCCCCTCCTTCTGCCAGAGAATCCAGTATCCGTCGCTGATTGCCGATACCATGATACTCTGAGCCGTCTGAACACACACACCCTCAGTCTTGGAGTTCGAATCCCATCACACGTATGTAATCCCTATCCTTTGATCCGCGATGATATACAAGCCAATCAGTAATAATGTTAGTCTAAACACCTTGCACTAATTGCGGATCCACCCGATCAGGCCCGATTTGTCATGAGCACTCCAAATATACACACGGTAATCTTGCGAATTCGACTGCCTACGCTAATTACAGTGAGATATCACGAGACAGGTACAAACAGCGACAACCTCCCCCTCCAAAAAAAAAAAAATAGGGAACGAGCGAGCAGCAAAAACTAGTGCAAAAGAAGAGCGAAATGAAGAAATAACGAAACATAAGGAAATAGTTCCTAAAATTGGAAAATATATCACCAAAAGGCAGCAGTGGAGAAACAATTCACAGTATGATACAAATTTATTCTAAGAAAAAAGGGCCGATCATCGACAACAAGATAATTTATTTATTTATTTATCTCAGTAATATTCTTTGACAATTCCTGATATTAAGATTTATTTCAATCATGAATATTGTAACTTTTATCTACAGATATTAAGTGATGACATTTGTATTGAATTGGAAACGATGAAACAGAGAAGATTATGCGGCTGAAAACTTAAAACGAATTGACAATATTGAAAGAAAGAAGAATAAAAGTAAAAAGAATATACCTTGAAAAGGTGGAAATGGAGAATGAGTATAACTCTTGCGATCTTAGGAATTACGTCATTGGGTATAGGTCAATAATATTACAAATTTCAGCATTCTATTTCCTTCCAAACACGGTGATAAATCCTATCTCTCCCTCTCTTTTATCAGAGAGTAACGATTTGTTATTTTTCGCACCTCCAAAACGACCCAATAAATCATGGTAACTTTTGATGTATCTCGACCATAAAGTTCACCGTAAATATATTCGTTTATACAGGTGCGCGGTGATCTTTTACATGGAGCTCTTCCTTGCTTGATGATTTATGCTACGTGAAAAAGAAAAGGATCTCACGGCAGGTCGAAAAGAAGAGGCAGTGGTGTAGATGTGAGGGGGCACGGGGCGCTACCCCCCCCCCCACGAATGGTGAAGAAAAGAAAAGGGGAAAGAAAGAAGAGAGAGAGGCGGGGAGGTAGAATTGAGGGGAACGGAACATGAAAAATACGACGGGACCCCATCCGCACCTCCTTCTAATATTAATGGTGGCCATGTTAATTTGCTTTTCTTCCGATTTATAGAAAAGGACACTTTCATCACCTACACTAACGCCGTATGTATATTAGTAATTTATATTTGTCTGCACAAGTCAATTTTCAAGCAAAGTTACACGATTTACATCATAATAGAAATTTTAGTCTGTCAGAGATATATTTTAGCATGCAGAAAATAATTTATTTTGTTCGATCAACTGTCACAATGAATCTGTTTTACTTTAAAATGTGCGATTAAACCTTCAATCGAAACAAATTGCACTTTCTTGGAAATTTGTCGTCCACGTGAACTTTTAATGCAGCATAAAATTATGACCATTCAGTATTTTTTCAGAGCTGATCGAGTTTCATTATTTTGTGCTTTACAGTTATTCAAATTTTGAAGGAGAAAATGGGACCCAGGAAGAGATTTTAAATTCTATAAATAAAACTTGTTCACGTGTACACGTTTAAGAAAAACACCTTCTATAAACGGGCTGGCTTGCATTAGAATATTTATTAGATGTGCATCGATTTGGCCTTTAATTTTTGAACCCTCAATGCACATTAACCCACTTGACGTAAGAGTGGTCATTGTGTCTCTTTTATCAAGACTCTTTCCTTCAGGCATGGCGCTTGAATTAATGACGTGGCTCGCACTGTCCCACCATAGAAGGAGGGGAGGTTGCTACATCATGGGTGAATAGGGAAGAGGGGTGAAATGGTAACAGAATACGCATTTAAAAATGGAAATGGATTAAGGTGTTCAAATCAAAAACTAACGGAAGAGATGTCTAAGGGTTAAGATGGGTATGATGACAATAGACATTAGCAATAAACATTAGCAGGAAACAATATAAACAGCAAATAAGAAGAAAGGAGCGTAAACTGGTCTTTATGTCCCACATCACTCTATTTAATTTTGTTAATTCTTCGTCGGCTAGCAATAGTTCCCTTTTATATCGTTATATTTAAATTCCAGAGAGAATCTACTACATCTCCATTCAGCTAGGCGATAAAGACACATGTATTTTGAAGCTATTGACAAGTTGCTTCATGAATGTGTCGAGAATATGATCATGGAATTTCTCTACAAACTCATACCGATCATTAATATTTATGTTTTTATTTAGACACCCTGTAGTTACGTTCCATCGACAAAGTTCTCCTAAAGCAACTGCGGTATATTTCGAAGCATCTCTCTACATCAATATTTTGTCCCGGAACGTGCTCTGAGGCGCTGCCTCCATGAGCATCTTCCTCCTTTCAGTTTTCTTCTTCTTTTCCAACCTAAAATATTTTAATGATGCATGTGTCTCGTCTGTTTCCTTTCCCGCTCTCATCATCGGCGACATTTGGCCTTCGAGATATTGAATGAAGGCAGAAAACAATCGGAGATGTTCTATTTTGCAGGGCTGTCATTTCAATATTCATAATGTATTTCCGTTTGTAAACCTACGGTCTTCGTTACTTCTTCCTATAGGGTAAGAAGGCGAGAGGATCCAATGTTGTTCTTACTACGAGGTGTTAGAAGTTTAACCTGGACGATTACGATTCTGCAGTGATTTTAGCAGAGAGATACCCTTTGGATGTAGTGATAACCGCTTTCCCATAAATAGAGTGGGGGCTGCTCATGAAAAAAAACGATAGCTAGAGTAACGACTCGTACCTTTACCGATGAATATTTTTATATAAAATCTACACCGGTGATTATTTTTTATATCACAATCTCCTTTTTCAAAAGTGTTTATTGCTTTCCTTGAATATGTATGGGGTGTATTCTTGGACAGAGATATGGTTCAAATAGAAGGTCTGGTATGAGAGCCTTTGATGAGGATTGTGTATACATGGCTCTGACTGGATAACTAGTAATGTCCCTTTATAACTAGCAGTGCCATTGATAGGAGAGTTTGGAATGGTCAATCCGGTTCAAGTTGGACACAATATGGCGACTACTGCTTTGTTGCGCAAGCACAAAACAAAAGAATATACGCCATGTTGTGACACAGTGAAACCAAGTTGGCCAAACTCTGTGTATCAGTAGATGGCTCTGATAACTAGTAGTGTCCCTTTCTATAAAGGACACTAATAACTAGTAGCCATGCATCAGCGCCCTCTCTCGATCACAAAGAACGCGCTTTCGTGCTTGTAATGGAATGAAGAGCAGGATTAATTAATGATGGGTTAAAAAGACAAGATTTTCCCGTTTCAAACCATTTTCAAAAATGTATCTTCAAAATTCTATTTGGCAAATGCAGACTCGTTAAATGCTAGTTCTTACGTCAGTAGTTGTACAGAAACAATATTGCTGGGCCGGTGAGGAGAACTGACGCAGCCGGGGAATGGTGACCGTATCGCCTGGATACCAACTTTCCGGTTTCCTAATTTTGTGAGCAAAAAACCACATAAATTAGATTCCTTTGCTATGATATCCACGGTTGGCAAATGATGTAACAATTTGTACAAGTGTAATTAGCCTGCTTCCGAAGGACAGGATCTTGTCACACCTCCATCCTCCCACATGGTTGAATGAAAGAAAATAAAAGGCACTTAATTAGTTTCGATTCAACAATTAAAACAGAGAAAGACAATAAATTATAAAAATCTATGTTTTGATTCAAACTAAATTCTCCGTTCAAGCATGGATCCAACAGGGTTGAATGAAAGAACGTAAGATGCACTTATTCTCGATACAACAATCAAAACAGGAAAAGACGATAAATTATTAATAACCTATGTTTGATTAAAAAAGATCTGTAAGATGATTACAAAAACATCTCCTTTTGGACAGGCATTTTCTGAGCCCGTCGCCTTAATGGCTCCTTCCTACAAAATCCCCTGTAGGTAGCAATATAATGAAAAACACCTTACCCCACCCCGCTCCACCCACATCCTCTTAACTTCATATTCTCATTGCGGAGCTTGACACTACAGAGAGAGAGAGAGAGAGAGACGTTGGGACGGGGAGATAAGGGAAAAATATTATAGAGAAAGAGATGAGGGAGAGAGATGAGAGAGAGAGAGAGAGAGAGAGAGAGAGAGAGGGGCGGAGGATGGCAAACTGAATGTGTATATAATTAAACACCATTTTGTCCATTCTTATTCTACAGTGCGTATACATTTGCCCTTAAGATGGCGCTATACTTTCAAAATAACCCACTGATCTCTCCGATGCCTCTTGTTCTCTTCAGTGTAGTATATTATGCCTACTCTGAAGACTATATAAAGGGGAAATAATTCTGAATCGGGAGTTGATGGGATGGAGAGAATAAATTCATTTTCAGGAAAGATTAATTCTAACAAATATCGTCAATATCTAACTATATATCGATATCTGACATAAACATTGTATTCAGAAATAACAAAGCTATGATGTACAGTATTATATATGAAAATCTTGGTTCATACAAAATGAAGGAGAAAAAAAACTAACGATTATTGCATGTACATAACTAAAATAATGACAATAAGTCTTGCTAATCAATAGGTCTATGAAACAACATTAAAATGGACTCAGATAGACTCGGAAGTGTCGAAATCAAGGACCATTTTAGCAAAGGACCTATCGAGAAAAGGAAGAGGGCGAGAGAGGTGAAATAAAACTTGGCACAGCACTTGGGGTAGAGGAGCTAGGAGAGAGAGAGAGAGAGAGAGCGCTAATTTTTTTTTTTTTTTTGGGGGCCTAAATGAAAACATAAAATAGAATCTACTGATACTTATCGTATTTTCTGTTCTAATACATGTCTTACTGAAATTGTATTGCTCAAAATTTAGATTCGTTACCATCGCCTTGTCAGTGGCCTTTCATTTTAAAGGTACTTTGTCCCATTTGCAGGCCAAAAAAATGAAAAGGTTAAATTCCAACGGCATTTGAAAGACAATACTAATTTAGAACTTCCCTAAAAAAAAGGGGCTTGAAAATGTCTTTAAGTGGGAAAATAACGACTATTAGTTGTCGAATCGACTTAGGAGCTATAGAGCCAGTAAGTAATAGTCTGATTTTTCAGACCATTGTACCGAATGGTCGTACGTTTTATGCTGCGCAAAGATTCAATCAGTTTAATTTTGGCCATTACAAGAAGTGGGTTATTGATGTAGACAAATGCTCATGTACCCTTTACAGCTCATTTTATGTATGTTATTACCAAAGATGAAAAAGCCAGTCAGTCACTCAATAGTGTCTGACAGTGAAGTCTAGCAAGTAAACGGGTTTCCTTGCATAATTTGAATATTAGGACACTGCTAACATTTAAATTTCACAGATAGGACATACATGACATATTCATAATTCCTACAAAGTTCTACAGAATTTGATGTTGGCTGCAAAAGGGACATAGTATCTTTAACCAAGTGCCGTGTCTTTCACGAACAAACTTACAGAACCAAATACAATCATGTAGGCCTAGTACATGTATTGTATTTGTAGGCTTACGACTATACGCGTCTCCCCGTCTTTAATGAATAGTCCACGTTGTATGAAATGCAAGCTAAGAGCTAAAACCCATTGTTTGTTCTTTCGTAATTCAATGTATACGTGCTTTTTTGAAGGCCTACATGAATGTCAAGACCATCGATTTTTGAAGAATAGGGATCAGAAACAAGACACCGTATACCCACGCACGCTTCACCCACCGAAATCACCAGCTATACAGCCGGGAGAGCAGCGGGCTGGCGGGCACTCGTATATCCGTTCAGTAGTCATCATTTCCCGTTTTAACTTGTAGTATTCCTCGGTTTGATACTGTTCATGGCAAGAAAATTTGCTCACAGCATCTCGAGTTATCATCATTTCGAACGTTGAACATTCGATCAAATAAGATCATGTGAAAATGTAGTAGAAAAAAAAAGTGACAGGATTTCCCAAGCCGAATCACGACCGCAGAGAACTCGTGCACGCTATTTCAGTGGAGCATTTTCACACAGGTGGAATCCAAACAGCCAATTTCAACCGCCAGCAGAAAATTGAAGGAGACATTGTACCAAAGGTGGTACTTCAGATGAAAAAGAAGAGTATAAAGGTAGAAATCAGTGTCAGATAGCGACGAAATTAGGGATAAAAATCCCCGTGAAAGGCGACAGAAAAGCCTGTGGCCTCTGCGTGAAAATGCCCCGCTGAAATAATCGTCGAAATAATGTGGTCGAACAACGTGCATAGCTAGCTAGCTAGCTATAAAGAGATCGAGCGATCGCAAGGGTTATAGTTGCCAGTATAGTACACGTACGCACCGCACTATGAATAAGCGCGAGCAGTGTATTTTAATGAGATTTTTGATATCATTTGTCATTTTTATTTATTGAAAAATATTTTTTATAAACTTAATTTAATTTATATGAATGAAACTGGGATAAAACTTTCAAAATATTTTATTTGCAAGCTGTTAATGTATAATGAGAGCATAGTATCGAATCGCACAGCAAATTGGTTACTCGAAAAATATCTAGAGACTCGATCTGATTTTAGTTTTACCAAAGCGTTCGCGCGCTGTTGATGGCGCTATCTAGTATAGTACTGAACTCACATGTGTTACTTGGTTTCAGAGAAAATATGAAAGATAATATATTGTTAAATCACGACATGTATTGATTTTGGTCAAATATATGATTTACAGCAATCGTGAAAATGGAAAGTCTCCAACTAGCAAAGAAATATGTAAGGCTGTAGAGAACTAAAACAAAAGTTGAATATGAAAAAGCAAATATAAAGGACAAACTGCCAATTAATACATTATAAAAAATGGGATTTTTTTTTACAGGTGAGCTGATTGTATATATATAATTTCCTCCCTTTTTTAGTATCTCTTTTAGTTATTTTTTAATTCCTGCTCACACCCTCACTTTCTCATCGATCCGGATACTTATCTATTATGGTTGTTTGCTTTTTTCTTTTTAATGTGTTTTTTTTTAAATAACGGAATAGTTACAGACCTCCACTGATACAAGACCCTCATATAATTATAATGAAATCTATAGGAGTTAAAATATGATGCACCATGCCATTCTATGTAAATATAACAAATTGGTTTATTATGGGTTATGAAGCAGCACCTTCATCTTATAATTTTTGTTTATATTAGAAATTCTTTATTCAGATTGCTTAATTTATATTGAACTAATTAATTTGCATAGAAGATATGTTTATGCTGTAAAAATTGTTACTTTTTATAATGTTGTACCCAAAAATATTAATATGAAGTATTACCGTCACCTTTTCCTTTTTTACATTGAAAAATCTTCTTTTTTTCTCCCAAATTGCAGAATTGTATCAAAATGGGTACACTTGATCGAATATGTACTATATTAGTTTGGATAGGCCTACTTATGGAAAATATTTAAAAAAATATGTCTGTGTTTATAATGTATGAGACAATGTACTATGTTTATACTGTAAGAACAATTATGTTCCTATTTATCATTTTGTATAATTATTAAAATCTGAATAAAGGCAAAAAAGCTTTAAAACAAAACAACACTTCTTGTATATGTTATATGCTATGGGTTGAAATACACGTGGGCTTTATCTACACACCCCCTGTGAATAAAATAATAAATCAATTAATAGAAAATAAATAAACTACTAAGTACATATTACAAAATCAGAATATAGGTAACACATATGGAACAAACTCCCTGCGTTTCTGAGAAATAGTACTTCACTTAACACTTTAAAAAAATAACTGTAAACAAATACTGTACCTCTACAATTCTTACATTTGCCTTAGTCTAAGGAACGGCGCCTTATATCCTCTGGAAAAGGTGCTATATAATTCAAATTATCATTATTATACACATACAGAGGGATTCATGTTGAAATAGGTGCTGTATGTTCGATTTTTATATTTTATTTATTTATTATTAATTTTTTTTAGTGGGATCCTGGTTGAAAAAGGCCATACATGTTCGAATTTACTTTTTTGGGATGTATTTTTAAATAAATAATAAACCGAATTTGAAAGGAATAAATTTGTGATATACATGTTTGTGTTTTTCTTTCCTGTTTTTTAAAAACCTATTTCTTTTTTTACCTATTTCCTTTTTTTAATTTTCAAAACAGATACAGATAACAGAGAAAAATAATTGCCCATGTTGGCCTTTCATATAGCCTAGCTTACTTTTCAATATCTTTTGATGAATTGATAGTTAGATGAAAATAGGAAAATAGGCACTGTCACGGTGCTCTTATGTGTGCGTAGGGAAGGATGGGATCTAGAACATGATTGAAAATGATCATCATTGTTTAACTGAAAATTACACCCTTGAACTAAAACTAAACAACAATAGAAACAAAACACAAACGCTCCTAAGCCCCCCTCCCCCTCCTACCAATCCAAAAAAAAGCTGATTTTAAAATAAGGGTTGATATTATCATCAACCTAAAGGTGTAGTTGGGGAAAGAAAGTCTAAAAAATATTGTATCTATATTGGTACGCCATGCATTAATTATACCGCGGATCTAGCTAAAATTGTGTGTCTGTGAAGCAGAGGCGGCTCATTCGGGGGGGGGGGGCACAGTGCCCTCACCACTTTCTCAAGTATCCCTAAATTGACTCTTTTACATAGGAAAAGTGCCCCTTTTTTCTTCATATATTCTTTCGAATAGGTGCCCGTTTCAGATTCTTATAAGTGCCCCTTACCCCCTCTGATAATTGCCCCTATTCAAATCTGAGAGGTGCCCCTTTTCCTTCGACAAGAGCCCCTTCTGCTTCGACAAGTACCCCTTTTCCTTTGTAATAAGTGCCCCTTCCTTCTCGGATTAGTGCTTCTTTTCATCTCTGATGAGTGCCCCGTTTCACCTGTGATAAATGACCCTTTTATTTTGACACGTGCCCCATTTTCCTTTTAAACAGTGCCCTTTTTCCCTTCTGATAAGTATCCCTTTCCCTTTTTAAAATAAAAAACCATTCCCATTCAAATAAATGCCCCTGTTCACCTCTGATAAACGCCCTATTAAAATTTGATAGGTGCGGCCCCCTTTCCTTTATAATAAGTTCCCCACCTCTGATAAGTGCCTCTTTTAATTTGCAATAAGTATCCCTTTTCCATTCTCATTGGTGCCCCCTTTACTTCTAATACTTGGCCGGAGTTGGCCCTTTTCAATTCTGAGAGGTGCCCGTTTGACTTTGACAGGTACCCCTTTTCCTTTGTAATAAGTGCCCCTTCCCCTCGGATAAATACTCCTTTTCATCTCTGATGAGCGCCCCTTTTTACCTCTGACAAATGACCCTTTTATACAACTGCCCCTTTTCACCTCTGAAAAACGCTCTATTAAAATCTGAAAGATACCCCTTTGCCTTCGATATTTTATTTTACTTATTAAACATATTTTCAGGATTTTTTGTAAGATGTTTATTCGCACTGCATGCAACCTCACAAATCTTAATTTTTTGTGCACGCTCAAAAATGAATATTAATGGCAATATTAACTCCCCGGAGTTATGGCAATTATAATTGGAGTATGTAAAGACTAATTAAAGAGAGAAACAAATAATGAAAACATCCCTGATAATGTAATCACAATTAATGTAGGGGTATATATCAATGTTTTAAAATGGTATGTTTTCGCTTTCAGGTTTCCCTTTGTAGGTGCCACTTTTTTCCAGAAATTGCCCTTTTTTTGTTGCCCCCTTTGGAAGACGCTCCGCCGCCCATGCTGTGAAGCATGCGCCAACAAAATTCTGACAATGCATAGAGAGAGAGAGAGAGAGAGAGAGAGAGAGATCAAATTCGACATGGAAGGGGCCGGGGAAGAGGCCCGAGCGGGAGGGGGAGGGGGAGCTAGCTGGATCACACCTACGAGCACGTTCATTCACTTGACCTCGACGGCCCCCGGTACCATGCATGCCATGCCAGGCACCTATGCCAGGAACCGAACCCGCGCGTGCGCGACCCGATCAGCTGTTCACGATCAGCTGGACTTCACGGATATCATTTCTGTTGAGCAAGATGTCACGTCTTTTACTATTCTCAGTGCTTTTCACCGTATTTAATACGGATCAATGTCTTTCTGGTGAGTAATATTCACAGGCAGACTGCACCGGAAATGTATTGTAACTTCGTATTGAGAACTAAATATAAATAGGCCATTTGAAGTGCCTCGATCTACTCGAGACTCGAGGCTCGATACGAATGATGTCGTTCAACTGTACGAATAATTGTATTTTAATAGTCAGAATTATCAATTGCATAACTTACGTGTTGTAAGGTTACGAATTGTGGTACAACTACAAGCCATAATGATTGTACCACAATTTGTATATATCAAGGCACTTCACAAAGATATATGTCTAGTCAGTCTATGACTATGAGTATGAATTAAATTTGGATACATTAATATGAAATTGAAAATGGTGTCTGGTCAGGTCGCCCCCCAGCCGGTCGCCTCCTATACACAGTCGCCTCCTATACGCAGTCGCCCCAAAATTTTGTGGTCGGGTTAATAGGGTTAGGGTTAGTGTTAGGGTTAGGGTTAGGGTAAGGGTTAGAATTAGGGTTAGGGTTAGGGTTAGAGTTAGGGTTAGGGTTAGGGTTAGGGTTAGGGTTAGGGTTAAAATCGCCAAAACAAAATCGGGGGCGACATGACCAATTGGGGGCGACTTTGTAAGGGGGCGGGCTGACATTGGGCGACCTGACATGGAACCATTGAAAATGGCCTATTGGCATTGCCAGGTCTAGTTTTGAAGCATGGCCCCACGGCCGGCGGCCACGTCCACTCTCGCGATCTCGCACGTGTGTTCAACGATAAAACAAGCTTAGTATGTTTACATGCGCATGTAGGCCTACATGTGTGTAATATATTCGGATCTATACTATTATGAGAGTTTTTAGGTGCTAAATCAGTCATATAAGTATGTAGGCTTATATATCTATGACTAGTATAAGTTGAACAGGTGAAGTTTGCTGGTTTGTTGCATTTATTGAAAGCAATAAAGCTTGAAGAGGATAGACAGAAAGCTTCAGTCTCTGCATGATATCAACGTACTGTTGTTCCGCTGGGATTACATCTGGCTCCTCTGACCGCCTCTACTTTGGACTATGGGAAAGGTTGACAAATGTCAGTTTTATTAAAGAATGCATGACCCATACAAGACGGTTATTTCTGTATATGAAGAGGGGGACAATACTGACCGATAATGACAGCTCCCTGGTTGGGCCAAGTATTTAATTTTAATGAAATGGTTTTTTGTTATTAAATGGGAATTTAGTATTTGACCTAAAAGTCAGTCAATTTCTTTCGGTGATATGTTCAGCTGAGACTACACCTGCATGGCTTCACCGAATCCCTCTCAACGTCAAAAGACAAAATATGTTGGAAAACTCCTCCAAGCAGACAGATTTTACACACCCAATTATTGTAGCATGAAAGAAAAATGCTTGTATTCATTTAAAGAAATTGAATTGTAAAAGGCTTATGTGTAGCAACAATAAACATTTAACAGTGCAGATAGTTTTATTATATTAACTTAACTTCATTATTTACGTGGAAAAAGATTGATAAACGATTGTAATTACAACTCCCACAAAAAGCAGGTGTTAAAATGATCTTTAGAAACTAAACACAAGTTGGCTATAAAATATATACAGATGTTTGCCATTTCATTGATTTTTTTTTCTTCTCTTGCTTATTTTTTTCTCTAACAGATGATTCCCCCAAAGTGCAGATTAAAGACACCATATTAACAGGCACCAATCGTTATGTAGCAGTGGCCACAAATCCTGTGCATTCCTTCAGAGGGATATACTATGCTGAGCCTCCTGTAGGGGCTAGGCGGTTTTCTCCACCTGTTACTAAGAAGCTTCCCGGTGGAATCTATGATGCGACCAAGTCTGGTCCATTCTGCCCTCAGAATCTTGAGACAACATCCATTGTGTTTCCACGACCATTGCCCTCACAGGAAATGAATGAGGACTGCCTGCATCTTGATGTCTACACACCCAGCCTCAGTCCCGGAGAGAACCTAGCAGTCATGGTGTACTTCCATGGAGGCGCCTATGCAAACGGTGCAGGGGGATACTACGATGGGGGTCCATATGCCGTGTTTCAGAATGTGGTGCTGGTGGCCGCGAACTATCGTTTAGGAGCTTTAGGTTACCTAAGTACAGGAGACGAAGCTGCTTTTGGTAACTTTGCTCTCCTAGACCAGCACATGGTTCTTCAGTGGGTGCACAACCACATAAAGCTCTTTGGTGGTGACCCCAACCGAGTCACCATCTTTGGGGAATCTGCTGGAGCTGTCAATGTCATCCTCCACCTCCAGTCACCCTTATCACGAGGTTTCTTCCACCGAGCTATCTCACAGAGTGGGGTGGCACATAGCCCCATCATGATGTCCAAGAATCCTCATCATGTTGCCCAGAGGCTGGCCGAGAAACTTCTTTGTCCCACTTCCAGCAACAAAGAGCTGGTGGAATGCCTGCGAACCAAGGCTGCTGATGATATCGTCAAGGTTGACATGGCAGACCCTGATATACCCACCTTACCTTTTGCCCCTGTTGTGGATGGTTTCTTTATTGAGGAAGATCCACTTGAAGCTCTGATGACAGGGAAGCTAACCCCTGGGCCTGAGCTGTTGATAGGTGTCAATAACCATGAGGGAGGATTCTCAAACTTGGCAAACAGGATGCATGCAAAGTTACTGACAGATTTTAATGTTCAGGCCTTCAGAAATCTATTGCAGTTTGAGGTTGGTATCATCACGAGGCCACTTTCTAAACTTGAATTTTATTAATTGGGGGGGGGGGGTGGTGATAGAGGAGAACAGGTTGATATTTCTTGATATACTGTACTTTTTATACTTGTGTAATTTCCCTTTTTTTTGTATTTCAGGCTGGGTGGTATACATGTGCTCCTATCTTCTTCACTAGATGTTATCCCAAAATATAAGGGATAATAATATTAGTAATGATAATTTGGTCTTGTGAACATATGGTGGCCACATCAGTTTTAATACTGCTCTTCCTGTGGGCATGCAATATTCTTACCCCAGCATATCCAGACATTAAATACACCTGAGTTGAGAGGAACATGTGGACAAAAAATTTCATCCAAGGATGTAAGCATTGAGCAAGAATCGAACCCAGACCTCTCATATATGAGAGTGAAGAACCTTCACCAATAAGCCTATACCACTGGAGTTGTAATTTATATGTATTGTACAATGTATTATTAAAAACAGAGCTTTCCAGTCACATTTTAACATATCTCTTGATCGTGTACACTGTTTGAAAATGGATTATTTTTTATTAACAGCTCCAGAAGTTCATACCAGGGGACCTGAGTGGTTTGATTGATAGTATTGAGCTCATGTATGGAGGCAAGCATGGTATGACTGACAAGGATGCCTTATATCAGCTTACAGAAGTCATTGGAGATCTTATATACATCGTGCCTGCTCTAGCTCTAGCTGAAAGTCGGACAGGTATAATCACATAGACCTCTAGACTTTTTTTTGTTGGTAGTTGGATCTTTCCCCATACCTGTTGAATTGTGTAGATCTTGACTGTTTTTATTGTTTTGAAAGTTACAGTCATATATATGTGTGTTAATATTATGTCCTCGAGCAAGGCATTTTATCTACATTGCTCCTCTCCACCCAGGTGCTCAATGGGTACCCAGTAGGATGCAAAGCTCAATGTGATTGGATTAGTATATAAATAACTCACGGTAGCGAGTGCATTCAGGGCCAAATAATGCACGATGTGCGAGTATATCCAGGTGGCGAGTCGAGCACAGAGTGCATTATTTCGGCCCACAAATGCACAAGCAAACATGCATTGTTTCTTTTATACAACTTCTCCCTCCTACTAAGCTGCCCCCCAAAAGCCAATGAATAAATAATTGAATTGTATTTTTACCTTCACGCTCACGCTTCGGTCTTGACCGTTGACTAAAAAGTGATCCAAAAAGTTGCAAAGTCTATCCAATTTCAGTCATTCAAAATCCGAGATAGACTCGCCACCTGGATATACCGGGCGCATGCAGCTAGCTAGGCCATCTAGTACGTGCACGGCATTCCTGAATTTGATTGGTTATCCGAGCATCATTGCGCGTACACTTCGCGCAAACTTTGACACGCCCGGTCATTGCCACTCGCATTGATGACGTCATTCTGAGTGCTATACCAAAAGCACTATACCTGCACTCCGGCGAGTGCAGGTACAGTACATTTGGATGCTACAGTGCAGTCCACTGAATGTCACGTGACCTGATTTGAACCACTCAGATTACAGAAAATTCTTGGAAGTTGTATAGCATGTGCTCTTGAATTCGTAAACAAGGCAACTATAGCTAGAATGCACCCGAGGGAATAGAGAATCTGCACTGTAATGTGCAGAATAGTAACTAAATCCGATGACTGAGGTAGTAATGATACTTGGCAGTTTTGTCGGTCTACTGGTAAAGTGCTTTGTAAGAAACACATATCATTGTTACTAATAATTAATATTCATATACCAAGACCCTGCCTGAAGGGTTTTGCTGGGGAGGGTTAAATAAAATGTAATAATGTTGATGTGGCTGTACCTTCAAATTTTAAATTTTCTAATTGGACTTCTGCCACATGTTGGTACATTACAAAGAAGGAAATAGATTTGGTCTAAAGCAAAGATTGATGCAGGTGGTACAGCCTTCTGGTATAAGATTTGTTTTCATCATTTACAGGGAGAGAGAAAATTTGAATATTTGAAATGCCATTAGTTCTTGATGCATTAAACTTTAGAAATCAAATGTGTATTTCTTTTTTTCAAATTAATCATTGGCTTCATGATACGTCAGCGGACTGTCGATCACGGGATAGACCCAGGTGATGTAAATGGGTACCTGGCAGGAATTAATTCCTTGAAATGCTAGAGCGCTGTAATGGCAGCCGTGCTAAAGCTTGGGTAATAATCAGGAGCGCCTTGCATGAGTGTCAAGTCTGACAGATCCGAGCACTATACAAGAACCCAATATTATTATTATTATTATTATTATGATGATTGTATTTTAAAATCTTGTATAAAATATATTACAGTGAAATCCTCAAGACCTGCTAATCAAATGCTTTTTTGTTACGCCAATGTTGTCATCATCATTTTTTCCTCTTAATCTCTGCAGCATTGGGAGGTAAAGTGTACTTCTATGAGTACCAGCACCGAATGTCATGTTCAAGAGCGCCATCTTGGGTGAGAGCTGATCATGGTGATGAGGAGGCCATCGTTGTTGGCTTTCCCTTCTTGGAGGAACATGAATTGGGACGTCTTCATTTCACCCCGGAGGAGAAAGACCTTAGTCACATCCTCATGACTTACTGGGCTAACTTTGCAAAGACTGGGTATGTATAATAATAAGAATGATGATAATAGTAATGATGATAATGATAATGATAATGAAAGTAAGAATGATAATAATGATAGATATATTATTAATGATCAAAATAATAATAATAATAAAAATAATATTAATGATGATATTAATAATTAAAAAATGATTAAAATAATAATAATACTAGTAAAAAAAATGATAATGATAATAAATACATAAGTGATTGAGATGCAACTTTTTTTCTTCATTTTTCATTTAACTCTTTTCAGCAACCCCAATGGTGATGGCAATACCTCTGGTGTTACCTACTGGCCAAGATACTCGGTACAGGACAAGGATTACATGAAGCTGGATTTCATCCCAGAGGTTGCAAATAACTTGAAACCAGAGAGGGTCGACTTCTGGCAACATCTCATGACCATTGCATACAAGCGGGCAAGAAAGGATGAACTATAGAGGGAGGTAGATGGTAATGAGCATTGCTAGTAGACCAGAGATAGTCATGTCACTGAAAGTAACTCTCATTCATAACTCATATTCATGGAGCACTGAAGTAGATCCTTCCTATAGAGATTGTATGTGTGATGGAATTATTTGGAGCTCCATGAGATGACCTTAGTTTATGCACACATGCGCTTGTCACAACTGTCTGTCTCTGTACACTATGATAGTGAGACAAACAATGATGTATGTTGCTTGTTGCATTAACAGTGATTGAATTTTTTGTACTAGATAATAAGAAATGATTTGTATAATCATTTTATACTATATTTTTGCAATGATAATTTTATAATGTAATTTTACTTTATTCAGTAGATGATTCCAAAGATATGGTTATGTGTGTGATGGATAATATATAATGATACACTGCTTGTTACACCCTTTGACAATGCCAAAACCTCCATATTTATAAGCATTTTATTTTTTAGATGTCAATCAAAAAGTGTGAAATATTTTTCGAACCTCTAAATTTTCATTAGTGAGTAAGGCTTTATCCATCTTTTTATGTGCCTGATACATGTATTTAGAAACAGGGTACAGCAAACTAACTTGTAAGAGAGTAAGTCAAATTCATGGAGCACTGAAGTAGATCCTTCCCATAGAGATCGTATGTGTGATGGAATTATTATTTAGAGCTCCATGAATTGACCTTAGAGCATGCACACATGTGCCTGTCACAACTATCTGTCTCAGTACACTATGATAGTGAGACAAACTATGATGTATGTTGCTTGTTGCATTAACAGGGATTTAATTTATTTACAAGATATTAAGTCACGATTTGTAAACCTTTTATACGATATACAATATTTTTGCAATGAAAATTTTATAATGTGATTTTTTTATTCAGTGGATGATTCCAAAGATATGTGTGTGATGGATAATATATAATGATACACTGTTTTACACTCTTCAACAATGTACATGCCTCAATTTTTACATTTTTACAATTTTTACATTACATTTTTAGATGTCAATCAAAAAGTGTAAAATGTTTTTCAAAACCTCTAAATTTTTATTAGTAAGTAAGGCTTTATCCATCTTTATATGCACTTGATAAATGTATTCAGAAACAGGGAGGAGTAAAATAACGTAAGAGAGTTCTTGTTTCTCATATAAACTTCAAGATGGGCTATGTCCATGCTGTGGATTATATAATCATGTTTTGTTGTCACTCAAGTTATATCTCATGTCGCATTTCTCATCACTGTGTAATACCTCACGTCGTACGCAAGCTGCTAAATGGCACATCAAGTTGTGTTCCTTACAGTGTGAGATCCATAGTTTTCACCACGGGGGCTGATACCTCGTGCCTGAATATCAACTAAATTTTGTGAGAAACCTAAGCAAGCAAAGTAGCACTTTATTATAGTAAATATGTTATTTCAACATTAAAGTACACTAGATGAGAATGTAAAACTTACATCTTATTTGGGCACCTCACTGCCTAGACATGAGATGATGGTTGCCGGAATATTGGTACAGGTGTATATTGAAAATTATAAGGGACTGAAGCCCCCCATGTGCCCATGGTGAGATCACAATGTATGTAAATAGCAAACTAACACTTCAATTAACTGTTTTAACATTGTCAGGTATCAGTGTGTGTTCAGAAATTAATCCTTATATGAATGACGTGTATAAACATGAAACCCGATCATGTGTCATTTTACTATGATGGTGTCAGGATATAAAACGCTTTGTGTACATAGCCAAGTGTATTATAAAGTTGCATGTGATATTAATCATAATGAGTATTGAACTTGAGGTATTGGAATGACTTTATTGTAGCTTTAACTAAATGACAGATGTAACTAAACAGCAGCTGTCTAATCAATTCACAGTAAATGAGGATTTACCATTCAATCAATCAGACAGACATAAATGTTTTCATGGTTCATCCCTCACCATTTAATTTATGAATTGACATTTCCTTCCAAAGATTGCTGCATATGATGTGAGCTTGATACATTGGAGTGCATCAAAGAAAGTGTATTCCAAATACTAATGAATGGTGCCATCAGATTTTATATTGAACTCAGGAATATAAGTATTTTCTAATTATAGAATCATTTCATTCAGTACTAATTAATTTATAAGATTAGTTTACGGATTCCATTTTGTTCACATGTAAGATGTACAGGAAAGAAATGGAGAATATATGGTAGAGGACATAGCATTAAGTAAACTGATTAATTTCATTTATCAATTAACCTTGGAATATGTGAATTGATGTTTTATTTTTTTTTAAAGGTGTCAATGTGGATATTTAAGCGAACTGTGAATCATATGGTTTGTGGTCCGAGTCGCAGTCATGGCAATAACATTTTTTGGCAATACAATTCTTTGGCAAACTATTTTTGTACATGGCCACTCTCCACCCAGGAGGAAATAGGTACCTGTGAGGATTGTCAACAGCCAATGTGACTGATTTTCAAAGGAATACTCCCTAAGTAGTGGATTCAGTGCACCCTTGTGGGGTAGAAATCTAGTGACAAGGTGATTGTAGAGTGCATTGAATCATGTAATTCATGTTATAAATGTAATATATTTATCAATATATCAAAATTCACCAATATATTATGTATAAATTGAAGAAGAAAAAAATTATACAAATTCCATACATATATATATATATATATATATATATATATATATATATAAATAAATATATACATATATACATATATTTTTTTTAAAAAGATATATATATATATATATATATATATATATATATATATGTATGTAAATGTTTTTGTGCACTCATCTTGTCACAAGAGAAATTTCATGTTTATATTAATGTTGCAATAATGGCCATGGTATTTGGCATTTTGTTAATGTACTGATTGTTTTGCTATCTTTATGATTTGGTATTTCAAGGCACAAAGGTGGCTACACTTTTAGTAATTTTCAGTTTTATGTGATCAAGAGTAAACTATATCTTTTTCGGTAAATGCATGAGCAGTTAAAGTAATTTGTGTGCAATCGTGAAATTCACTGAGATAAATATCGGATACATGCTCATGAATGTAATTATAGCGTACACAAGGAGTGCATTTCATGATATACAGATGGCATAGTTCTTTTCAAAAGGGGAAACAAAACTTAGTTATGGACCACCTTGTACACTTTGAGATGGACTAGTCTAAAATGCATTGCGTGGAATTGTTCAATTTTTAAAATTAAAACAAAATATGTGAATATTATAGGTTCTTTGTGACATATGCTACAAACTGGTCTGTCGAAAGAAACATTTGTGACTCTGTTTTCTCTTTGAAACCATAATTAACTAAACTTTCCTGTTGACCACCTGCATAGTGTTGCTGTCAAATTGATTGCAAGTTCAATTCAATTCAATTCAAATTTTATTGTCCAATTATTGGAACCTTTGTCTTCTATTTTTATGAGAAAATACAGCATATATATTTTGCGACATATCATTTAACTATACTAGCACTAGTAATTTCATTCACTTTGTTAACTTATATCATAAAAAGACAAAGAAAGGTTCCAACTTAAGTATAAGTTAACAAAGTGAATGAAATTACTAGTGCTAGTATAGTTAAACGATATGTCGCAAAATATGTATGCTGTGTTTTCTTCCTTAAACAAATCAATAGATCAAAAAGTTAAATTAGAGTTAGAATGATTAAAAACACAAAGCTGTTAAACATAGATTATCTTAACAATTATTCTTTATTCCTTATTCTTGTAAATCCTGTTCATGCAATTATTAAGTGGCCTCTTAAAAGTTGTTATCCAATTGATGAAGCAGCATCATTTCAATTGCTAATCATTTTTTAAATCAATTACCATCTGATTGCTTTTTCCTTATATAGGAATGAATATAGGAATGAATAAAGGAAGTTTAAGTGATTTAAAATGGCCCACCATGGACCTTTGTATAATCAAGACAATGGACTCCAAAAAATAACTGGAGATTGATGTGTGATGTTGCACTGATATTTATTGTTATAAACCATGTCATTGTGCAAACAATAATGTCTGAAATTGATATTTACCTAAGTAATTGTGGAAAGAATTGTGGAAAAAACATGCACATTAGAATACATCAGAAATCAGTGTTATTGTTTAATCTGGGAAGATATTTGTGATTTATAAGCCAATAATCCTGTGCAATCATCATCTATATTGAGGTTGGATTACTACTTAAATATACATACAAAAATTACATATTTTAATGTTATTTTATTCCAAATTTGGCAATACATTAATAAAAGTAATTTGACTTCATGAATGCATGTATCTCAGTTTGTTGAAGTAATGTAAGGATTTTTTTGGACAAATATTTGTGGCCTGGCTTGTGAATTGTTTTTGTGTCATTGTCATCAACTACGCCCGTCTTTTCAGAACCCAACACAATATTTCAATAGACCTGTTGACTAATTTTATGCATACTTCTTGAAGAAAGGTTTCCATTCACAACTCGAAAGCTTGTCAGAGACTCGCCAGATATAGGAACATTTGATGGTGCAAAGTGGATTCCATCTATAGAGATGCTATTAGGTATAACACGTGAATAAAATAGGAAGCAGGGGTTCTGGGGGGCTCTGGAGAGAAACATGCATAACAGACATTAGTAAACAGGTGGTCTACTAAATACCAATTCTTGCCTTATTAATGCATTATACAAAAGTAGTAGTACTATTAGCGTCTTCTTCCGAAGTCTAGGTAGGGATACATATTTGCCTGTTAGTAATTGCATTTCAATATATTTCACCGTTACATAGGCCATTTTCGTAATTAACCAAATATATACTTGTGCCACGATACGAATTATTTCATTCACCTGTTACGAATAAATGTATTTCAATAGTCAGAATGCAAATTGCATATATTACGTGCAGTCAAGTAGGACAAGTCACAACGTTTGTCCTACCTAGCAACAACTAATGTATGCAATTTGAATTCTGATTATTGTTCGTAACAGGTGAATGAAATACATGTTCTTCGTATCGAGGCGTTTTGCAAAGGCATGTACATACATTTGGTTACATTATGTCACTAGGCATTGCTAGTCGCGGATTCTGGTAATATAACCGATTGATTAGTCAAAGTCTTATTTGAAACATTAATGGAACTTTTGAATTATCATTTTTATCAGGTTTTTTGTATAATTCTTTGTTAACGGCAATCTGAACCGAGATAATACTGTAT
The DNA here is from genome assembly GCA_037976565.1 of Mesocentrotus franciscanus. Lineage (NCBI taxonomy): Eukaryota > Metazoa > Echinodermata > Echinoidea > Camarodonta > Strongylocentrotidae > Mesocentrotus > Mesocentrotus franciscanus. The sequence goes on from CP137666.1 coordinate 49,139,667, forward strand.
CTCCACCACATGAAGAATATACGTTCGGATCGCAATCGGATGTTGGAGAAACTGCAATAGAGAAAAATAGAAATTGAATTTGAAATATGTAAAATCGCCCTGATATAGGTTCCTATTCGTAAGTCGTAACAGTCATTGTTAAATCGTGGCTTATAGGAACCGCGGCCAGGATTCAGGAAGATTCTACATACACTGTGTATAGAGATTATTACACCTTATAATTACAGTATATTTCGATCGCAGTCGGTTAATTCGTATGGGGTTTAATGCCATGCATGTTATGGGCTTTAGAATAAATATGTTTCCTCATAACAACACTGATTCCAATTTATAGGTAACCATAAGCTGACTATTCAGCTTTGGGGATGGCGGACTCTCTTATCGTTGTCTTTAAAAAATGAAATGTTGGCTTTAATATGTAACACATTCAAGTATCGAAGGGTGTATACCTAACTAAAGTCCGCTGGTGAGATAGACTTAATTTGCACTGATGTTTGTTTTGATAACTGTCTGACCCGTCATGATAAACTAATCGTACGATCTGTGTTTGAATCAAGGTTCGTAAGCTCTTAAAATCGAAAGATTAATTTTGAAACATCGTTTCTGAAGCTTCTTCGTCGTAATAGGTCTAGTTGATCACTCTAGTACTTTTCATGACAACATGGCTCTTTCTAAGCCAATTGGAGATGTTATCGCAGAAGAACTTAAATGTAGCATATGTCTTGAAAGACTCGAGTCTCCTCGCATGCTGACGTGTCTCCACAGTTTTTGTGAGCATTGCCTAGACGGGCTAGAGGGATACGCTGGCCAAAACTTGAATGGATTCTTGCAGTGTCCTACATGTCGCGAACGTACGGTGATTCCTAATGTTGGGATCACCGGGCTCAAGCCGGACTTTCGCGCTAACAAACTTCTTGAAGTACTCAAAGACAGAACAAGTAAGCCTGTGGCAACAACGCAACAGAGTTGTTCGCTGTGTAATTCGTCCAAAGCTTGTTTGTTTTGTGAAGAATGTGATTTAAAAATGTGCCAAGAATGTGCAGACTTTCATCTAAAGATGCCAATGTGCCGAAATCACCAGACAGTTCCTTTGACGGATCTTTCCAGTGAAAGTGTGTCCATAAAAAAGAGGGTAGTTATTCGCAAATGTCCTCGACATGATGAACGGTTCAAGTTTTATTGTAAGACATGCAAAACTTGCATTTGTGCCGACTGCACTGTTCTTGATCACTCCAAGGTTGATGGCCATGAATGCGTGTACTTGAAAGAAATCGTGCCACAACAACGTCGCGATGTAGCCAAACTAGTCAGTCAGGTTGATGAGAAGGCCAAAGATCTGGATTCGTTTCTCTCCAAGATAGTTGCTACAAAGCAAGTACTTGATCGGAAAAGTAGTGATATTGCCCAAGAAATCGAAATCGAAGTTGCTAAAATTAAGACAATGCTTCTTGAACGGAGCAAAAACTACATCGAAAAGAATCGAGACGATATAAATGATATCGAAGAGAGAAACAGATCAGCGAAAAAAGCTGCCGAGGAGGTCGCAAGCGTTCTTCATCAGGTCTCTTCATCAGAGGATGACCTCGTGATGGCTGACATGCACCATAGTCTCCTCGAGTCGGTTCGGAAGATGACGGGCATCGAATCAGACGCTACCACACTTGACAACTTACAAACTAAATTCAACACCTTGACATTGAAGTGCGCTCAAAACAGTTCTCACCATTCGTCAATAAGTCTTGTAGAGCAAAAACAAGTTCTAGAGCAACAGAATGTGCCACATGCAACAAAATATTATGCAGTAGGCAAGAAGGATAATGGTACTCTAAGTGTAGTCTATGCGACACGCAGTGGACAGATGTCTTGTCATAATGTCCAAAAGGAGTCAAGACTAGAAATGAATGCAGTTCACCAAATAGGCCGGACTTGTTTTAGCTTTGGAAGAAGCACCGGTTCTTCTGTCGGAACGATTCCAACGTGTGATATTCTACCAAATGGACAACTATGCTGTATAAAGGGAGATAAACTGTTCAAAGGGTCGACATCGTTTACTCTCCATGCTCTTCGTGATCTTCATCAGAAGAAAGGCTGCAGATACAATGACAAGATCTATCAAGGACACTCTATGGTTGTCAACACGAACGGATATATTTATGTTGCGACTGCAGGTTTGGATTACTTGCTTGAAATAGCACCGAACAACATTGTCTTGCCCAGCAAACCCATTGGCAACATTATTCCTTTGGCGATCACCACCTGCAATACAAGCCCATGCGAAACCATCCTCATCGCAAACAAACCAGCTTCAGTCCTTCTCATTGACAGCCAACAGAATATTCGATGCATCTTCAGCGATAGGGAAGGCGTTGTCTGGGAAAACGCGGCATTAACATGTAGTCATGAAGGACGAGTATATCTTCTTTCAAGTCAAGATTCCAAGATTACTCTGCGAATCTTGGACAAAGAAGGGAATCTTCATGAAACGATTTTCAGAGATAGGCCTTTGTCATCACAAAGTTCACCATCACCAGAGCAAACCACAATCACAAGTGGATTTGTTCCCTACGGCTTTGCAGCCGCCACTGGATTATCGCTCGGCTCTATTCCAATACACTCAACCAGAGGCAGCACCCACCTATATAGGCCACCTGCAAAGCGATCAACACGTCCAAGTTCTCCATCAACCCAGCAGACGACATTAGCACCCCGTTTGTCCATTGCTGTGGCGTCGAACGGAGACATTGCTGCAGTTCTAGATGAGAATGAACTTGTTTTGATCACTCTAGAGGAAATCGATGTTTGTAAGGCCTAAAAGTACTGTCCTTTCTCAATGGACGTTACTTTCACCAGACCTGCTTGGATATTGCAACCCATTGGTATCGAATGTTCTGCCATAGCTAGATATCAGCATGTAGCCTACATCTGTCAAAGATGGAAAATTTCATATTAATCAGCTATTATGCTTCAATATAATTTTACTAACTTAAGAAGGAAGAAGGGCTTTACCTACACAATGGGTACTGACATTTAATTTATATTGATAAAAATTCTCATGTTTGGAGAAGCTTTTTGCTGGGAACATATTCCAACATCATACAAAAGTTTGCCTTAAAAAAGATTTTGTATCAGATAACCTCATCCGTAAAATTGAGCATTAAAAAAAATAATTGCAAAAGCTTTCCGCGGTGGCCTTTAAATGTCATGTACTTGCTTACAGATATGTATAAGATTAACAACGCACTTGGTTTTTTCTTTACTCAAAAAACCCTTTATGTCCAAAAGATCATGACTATCAATTAATAAAGATTTCAAATTTTCTCGTTTAAGAATGGGCCTACACGTGCATCATGAGCTGTACATGATACAGTATTTGTTAAACAATTTTTAGCAACCATTTTTTCTAACAACTTTTATTCATACCTCTTATATTGATGTCATCGATGGAATCATTGTAGAACCGAAGAGAGAAGAATGTTACATTTAATGTCGAATTATTTTGGAAAATTCATAATTGCCCCCCCGAATTCTTTCCCCGATTCCCCACTCCCGTCCTGACTGTTCAGTGTTCATCCATCAGTGTTTGCAGTCACTTGTGTACTATTATATGTAATTATCATTTCCAATTATTTGTTTAATGAGAGAAGGGTTAAACCACAGAACTGATAATACGCATTTTCAGATCTTTGGGTTAAACCTACTTCCACCGCACTTCAATGGTAAACCTACTACCACCGGACCACAATGGAAAATGACAGATGGGACTTTTTCCCTTTTATATATCCTTGATGACTGCTATACCCACTTATAATGACTTGCATTTATAAACTATTTTGAGTTAGTACATAAAATTGTTGCACATTTCACATCTTTGTATATGTATTTGTGGTAAATATCGATCATCTAAACCTGCAATTTGCCATTACAGACTGTATATACCAAAGACTGATATTTTTCTTAAATATAAATTAGATTCAAAGACTCTCAATTGTTCATACCAACCGGATAATGTCATTCTTCCAAATAGAACTCCACATCAATCTTTTTGTATTGATTGTACCCTGCATAATTAATAATTCAACAAGATTATTCACCCAAATGAAATAACTGACAAATATTGTTATTTCTATTGGAATTTCAACTTATTGATTATATAGAAAGGGTCTTGCGCCGGTTGATGGAAATTTGAGAAAATATTGACAAAGGCTTATAGCCGAAAATTCGTGTAATTATGATTTAATGATCTTTCTCTCACGGGAGTCACGGCTGTTGGTCGTTTTCTTTATTGTTACTTCTTATATAAACCCCTCGAAAAAATTTGGTAAAATCAAAATGGGTCCATTATAGCTCTCTCATCATAGTATACCCATCGCTTTGATTATTATCAATAGAAAGTGCATTTGCTCCTCTATAAAATGATACCATATTTGTTATGATTTTTGTAGCCATGCAGTGAGTAGTACATCAGAATAAAAGGCAGGGTCAAATGTGAAAGTTGCAAAATGAACTGACAAGCACTGGTATTGTTATGCAGAACACTCTTCTTTGACATAAGAGAGTGTGATATTTGTAAATGATAGCGAGGCTATATTGTTCCCAATTTGGTCATCCATACATGCAAAATTCTACAGAATCTCAAATTTAAATTCATGCATTATATTGACATGTCAGGCAAGATTGTCTACTGCTGGTCATTGACTTTCTGAAGCATCATGCTGATGCTATTAACTGTTGAAAAGGCCCGGACAATAAGGCAATTTGAATGCACAGTCGAACAAGAGCAGTGCATTATGCAACTTTTCACTTTATACCTTGCCCATTATTTTAATCTACTGCACATTCCATGACTGAAAAATCATAACAAATGGGGTATCATTTTAAAAATAATACTCAACATAGCGATGATTATGTCGTGACAAGAAAGATAAAATCGATTATACATGAGTTTAGAAAAAGAAAATTGAGAGGTTTTATATAGATATGTTTAAATAATTCTTTTAATGAATAAAATGGACTGGTATACAATTGCAACATGTTTATGTCAGATTTGTATTACGTTTACTTTTGTATGTATCCTACTTTTCTTTAATTAAAAAAAAATTTGATTAACAATTCCTTGTAGTGTTTCACTGAACGACAGTATGAGTTCTGCTTCCGATGAATTATCGAACTCCATTAAAAAAGAAAATCACATGTAAAAATTATGAAAACTGTGTATAAGTGAAAGTGAAAGTAATATTGTGATGAGATCTTTGAATTATGGCTATACTCTTCGGTTGGCGATGGTTAAGCGGAAGGCTACAATTTGATTTAAACGAATTTTCGTTCAGGTCGCGAAAATGCCCTCGTGGAAAACTAAACAAACAAAAAACAAAAAACTTATACATGTAACTATAGCAGAGGTGGAATATACTGGGACTGAAATTTAGTTTGGAAATGTGATATTCTTATGGTACTCTTTGATCAAACTGGCATCAGACCGCGGATGCAGTTTTTTTATGCTGCTGTGATATTTAGCTTTCCTTCGACAGATTATTTTATCAATCAAGGTATCACATCTATTAAATAAATCACGATAGGCTAATGGTTCTTATTTGAATTAATTTATGTAGCAATTATTTCCGCATGCATTATACATGTTATAGCTTTTATGATAATTTTGCCCATTTCTTTGAGTTCGGGAACATCAACTTGTATAACCAATCTTGTAACTCAGCTTTACTCTTTTAACTTTTATTGTACTCTATATTTCTATACATCTACAATTTATTTCACCGGCGTGTCCAGATTTGATCTCTATTTCTTCATTCTTTATTAAACTTGAAACCTTCATATCTTTGATTTAGAAATCGCTCCATCAGTTTTCGCGGGCTACCTAATAATAATAATAATAATAGCTAGTTCTTATATAGCGCTTTTCAGGACCGAAGGCCCTCTCAAAGCGCTTTACAGATATATATATATATATATATATTATTACCCCGGTCATCGGATTCAGGCTTACCCGCACACAATGTATGCACATTCTCCACTCCCTGGGGAGCATTCAAGCCAGGCGTCAATTTTACAAGCGCACACTTGCTAATCTAAGCACATTAGCTTTCGCATCCTACCAGGTACCCATTTAACACCTGGGTGGAGAGTGGCAAATGTAGATCAATGTCTTGCCAAAGGACATTAGTGCCGCAGTGGGACTTGAACCACGGACCTTGTGATCCACAGTCCAGTGATATATCCACTCGTCCACGACACCTCTACATCGTTGCAATAAACATGTAAAATATTAATTCTTAAATTTCTGTTTTACTCAAAACAAATGGCAATTTTATATATAACAATGAAATCGCATGTAAATATTCAAAATACTTGTTCAGTTTTCAATATCTTTTAAGGTGTTTTCAATGTACTACTTTTATCCCATGTACTTTTTACTCTGTAAATTGACCAACTTCAGCTCTTATATCTGCATGTTCGATGATTGTTTTAATCTAAATAAACCAAACCAACCAATACCCAACCGTATCCGTATTAATTCATTATAATAGTTGAAACGATATTTTAAAGTTGAATCTGGGTTTCCTTTTTATGACTCACATTGTATTCTATTTGAAGAATCTGTTCAGAGATTACTATACATTCATATTTACGTTCATGCCATTATATTAATTTCACATTCATCGAATTTTGTTTTTAAAAAAGTTTTATATTTTTTGACATACTTGCACCTGTATATACAGGCACAAAGTTAAACATTAATAGAAGTAGGCCTATTAGTTATTGGCTCTTAATGGCACACGACCCTATCACCATTCAAATGGCTTTTAAAAATCTACCTCTTTATTACATATGGGACCTATATATATATATATATATATACACCGGTGTGTTGGCTCAGTCAGTAGAGCGTCCGCCTCACAACCGGGAGGTCGTGGGTTCGAACCCCGGCCGCGTCATACCAAAAGACGTTAAAAGATGGGAGTCGCTGCTACCTTGTTTGGCGTTCAACAATAAGGGGATAGAGCAATGTCGATCTGGCGCTGCTCAGTGGCTGCCGGGCTCACGATCAATTGGGCACAAAGAATTTCCATTTTCGGTTTAATAAAATTTGGAGTGGACTATTAAAGATTATTATTATTATTATTATTATTATATATATATATTTATGGCACTCAATTTCATTTTATATGAAATATGAATAATCATGTATAATTATAGGATGCAAACTTAATAGGCTTTTTTCATTTCTGCTGTACCTGCTTTTTGTTAATGCGACCAGGCTTTGCCATGATTTTTTTTTGTTGATGTTGTTAGCTGTAAGGCCTTACTCTAAAACATTGTGAAAGAAAGGGGAAAGAATGATATTAAGTTTTCAAAGTTATAATTCAAAGTGATTGTTTATTCAGAATATCCCTGAAGAAAAAAAACATACAAAATGATAAATACAAACCAGGAACCGTTTCACCAAACTTGATATCAATAACAAGTTGCAATAACTCTGACAAGCTACTGAAATCGTCGCATTGATTGGCTGAAAGAGAATTTGTCAAACAGTTCCAGCATTTGTAACAAGTTGCAAAGAAACTGCAGGTCCCATGTGCCTTTAATTTGGGAGGTCTAAAATTTGAAACTGAGGGCCATTAGCGCTACATTAAAGGTATACTAGATTCTAACATTTTATTGGATTTTAAAAGGAGGAGATGTGAGTTGGTCTAGCGGTGATGTCCGTGGTATGTACGATCAGATCTCTGTCTTCGCCTACAAACTGACTCAGCCGACCCCGGTTCGAGACTGAGTCACGTCTTTCGGATGGTGATGTTAAAGGTCGGTCCCCAGACGTAAATAATAATTTTTATTGATAAACGTCTGTAATTTTTTAGATGTCAATCAAAAAGTGTGAAATGTTTTTCAAACCTCTAAATTTGTATTAGTGAGTACGCTTTATCCATCTTTATATGCACTTGATATATATTCAGAAACAAAGTTGAGTAAAATAACTTGTAAGAGACTGTTTGTTTCTCAACTTCAAGATGTCCATGCTGTGGATTATGTAATTATGTTTTGTTGTCCACTCAATGTTATATCTCATGTCGCATTTCTTTTCACTGTGTTAAACCTCACGTCGTACGCAAGCTCCTAAATGGCACATCAAGTTGTGTTCTTTACAGTGCGAGATCTATATTTACCACCACAGGGGCTGATAACCTCTTGCCTGAATATCAAAGAAGAAGAAAAAAAAAAAAAATCGAAATTTTAAACCTAAGCAAGCAAAGTAGTTCTTTATTATAGTAAATGTTTTATTTCAACATTAAAGTACACTAGATAAGAATGTAAAACTTACATCTTATTTTGGCACCTCGCTGTCTGGGAAGAGGTGATGGTTGTCGGAATATTGGTACAGGTGTATATTGAAAATTACCAGAGACTAAAGCCCCGCCCCCTCCTCCACCCCCTCTTATGTGCCCATGGTGAGATCACAGGTCGCTTTCTGTGCATAGTGTGATGTGTCACAATGTACGTAAACAGCAAACTAACACTTCAATTAACTGTTTTTACAGTGTCAGGTATCACTGTGTGTTCAGATATTTATCATTATAATATAATGATTATGGATGACGTGTATGAACAAGAAACCCGATCATGTGTCATTTTACTATGATGGTGTCAGGATATAAAACGCTTTGTGTACATAGCCAAGTGTATTATAAAGTTGCACGTGATGTTAATCTTAATGAGTATTGAACTTGAAGTATTGGAATGAATGTATTGTAGCTTTAACTAAATGAAAGCTGTTACTAACTAAACAATTGTCATTAAACAACAGCTGTCTAATCAACTCACCGTTAATGAGGATTTACCATTCAATCAATCATAAAGGCATAAAAGTTTTAATGATTAATCCCTCACCATTTATTGTATAAATTGACATCTTCTTCCACAAATTTGAAGATAATCATACTGCATAATTATGATGTGAGCTTGATACATTGAAGTGCATCAAAGAAAGTGTATTCCAAATACTAATGAATGGTGCTTTCAGATTTCATATTGAACTCTCGGGAATGTGAGTATTTTTAAATTTTAGAATCATTTCATTCAGTACTATAGTTTATAAGATTAGTTTACGGATTCCATTTCGTTCACATGTAAGATGTACAGGAAAAAATAGAGAATATGGTAGAAGACGTAATATTTAGTAAACTGATTAATTTTCATTTCGGAATTAATCTTGGAATATGTAAATTGATGTTTGTCTTTTTACAGGTGTCATTGGGGATATATTAGCGAACTGTGAATCATATGATTTGTGGTCCGAGTCGCAGTCATGGCAATAACATTCTTTGGCAAAACAATAATTCTTTGGCAAACTATTTTTGTACACGGCCACTCTCCGCCCAGGAGGAAATATGTACCTGTGAGGATTGTCAACAGTCAATGTGACTGATTTTCAAAGGAATACTCCTTAAGTAGTGGAGATGGTGCACACTAGTCTTGTGTGGGGGCTAGAAATATGCAATTTATGTTATAAATGCAGTAATTTATTTATCAATATATCAAAATGAAACAATATATGTATAAATAAGAATTTTTAATTTAGCAAATTCCATACATTTATATTGATATGATATATAATAACAGGAATAACTAAACATTCATATTTACGTTCATGCCATTATATCAATTTCACATTCATCGACTTTTGTTATAAAATTAGATTTATAGTTTATTGACATACTTGCACCTGTATATACAGGCAAAAAGTTAAACATTAATAGAAGTAGGCCTATTTGTTATTGGCTCTTAATGACACACGACCCTATCACAATTCAAATGCCTTTTGAATCTACCTCTTTATTACATATTAGACCTATATATAATTCACTCAATTTCATTTTATATGAAATATAAATAATTATATGTATAATTATAGGATGCAAACTTAATAGGCCTTTTTCACTTCTGCTGTACCTGCTTTTTGTTAATGCGACCAGGCTTTGCCATGATTTTTTGGATGTTGTTAGCTGTAAGGCCTTACTCTAAAACATTCTGTTAAGAAAGGGGAAAGAATGATATTAAGTTTCAAATTGATAATTCTAAGTGATTTGTTATTCAGAATATCCCTGAAGAAAACAAAATCATATAAAATTATAAATACAAACCAGGATCCGTTTTACCAAACTTGATATCAATAACGAGTTGCATTAGCTATGCCAAGTACTGAAATCGTCGCATTGATTGGCTGAAAGAGAATGTGTCATACAATTCTAATATAGGTTACTTTATAATATCACTTTTCCATAGACGCCTGTACAAAATCTGGTAAGCAAATTCTTTTTTCTCCGAAGTTACAAAAATGGATTTAGCTCCTTTTGGAATTAAACCCTCTGTATATAATATATATATTTCAATTAATTTCATTTTATATGAATTAAAAATAAATATAAATATTAAAGGATGAAAACCTAATAGGCTTGTTTCATTTCTGTTGTACTGTGATTTCTGTTAATACGACCAGGCTTTGCCAGGATTTTGTTCAGTGTTGCTAGCTGTAGGGCCTTACTCTTACATCATTTTGAATGAAAGGGGAAAGATATTAAGTTTACAAAGTGATAATTCAAAGTGATAATTTATTCAGAATATCCCTGAAGAAAAAAAAAACTTACACAAATTGATTAAAAAATACCAGGATCCGTTTTACAAAACTTGATATCAATAACGAATTGCAGCTTTTACAAGCTTCTGAAATCGTCGCATTTGACTGGCTGAGAGAGAATTTGTCATACAATTCTAGCATTTGTAACAAGTTTGAACGAAACAGGTCCCATGTGCCTTTAATTTGGAAGGTATAAAAGTAAACTTCTTCAAATTTCTCTTTGAAATCAATTGTCTGGATAACCAATCTGTGCCTGTGGCTGTGGGGACAGTGGGCGGGACTCAAGATATGTGGATGTACGGTGTACCAGATATGACCAGTGAATTCCATGGTCATGGTGTTTCTTTTATCTAGCTGTTCTAAGTTTTTATCAATTAATTCATAGCATTAAATCTATGATATCTCCCACTATGACTGTGACTGTGATTAAGACTGTGACTGTGAAACCTATAATCCTAGTCGTAAAATTAGAACAGTAAATCCGTCTCTTCTTGTTGGCCTCTAGCTAGCTTTTATAGGGAAACAGTGAATGCAGTAACTTTGATAAGAGGCCATTGAGAAGAGACAGATTAATTGGTTTTGTAACTTCCATGATTGTGATAATGTTGTCATTCAAATCGTCTCAACTGATGAATTGAAAGAGAGAAAAAAATGATTGATATTATTGATGTAGTTTGTGTCAGCTTTTTAAGGTTAATTTTGGTCTTAATGAGTGCATGTCGTTATATAAATAAGAAAATGATAAAAACAAGGTATCTTATGTAAACTTTATTTACCTAACTTTCTTCCATACATACATTATGTTAGAATATCGCTAATCAAAGTGCAGCTCATTGCCTATAGCCATGCAGCTGATATAGCCATGTAAGGTGTGTGCTGAGGGTATTACTGCCTGAGCTTCGCGGAGGAATCCAGCAGTGACTGCCCACACTCTTATGCTAATAGGGACTTTTAGATTTGCACGACGAGAACGTGGACTGCCACGTGTGACATCCTTTTAAGGTAATGTGACGTCCTTTTATTAAGGCACTGCCGGGCACGGCCCAGTGCCTTAACACAATGTCACACGCGGCAGTCCACGTTCTCGTCGTGTAAAACGAAAACCCTCTAATGTGACGTCCTTTTGGCCGGGCACTGCCAGTGCCTTAAAAGGACGTCACATTGCATTAAAAGGTGTCACACGTCGCAGTCTACGTTCTCGTCGTGCAAATCAAAAAGTCCCTATTAGCATAAGAGTGTGGGCAGTCACTGCTGGATTCATCCGCGAAGCTCAGGCAGTAATACCCTCAGCACAATTTCAAGACTTTTCAATCGTGATAATAATTTACTCTTTCATCTAGTTTTAAATCACCTTTTCTTTCGTTGCTTAGGGTATAGAAACCACATTGTATGTACTTGTGTGATGACTGATTGTGAACTGTATGTATAGGCTTCTGTTTGGTTTTGATGGAGTGCATTGTTTATTATATTTTCGATATTTAATAGTAAATATTTTCAAACAACCTAACAATTAATAACGATGGACATAGTCAAATAAAGAGAGGGTTTTTCCTCTTTGTCTTTGCTTTCATTCTGAGTTGGTATGCCTAATTTTTCGCACATTTATCAAAATACAACCCACACACACAGACACACACTCAAATAATGATAATAACAGAGCCCTCTGAATTATCAGTATTATAATAATGTAGTAGTAATGATTATAATAATAATAACAATGGAGTTGTAATGATTATAATAATACTAATAATGATAATGTAGTAGTAATGAATATATATTAAAAAAATAAAAATAATAATGATAATGATAATGATAATAATAATAATAATGTTAATAATAATTTCAAAAATAATAATTATTATATAGTGCAGCTACTATTCAAATATACCCTACTGATTTTTTTTTTGAAGACTAGATCTAAGTCGCAATGAAATATCGCTAGAAAAGTTAAATAGTATAGACATGTACATTGCCATTGCTCTATAACGATTTATTCTTATTCTTATTAAAGTTTATTTCAACTTACTGGTATTTGAATTTTCAGCGAAATAAACTTTTTATGTTTTTCTACATATTTTTAAATCCGAACGTACTTTTGCTGCAGATTGCAGACCTGTACTAATTTGCTTGTCTAGAAGGACTCCCATAAGAATTAACAGGGAGCCCTGCCCCTGCCTGCAGCGGCCATCTTAACAAAATATCAAATAAAATGGACCCCCTCCACATGGTCTTGTGTATTTTTCTTCTTTTGTTCTTCTCCGCAGAGGTGTTTTCAATCTGGAATCCGATGGGCTGATGCGATGCATTTCCACAACAAAACGTTTGTTAAACTGGTCTTCATCCTAGTTGGGGCTATGCTGGGTACTCTGGTATACATCGCTCAGAATACAAATAACGAAGCATACAGAAGAGACAGGTGGGTAAACGACATTTTCCACCATTAAATTAATTTCTTTTCATGGAATTAGCACTGTTTTTAATATTGAGATTCATCCAGTTATTGAGTTAAGGAGATGAACTTCTATGGATTTAACGGTCAGTTTCATTGTTTCATCTTGCCCATCAGTTACTTTCCAAAAGCCAGGAGGGTGTTAATTATATTCTAAAATATATGTGTTAAGGCCCGTCTGGCTATCGGCAGACCCTGCTCTTGAAGGCACAAAGTACCAAAAGTCATAATACCTTTCTGTATGTTTGTATCTGTGTTTGAGCAAATTTGTTGTACTTGTTTGAAATTTTATGAAGTACTGATACAATTACTGGATGTAAACATACCCACGAAAGTTTTGTAATCAATACCTGGTATTCATTTATACACAACCAATTTATTCCATGAAAACCAGGTGATTGGAGTATTCTTCAGCTAGTAGGGGAATTAAGCTATCCATGAAAGGAGTCTGGATAAAACCAGACCAGACCTCAAAGTATTCCTCAATGTTGCCTAAAATTCACATCTCTCTCAAAAAAAAAAATCAATTAAAGTTGAATATTAATGTCTAAGACACATGTACTTTTCATAGTGCAAAACTCATTTAAATCTGTGCTATCAATTGGAGCTCACCTGGCTAACTCGGCCTTGATTTTGGGCCAAGCATAAGTTGCCCCTAGAGCCGAGTTATGTCAGATCCACCATGAAGAACCTCCATCACTTTGAGAGAATTATGAGAAATGCACTTAGTGGGACCTCTCCATGATTCAATGATCTAATTAAGATTTTAGATGTTTTTGTGACATTTGCCAACTACAAGATGTTCTACTAGAAATCACACTAATTTACAAAATCTCATTTAAAGAGGGTTGGAGAGTTGGTTTTTTTTTTTTCTTTTTCTTTGTGAATAGTTCCATGGGTTCTGTTGTGGATCTAATCATTCGTTTAACTAATTCAATTTGCAGATTTGCCGGTGATGACTTAGCTGAATCACACCAAGTCGACTTAGAACATGACCTTTCATTCCTGGGAAAAGAGCATCAAATTAATCATCCTTTTGAGGTTCAGGAGCAGAAAACAAGACTGAAGCATCCTCATCCATTCATCACAATTGCTCCAAATAATTCAGAACTGTCTTTCAGGATAGATCACAAGTTTAAATTTTCTGTAAGTACATTTTTGTTTTGATATTTCTCATTAGTCAGAGATTGTGTTCTTCTTTATATTGCTAATTTGCTATGATGATAAGTAAACGAATTTCTCTTAGTAGTCTGAGATACAAAATTTGGAAGTATTAAAGGATCAACCTCTTTATATATTATACTTTTCTTTTATTTAAAACCCCAATATTGATAGCAATCGAAAGTCAATAACACCCAAATCTTTTCATACATTATTACCCTGTATTAGAGTCCTTATATAGAAGAGTTACAAGAACCCATGATTAGAAACCATTTATTTCCACTTTTGCACAACTTTTCTGTTTGAGTGTCATGAGCAACTGTGTGTTGTAAATAGAAAGCGATTGAACTCCTTTCAAAATGGGACGTCAGTGTCAGAATTCTGTCTATACCAGCTTGATAACCGCCCTGCCAAATGATTACGCATAGCAGAAAACTACCAGAAAACTACCATACATGTACTTGCCAGAAAAAAACATTGTCCTATTTTATGCGGTAATCATCCAGGTAATAGTAGCCCTAGTGGTAACTGGTGCTTATCTAGGTGATAGGAAAAGAAACGTCTTCTTGTAATGTTTTTGGGGAATTTATGTTGAGTTTTGTACCGGTATAGGGGAATAAACAGTTTTGTTCTTGAGATTTTAATGTGGGCTACCTGTACAATGTTGCATGACTGAATGATAAACGCTTACTGAAGAATTAGCAAAACTACAGTGTACCACATTAGAGATTGTACGACCAAACTCATGCAGCAACTGCTCAGTGGTTAGTTTCATACATACATACATGTAACATAATTTATAACTTAAACCCTCAACTCAACATTGTGCCTATCCTTAAACCTTACCCTAAACCCAACCTGAAACTCAATCACACTATCTTGTTCTTGTTCAATCGTGAATTGTGCATTGATGTTTGTAACAAGGCCGCGATTGGCGGAGGGATAATGAATAAGGCACTTGCAAGATGGCCACTTCTACATGAACAGTGTCTATAATGAACTCTTATTTGTCCATCCATCTGATCATTTAACATAGTGGCAGCGGTGGGATAATGAATGATAACACATATTCTCGAATTGGTTAATGATCTCTTGTATTCAGTGGAAGCTCTTGATAGTTACATATTCAAGATAGTATATACGTAGCTTTCATATATAGGTTATGAGTTGATTCAATAACCAATGTACAACTATTGTGCTTTTATATCACTGCCATGCCAAAGATTGATTTACTGTCCAAAAACACCCCATCTCATCTTTACGAAAGAACCAACTCTAATGATAAGAGCAGCTTTTTGTATACACATATACATGTATAAGGATTTTTTCTTCTTCAAACTAGTGACAGGGTATGATAGAAATATTACATAAGTCTCAGTTACATGTATGTACATTGCTCAGATTTTATTTCTTTGACACATGAAAACAGATGGACAATGATTACAATGAAGATGAAGATTTTAACACTTTTTATATAGATGCAAAATGTGTGAAGAGGAAGTTGAAGCAGCAACAATTAATGTTGAGTCAGTAATGTTGAGTCAAGTACTTTAGCAACAGTAATTGTAAATGGTCAGAGGTTAAATTTAAATTAAATATGCACTCAGCACCAGAAACTATAACTATTATTCTACTGGAAGTTAAGTATCATACCTTTCGAACAATTTCTTTAAACTCTTCTTGCTAATTACAGTTGAAAATGTTATATGTATTGTATCTTTCATATTTCTTCTTCTGTCTTGTTGAACATTTAGAATTGAATTTATATTTTAGTGGTTGCATTTCCAATATGTTAAGTGGCTAACAGGAAGGGTAGTTAATGCGAGCACCATCAGATCATCATTGAGAGTAGGGAGATGGTGTGGTACTCTATTAATACCATGAATGGTGTACTGATGTATAATAACAAGGCCGCGATTGGCGGAGGGATGTCTGAATAAATCACTTTCAAGATGGCCACTTATACAAAAAGATATCTACAATGAACTCTTATTTATCCATTCCTTTGATCATTCAACATCATCCCTAACTCCAACCCTATACCTTCGACCAAATAAAGCCCAGAACAAATGTCGCTGGAGTAAAAGTCGTATGAGATTGTGCTTATTGCATGGGGATAGATAATTATGCGCTGGAACTGGGAAGTATCGATTTTCAACATAATTTTTTTATCATGATTGCATGAATAAGCTCATTTAATATTTTAAATACCCCTGTTTCTTCAAACAGTCGTGTCCGTATTCATTGCAAGGCAAACTACAGGAGTCCCACTGGGCTTCCCAGTACTATCAACCAACCGTAAAGATGATTATGACAGATGGCAATATCAACCACGAAGAATACCAACGCTTGAAAACATACCATATGCCATTTGGATTTTTTGATGAAAATGAGCTCAAGTTTGAAAGTAAGAGTAGTGTGTGTGTGTGTGGGGGGGGGGTGGAGAATGAACCATGTAGTGACATAAATATATGTAGAGAAAATGTTCTTTAAATTAAAAAAAAAAATTTAAAGCAAATTTGTACTGGAAACTGAATTTAAATGTTTTTTAAAACTTTTTTTGTACTGTTATTTCTTTATAACCACTTTGCCCATGTAAAGATTTATTAGTCCAAGTTATTTTTGTCCCATACAGTCCTACCAACAACATCAAAGTTTGTAGTATATCAGATGATACTATCAAGTTGATACCTCTTCTAGTACTATATCTTAGATAAGACCAAATAACAAGAAAACTGGCACTTCTTATGTTGATATTTTTAAATTTGTTCTTTATTTTCATTAATCTGGGACAGGAAATATTCAAATATCTGTGACTTGAACATTGAATTCAGCTAAATTCTCTTATTCTAGCTTTGTAATGGGTTTCATGTCTGTACTCGAATTGAACATGGATAATGCTCAAATAACCAAATTATGGTGACAATGCTTTCAATTTTATCTTTTTCATCAGAGCTCTCCAGAACATTGAAACTATTTTCGGAGGAGGAATCCGTTCTAGGTTTCGGGAATCATCAGAGACCTCAATGCGTAAGCTGTGCAATCGTAGGAAACGGAGGAATGCTAAATGGATCTGGCCTGGGCAAGGAAATAGACAACCATGGCATGGTGTTCAGGTAAAAATCGTACCGATGTCTGGATTTTAATGTTTTCTATTGCAATGAAGTACATTTAGCGCATGTGAAATTAGCCTGTGTAAGAAGACTTTTTCGATGACCCTTATTGCTGCTGGAAATGCATGTGATATGTTGTTAAAGGACTTTATTCTGCAGTGTTCAGCTATATTGTAATTTAGAAAAGAGCTATTGAAATGTTTATAACCTTTGAAATGCCCTTTAAAACTACCGTTCATGAAGTATTACTATCTTAATATTAACGTTCAGAAATTTATCCGTAGCCTTAGGATAATCACTCATAAAGGTGTAATTTGTTAGTACTTTTTTCCTTTATTTGTAGAGTATTTCAAACGAACCCCCTTGTCTGACCCAACACTTGCAAAGTTATTCATTTGCAAGAAAAAACACAAAAATATAGTATTTTTGACTCAATTATTGTTGTCTATGATATGCTTGATTTAATCTAAATCAGCAGTAACACGAGATATTTATAGATGAATGATGCATTTTGAAAATTCAACACTAAAGTTGTGATTTCTCAAAAAATGTAGAGGCATTCTATACCTCACCATTAACTGATTGTGTGTTACTATACCCTACTATAGGTGTATCAAAATATTAGCAAATTCAGGATATCTCTAACTAACAGAGTATGTTACCTTTCAATGAAATCTAGGGCTGAAGGTGAAATTCCTCCATTTTATTTCAGAGTTAACCATTGTATCAGGAGAGGCTATGAACATGATGTGGGTACTCGGACAACTCATTATGTATTCATGGACAGATCCCTCAGCCATACACAACAGGCTGATATACCAACAGATAAGGTAGACAATTAGTTGAACGTCACATGCTCTGGCGACAATTGCTCCGCAAATGATGTCCTACACTAAACTGATACCTAACTTCAAACCAGGACCGCACCCTTTTAGTAACCCTAACCCTAACCCTAACCCTCACACTCACACTCATCCTAACATAATGCCCAATTGCAACCTTAAATGTAACGTTACATCTTTGATGAAATGAAGCCTGGAACAAGTGTTGCTGGAGTAAAATAATGTTGAATCACGAGACGATTAAAAGCCTGTTCTATGCCTGTAAGAAGTTGCATCTTTGATTAATTTTTATAAATAACTCTAGTATTTTTGCCATAAATTTTAACTTACATGTATTTTAATGGTCAATGTAAGTCCACTGAAATGTTGATTCAGTCATAATTCAATGCTTATGATGAAACATACCTGATATATTTCCTTGTTACAAATAGAGAAATATGCCACTAACATCTCCTTTAGATATTCTCTCATGCTGTCGTAATTGTAACTGAACTAGTTGTGTCATTATCATATCAATGTACCACTTGCACAAGAAACACATTTCCTTTCCTCCTACAAATCTAATTATAATAGTGTTTGATTTTAGGCCTTGTCAAAGAATATCAGTGAATCTTGCACTCATCTGAATAAACCATTTAGGCCTTGTGAATGTTTTCCTTGTTTGCTTGTTTTTGTATTATATTTCAATGTGATCATACTAAAGGTTTTTGTATTGCACTCATTTGTCTGAGTAAACTGTTTTTGTAGGCAATGCGATGTTCTTTGTTTGTTTTGTGTGTAGTATATTTCCTATAATCATTGCTTTGTTCTCACAGGGTATCAAGTGGGTCTTCCTGCCTTGTAGATTAAACGACTATCACTACATTTCAGAGGTCGCCAAGGGAACTTATCCTAAACAGAAGCTGAAAGCTCAAGCTGCAGACATCAGACTACTGCACCCAGACTTTGTCAGATATGTTCACAAAGTGTGAGTTCTCTTTTGGCCCTTAAAGCCTGTCTGCACTAGTTTGGCCAGGAGGGATTAGACCTCCCAGCGTGGTCACTGGCAGGTGGTTATCTCATCAACTCAGCTCTCAATTAACATAAGAAAAAGAAGATCATGGGGGACCATGGGCACCGCTTAGGCATTGTTTTCTATATAGAGGGAGCAAGTATATAGCTACAAGTAGTGCAGTGGGGCTTTAAGTCAATGATTGATCAAAATGTATGCTTGTAAGTTGTAAGTAAGCAACCAGGGGACTGACAGCTTTAAATCCTCTCCGATGGACTTGGTAATGAGGATTTAATGCCTTACCAAAGGGCACTAGTGCATCGACTTGGTTTCAAATCAAGGACCTCCCAATTATAAGACCACTGCTCGACCATTGAGCCATCGCGCCTCTAATTTTGTTAGTCTGATATTGGTCTCTTCAGTGCATGGACTACGGTAGTAATCATTAATGCTACTATAATCAGGACATACTTTTTAATTATTAGAATATTGTACATATCATTAAAATACTGCAACTATCTCTCATACCCTCTGGAATTTTCTTGTAGAGGGGATATGGGAAATTATTAGCATCAGTAGAAGTATTTTGTATTGTTTTTGTCTTCTTGACTGTGAAGTAGAAGTTGTGGGTCCAAATCCTGATATGGTACCAAGGTCCATAGACAAGGAATTTTTATCTACTCTCATTTCAGTCAACTCAGATGAAGTAAATGGGAGCCTGGGATTAAAAAACTCTTTTAATTCTTTGCACATATGCCTCCCCCCCCCCTCCTCCCATCTGTAAAAAGGAAAAGAAAGAATGAGAAAGAAATAGAGAGGTGAAAGACAACATTACAGAAGTAAAGAATATCATGATCCCTCTTATATAAATCCCCTTCAATCAATGGCCTTCTTCTCCCACATTTCTTCATTCAAGCAAGATCCATGCCACCCCCGCACCCCTCTCTATGCCACTGTACATGTCTATCACCTATACATTTCCCCCCTTCATTTGATGATTTCAGCTGGATGCGAACCAAGTCTTTCCGTCCAAGTACGGGTGCCATGATGTTCATGACAGCTCTCCATTCTGGTTGTGATTCTCTCAGTGTGTATGGCATGGGATTCAACGAGAAGTACACAGAACACTACTACGATAAAACCTTCACTATCTTCAAGAATTTGAAATATTACCATGATTTTGCAAGAGAGATTGAGATTATGAAGGAATTGGATGAAGCTGGTATTATTAAGTGGTACAAGAGAGATGTGCCTGAATTTATCTCGTAGCCATATAGCCATAGCGATTAACCATGGTAGCCATGGCAAGACGCACTGTTTTTGTCACATGATACATTTTTC
Source organism: Mesocentrotus franciscanus (assembly GCA_037976565.1). Taxonomy (NCBI): domain Eukaryota; kingdom Metazoa; phylum Echinodermata; class Echinoidea; order Camarodonta; family Strongylocentrotidae; genus Mesocentrotus; species Mesocentrotus franciscanus. The sequence continues at coordinate 49,160,212 of CP137666.1, forward strand.
TCTGTTTTTAAATGGAATATTAGTATGAGCTGACTGAAATCCTACCAAAAGAAGATAAGATATTTTTGTGAATGTAGAAACAAATTCTATTCTTTGGACATTTATATGTCTTACAAGGTTGCAGGGAGAGAAAAATACCCCACATGTATACAATGTTTATGTATTGTGAGAAAGGTAGAAGTACTTTTGATTACTTTTGATATATATGTACTGAATGTTAACAAATTCACCTTCACCTAAAATCAAAGTAATCAAAAATACTTCTATCTTTCTCTCAATACATAAACATTGAATACATGTGGGGTATTTTTCTCTCCCTGCAACCTTGTAAGACATATTTTTGATTACTTTTGATATATATGCTCTGAATTGTAACATAATATAAATTAATAATAATACTTTGTTGTTTTATAGCGCATTTCATGTCTGTTGACATTTCAATGCGCTTTACAATATACAGATATAAAGTATAACAAGATCATAAAAGGGAGATGAAACAGAAACATATATAGAAAACAATGATGTTCTTACAAAGAGAAAAAATACAACACATTACTTATCCTTTAAAGCCCCACTGTACTACTTGTAGCTACTTGCTCCCTCTATATAGAAAACAATGCCTAAGCGATGCCTGTTGGTCCCCCATGATCCTCTTTTTCTTATGTTAATTGAGAGCTGAGTTGATGAGATAACCACCTGTCAGTGACCACGCTAATCCCTCTAATCCCTACTGGCCAAACTAGTGCAGAGGGGCTTTAATACTATTGATATGCTAATTTGAAAAGATGAGTTTTGGGTTTAGATATGAATGTTTCAGTATTGGATATACAACGTAATGAGTTTGGGAGGGAATTCCATAAAAATGGTGCTATATGAGTGAAAGCCCTATCACCACATGCTTTTGTTCTGCCTCCCTTAGCTACGAGGAGGTTTTGAGATGCAGAACGCAAGGACTTTGATGGAACATATTTTAAGACAAGATCAGAGAGATATTCAGGAGACAGACCATTGAGTGATTTGAAGATTAGCAAAATAATTTTGAACTGGAAACGGAATTTAACTGGGGGCCAATGTAAATCTTTGAGGATGAATGTTATATGTTGACATTTCTTTTGCAGGGAAACCAGGCGTGCGGCAGAGTTTTGAATCCGTTGTAACTTGTTTATATCTTTATCACAAATACCAATGAGGAAACTATTACAGTTGTCCAGAAGTGAGGATACGAAAGAGTGAATGAGAATTTCAGTTGAAGCTTTATTTAAAAATCTGCAGACTTTGCCTATTCTTCTAAGAGCAAATGGTGCTTTGCGGCACACAGTATTAACGTGGTTGCGCAGAGACAGATGGTTGTCAAGAATAACTCCGAGATTGGGAACTGTCTTGGAACAATGAACTGGTGTATTGTTAACAGATATTGGTAACAACTCATTTGCTTGTCTAAATTTAGAAGACAGATGAATCATTTCCATTTTACTATCGTTTAAGAAGAGAAAGTTGTGTTGCATCCACAAACGGATTTCCTGAAGACATAATATATCCAGTTTCTGTGTTACGTGGTTAATTTCACTAAGTTTAACAGTGATGTATAGTTGGGAGTCATCTGCATACATCATTGACGAGAAATCATGGGAGTGGATAATGTCCTGAATGGGAGTTGTGTAACAGATCAAAAGCAGAGGCCAATAACAGACCCTTGAGGTACACCCAATCTAAGCAAGGCGGGATCAGAAGTAATGCCGTCAATGATAGCTTGCTGCTTCCTTCCATTGAGGTACGACTCGAACCATTTGGCAGCAGTACATGAGATACCAAAGCGTTTTTCTAACCTTGACAAGAGAAGTTGGTGATCTACCGTGTCAAAGGCAGAGGTTAGGTCGAGAAGGACAAGAAGCGCTTCGTTTCCAGAGTCAAGGGATAGCAATAAGTCATTTTGAACTCGTAATAGAGCTGTCTCTACGCTGTGATTCTCTCTATACGCAGACCGTCTTGAAGCAAGGAGAGAGTTACTGGCAATAAAGGTCATGAGTTGAATGCAGATTACCCGTTCAATCACCTTGCTGAGGAAGGACAAGTTAGAAATTGGTCGGTATTTCTTTAGGTTCTCCGGATCCAGGGATGATTTCTTCAACGTCGGGACAATGAGGCTGTTCACACCGCAAGGGGGGACCGTGGGCGGACCGTGGATCGCGCTATCGTAGCGCGACCCACGGTCCGCCCATTGGCATTCGCGGGATTCACACCGCAGTGAGATAGCGCGGTCTATCGTAGCACCCTTTTTTGAGAGGTCCTGTTGCCATGACGCGTGACGTCATGAGGTCAGAGCGGTCAAAGATTTCGCGCGCTATTACGAACCCGTAGTTGAGTTGATGCATATTTTCACACAAGAGGGACTTTAATAGAATGAGTATAAAATTCCCCGCGTGTAGAACGATGACTTCCGGCGTGCTATCGTAGCTCGGGTTCACAGCGGCAGAGATAGCGCGGTCTAGCGCGCGCTAGACCGCGCTATCTCTCGTGGACCACCCCCAAGAGGTGGTCCAGTGGCACGCCGTTTTGGCTCGCCGTGGCTCGGTGTTGGGCGGACCGAAATGACGTTGTACCTTCCACACCGCAGCGATAGCGCGGTTTAGCGCGCGCTAGACCGCGATATCTCTGCCGGTCTGAACAACCTCAATGGGAGCAGTTTTAAGATGTTCAGGAAAGACGCCAGTTTTCAAAGAGTCATTTGTAATGTCAGTGATGGCAGGAAGGAGACAGTGAACACATCGACTGAAGACTGACGCTGGGAGAGGATCAAGAGAACAAGATTCAATCTTGTGAGATCTGATGGCTTTTAATACAATTGTTTCGGAAACGGGTGGAATCTTCTCATGATGACAATACGTCGTCTTCTCAAAAGTAAGCCGGAATAATGATGTGAAAGAGTTTCTCAGTCGGCGTATTTTGTCTTCGAAGAATGAAGAAAACCTAAGAACCATATCTGACTTTGACTTGTGTGTTGGTAAACCTCCTTTGGCTTTCTCTATGGTCATTTTGTCAATTTCTTTGTACAGTTCCTGTGTTCTAGCACTGGAAACAGTTTGACGATGGTGTTCTCTTCTGAATCTTTTCAACGTGCTGAAGTACTCCTTTGTAGAATTCTGAAGTTCGTCCTTCGTGACAGGAGAGCGATGCTTGGATTTTCTCCAGATTCTTTCCTTGGCACGAAGATTTTGTTTTAACTCTTTGAGTGTATCATTATACCACGGGACATGAGGATGCATTTGTACATTCCGCCTCATTTCGGGGGCATGGCGACCAAGAATGGAGGACAGAGTTTTGCTATACATGTCTGCCTTCTGATTGATATCCATCTCATCTCGGTTTCTTTGACTTGCAAATGACTGCAAAATATCTGAATCAAAGTTGTCAACATTAATGTGTCTGAGCTTTCGCACTTGAACACGTTTGACAGAAGCTTATGGAGGGAAATACGAAGTGTGAATGTTATTGCTGCATGGTCTGACGGCATAGAATGAATAACTTTCACCTTTTCGACAGACTCATTATTTTCTCGTACAATTACAAGATCTAAAGTATGTCCTTTGGAGTATGTAGGCGTAGAGACTAACTGCTGAAGTCAATTCGAATCCAGTAGATCTACGAAGGTCTTGGCATCAATGTTCGTAGAGTCATGCATTTACATGTTTGTTGAAATCGCCACAGAATACTACATGGGTCATGAGTAAGTTCGCAGATTCGAGGAGTTTGGAAAACTCTCTGAATAAATGGCTAGCCGGAACACCACGAGGATGAACGGTAGGTCGATAGATGGCAAAGAGAGATACAGTATCTTTGTGAGTTGACCTAATGGTAACTTCTAAACATTCAAACGTGTCAAAGGAATAAGATTTGGCTTGACAATCGAAGAGGATGCGGAGAGTCACACAAATTCCACCTCCCCTTTTCCCTTTACGGGATAACTTAAGAAACTTAAGGAAGTACTATCTCTGCTTTCACCGGTTAACCACTCCTCCGTGATGGCGAGGACATCAAGATTTTCAGTAATGATGAAGTCCGAAATCTCCGTTTGCTTGTTCATCATGGAGCGTGCATTCCATACTCCCACTCTAGTAGAAAAGTGTTTGAAAATCTTCTCATCGCCTTTGAGTGGAACTGATTTCAGTGACGAGTGTGATCTTCTAACTAACTAAGACTTGTTGTCTTTCTGTGACCTGTTGGAGATTATCGCAGGAATGGGCCTTCCAACAATATTTGAGTTACTGTTGGAAGAGAAATGCGAATAAAGGTGCTGATCGGGTCTTTGCTTTCTTGAGCCAGCACGTTTCCCACGGTATGTTTTCTTCCATCTTCTCTGATTCTTCGATATCCCAAGTTCAGATTTAAACGTAAGGCATTGCTATTTAGAAAGACTTGAGGATCATTTCTTGATAGGAGATTCAGAGACTTCAGAAAGGGGATGTCGTACTTGCGGTCAGGTGTGTGATAAGAATTGACATGATATATAGGCGTTGCGGAGTGCTTTATAGAACTTTCTGTGTGCGGTCCAGGGTTAGGGTTAACATCACCACACTCCAAAAGTTGTAGCTGGAATGTTGCAGTTGAGTTCGAGTAGTAAGGTATAGGGGATCCATATATCTTTCGGTTAGGTAGAAGGCTGCTTAATTCAGACTTGGACACAGTAGTTACTACATGGGGGCAAATGTGAAGACCATCACCATAGCTTCCACATAGAAACACAATAGCAACAATAGCGAGTGACTTGAGTAACTCCATTGTCCCATTGAGAACTCCTTAGAACATAGTGTAGGGTCAATAGAATCCAAGGTTGAGTGGACATAAGACCCAGCTTGGGCTGCTGTGATGGCTGACCATGTGGACATAATTATACACTAAACTTATACAGAAACGGCGATGAAAAGTTTCTTCTTCAAAAATGAAAAACTGCTCGTTGTGTAAATCGTCCAAAGCTTGTTTTTTCTGCGAAGAATGTGTTTTGAAAATGTGCAAAGAGTGTGCAGAGTTCCATCTGAGGATGCCGACGCGCCGAAATCACCAGACAGTCCCTTTGACGGGTCCTTCCAGTGAAAGCGTGTCCATAGAAAAGAGCGTAGTTATTCGCAAATGCCCTCAACATGATGAACGGTACAAGACTAGTGTAAGACATGCCAAACTTGCATTCTACTGGCACTCTACTGGCAGCTCGACCGCCGAGAACACATGCAGCATTCTTCCAAAATCTCTGGTAAAGGTAAAGGTAACGTGTAACCTATGCGACGCGCAGTGGGCAGATGTCTTGTCATAATGTCTACAAGAAGTCAAGACTAGAAATAGATAATTCGGTGAACTGGATATCGCATCCCATTAGGCATACTGGTTTAAGCTTAGGTGGAGGAAGCACCAGCTTACGTTTCGAAATGTTTCCAACAGAAGGAAGTTGCTCCGAACTAAATGTATTTTGTTCTTGCTCGGAGTACCAAAAGTCAAGGCATGCTACTTTTGAAGCTACTGCAATATCGTCCGAAGTAGGCCTACGTCGTTTCCCCTCTTTTGGCAGAACCTGTTCATGCCTGTATGATATTCTACCAAATGGACAAATATGCTGTATAAAGAGAGATGATCTGTTCCAAGGGTCGACGTCGTTTACTCTCCATGCTCTTCGTGATCGTCATCAGAAGAAAGACAGCAGACACAATGACAAGATGACAAGATCTATAAAGGACACTCTATGGCTATCAACACGGAAGGATATGTTTATGTTGCGACTGCTGGTTTGGATTACTTGCTCGAAATAGCACCGAAGAACATTGTCTTGGCAACATTATTCTATATATGATATGTAATTATCATTTCCAGTTAATTGTTTAATGAGAAAAGGGATAAACCACAGAACTAAAACCTACTTCCACCACACTTCAATAGTAACACTTATTTCACCGGACCACAATGGCAAATGACAGACGGGACTTTTTCCCCCATTTATATATTCTTGATGACTGCTGTACCCACTTAATGACTTGCATTTAGAAACTATTTTGATTCAGTACCGAAAATTGTTGTCCATTATTATATATATGGTAAATATCATCGAAACCTGCCATTTGCCATTACAGACTGTATATTCCAAAGACTGATATTTGTCTTAAATATAAATTAGGTTCAAAGACTCTCAATTGTTCATACCAACCGGATAATGCCATTCTTCCAAATAGAACTCTCCGTCAATCTTTTTGTATTGTTTGTACCCTGCATAATTAATATTTCAACAAGATTATTCACCCAAATGAAATAACTGACAAATATTGTTATTTCTATTGGAATTTCAACTTATTGATTATATAGAAAGGGTCTTGCGCCGGTTGATGGAAATTTGAGAAAATATTGACAAAGGCTTATAGCCGAAAATTCGTGTAATTTATGATCTCTCTCTGACGGTTGTTGGTCGTTTTCTTTATTCTTACTTCTTATTTGAACCCCTCAAAAAAGTTTGGAAACTATAAAGTTGGGTCCATTATAGCTCTCTTATCATGGCATACTCATCGCTTTGATTATTATCAATAGAAAGTGCACTTGCTCCTCTTAAAAATGATACCATATTTGTTATGATTTTGCAGCCATGAAGTAAGTAGTTCAATATAATAAAGGGCAGGGTCAAATGAGAAAGTTGCAAAATGAACTGACATGCACCGGTAGTGTTATGCACAGCACGCTTCTTTGACATAAGAGAGTGTGATTTTTGTAAATGACAGCGAGGCTAAATTGTTCCCAATCGGTCATCCATAAATGCCAAATTCTATAGAATCTCAAATTTAAATTCATGCGCTATGGTGACATGTCAGTCAAGATTGTCTACTGTTGGTCATTAACTTTCAGAAGCATCATGCCAAGGCTATCAACTGTTGAAAAGGCCCGGACAATAAGGCAATTTTAACGCACAGTCGAACAAGAGCAGTGCATTTTGCCTATTATTTTAATCTATTGCACATTGACTGAAAAATCATGAAAAGTGGGGTATCAATTAAAACAATTATACTTAACATAGCTATGATAATATCGTAACAAGAGAGATAAAATCGATTATACATGAGTTCAGAAACTTTTTTTGAGGAGTTTTATAAAGATATATTTTAATAAATGTTTTAATTGAATAAAATGGACTGGTATACAATTGCAACACGTTGATGACTGATTTTTATTACGTCTACTTTTCTTTAATTAAAAAATATTTCATTAACAATTTCTTGTAGTGTTTCACTGATCGACAGTATGCGTTCTGCTTCCGATGAATTATCGAACTCCATTAAAAAAGAAAATCGCATGTGAAAACTATGAAAACTGTAGGCTATAGGTGAAAATGAAAGGAAATATGTAATGAATATTGTAATAAGATCTTTGATTCATGGCTACTCTTCGATTGACGATGATTATTCGGGAGGCTACAATTTGATTTAAAAGAATGTTCGTTAAGGTCGTGAAAATGCACTCGTCTAAACATGTCTAAAACTAAATTTTATTAAAAAACACACTTTATAACTAAAGCAGAGGTGGAATTTACTGGGACTGAAAGTCGGTTTGGACTCGGAATTGATATTCATATGTTACTCTTTAATTAAACGAGCATCAGACCGCGGATTCATTTTTTTGCTGCTGTGATATTCAGCTTTCCTTCATTCAAGGTATCAAATCTGTTAGAGAAATCACGATGGGCTAAATGGTTATTTGAATTAATTTATGTAGCAATTGTTTCCGCATGCATTATATAATTTAGAGCCTATATGGTAATTTTCTATACATCTACATTTTATTTCATCTTCATATCTTTGGATTAGAAATCACTATCTCCATCAGTCTTCGTGGGCTACCTACTCCGTCATCGTTGCATATAAAATAATTTCTGTTTTAATCAAAACAAATAGCAATTTCATAATAATGGAACTTGTAAATCGAATGTAAATATTCAAAATTCAAATCTTTTAAGGTGTTATCAATGTACAACTTTTATGCCATGTACTTTTTACTATGTAAATTGAACAACTTCAGCTCTTATATCTGCATGTTCGATGATTGCTAATCTCAATAAACCAAACCCAACCAATACAATACCGTGTCCGTATTAAATCATTATACTAGTTGAAACGATATTTTAGAGTTGAATCTGGGTTTCTTTTTTATGACTCACATTGTATTCTATTTGAAGAATCTGTTCAGAGATTACTATAGGTCTACATTCATATTTACGTTCATGCCATTATATCGATTTCACATTCATCGACCTTTATTATAACATTTGTTTTATAGTTTATTGACATACTTGCACCTGTATATACAGGCAAAAAGTTAAACATTAATAGAAGTAGGCCTATTTGTTATTGGTTGTTAATTACACATGTCCTTATCACCATTCAAATGACCTGTTTTTTAAATCTACCTCTTTATTACATATTATACCTTTATATATATATATATATATATATTAACACTCAATTTAATTTTAATATGAAATACAAATAATTATATATATATAATAAGGATGCAAACTTAATAGGCTTGTTTAATTTCTGTTGTATCGTGCTTTTTGTTAATACGACCAGTCTTTGCCATGATTTCGTTCATGTTTCTAGCTGTAGGGCCTTACTCTAAAACATCCTCTAAGAAAGGGGAAAGAATGATATTAAGTTTTCAAAGTGATAATTCAAAGTGATTAGTTATTCAGAATATCCCTGAAGAAGCAAAAATTATACAAAATTATAAAAACAAACCAGGATCCGTTTCACAATACTTGATATCAATAACAAGTTGCAATAACTATTAAATGCTACTGAAATCGTCGCATTGATTAGCTGAAAGAGAATTTGTCATACAATTCTAGCATTTGTAACAAGTTGTAACGAAACAGGTCCCATGTGCCTTTAATTTGGGAGCTCTAAAATTTGAAACTGAGGGCCATTAGCGCTATACTAGATTCTAACGTTTTATTGGATTTTAAAAGGAGGAGATGTGAGTTGGTCTAGCGGTGATGTCCGTGGTACGTACGATCAGATCTCTGTCTTCGCCTATAAACTGACTCAGCCGATCCCGGTTCGAAACTGAGTCACGTCTTTCGGATGGTGACGTCTAGGGCTTTATCCATTTTAATATGCACTTGATTATATGTAGTCAGAAACAAAGTAGAGTAAAATAACTTGTAAGAGAGTGTTTTCGATAAGAGAGTGTTTGTTTCTCATATAAACTTCAAGATGGGCTATGTCCATGCTGTGGATTATATAATCATGTTTTGTTGTCCACTCAATGTTATATCTCATGTCGCATTTCTTTTCACTATGTAATATCTCGCGTCGTACGCAAGCTGCTAAATGGCACATCAAATTGTGTTCCTTACAGTGTGAGATCCATAGTTTCCACCACGGGGGCTGATACCTCTTGCCTGAATATCAACTAAATGTCTAAATTTTATGAGAAGCCTAAGCAAGCAAGATAGTTCTTTATTATAGTAAATATGTTATTTCAACATTAGAGTACACTAGATAAGAATGTAAAACGTACATATTTTTTGGCACCTCGCCGCCTGGATATGAGGTGATGGTTGTCGGAATATTGGTACAGGTGTATATTGAAAATTATCAGAGACTAAAGCCAAGCCCCCTCCCCCGCCCCCCTCCTATGTGCCAATGGTGAGATCACAGGTCGCATTCTGTGCACAGCGTGATGTGTCACAATGTACGTAAACAGCAAACTAACACTTCAATTAAATGTTTTTACAGTGTCAGGTATCACTGTGTGTTCAGATATTGATCATTATATGGATGATGTGTATGAACATGAGACCGATCATGTCATGTGTCATTTTACTATGATTGATGAGTATTGAGCTTGAGGTATTGGAATTAATTTAGTGTAGCTTGAACTTAATGACAGCTGTTACTAACTAAACAATTGTAATTAAACAGCTGTCTAATCAATTCACCGTCAATGAGGATTTACCATTCAATCAATCATAAAGGCATAAATGTTTTCATGACTCATCCCTCACCATTTATTTTAAATAAATTGACATTTTTTCCCAAAAAATTGCAGGAATTTTTCTGCATATGATGAGAGCTTGATACATTGAATTGCATCAAAGAAAGTGTATTCCAAATATTAATGAATAGTGCTGTCAGATTTTATATTGAACTGAAAATCGCGTTGAAAAGAGCCATACTTAAGCTTTTCGTCTTGCACTCATCACAGTAAAACGCAAGCATGAACGGAAAGCCGAAATCGAACAATATAAACGGAAACCAAAAGGAACAAGGCGCGAAATATAACGAGCTCTGATTGGCTGTCTAAGGTAACGGTAAATTAGGCTTATTGCCAGCCGGTTATTACGGGATAATTGCTAAAATAATACGAGCATCCGAACAAACTCTTTCTGTCTGCATAGAAGAGGGTCTGTCAACTGAATGTATGTGGCTTCGAGAATGCGCAGATGAGTAAAGTTTCTCGCTCGGCTGAGAACTCTGAACCAAGATGAACAGTATTGTTCAGCGCAATCAACTCTCAGGAATGTGAGTATTTTTTAAATATTAGAATCATCTTATTCAGTACTAATTCATAAGATTAGTTTACGGATTCCATTTTGTTCACATGTAAGATGTACAGGAAAAAATGGAGAATATGGTAAAGGACATAGTATTTAGTAAACTGATTAATTTTCATTTCTCGATTAACCCTTAAATATTTGAATTGATGTTTTAAAAAAAAGTTGTCATTGTGGATATACATCACCGAACTGTGAATCATTTGGTTTGTGGTTTGAGTCGCAGCCATGGCAATAACATTCTTTGGCAATAATTTCTTTAGCAAACTATTTTTGTATATGGACACTCTCCACCCAGGAGGAAATGGGTCCCTTTGAGGAGTGCCAAAAGCCAGTGTGACTGATTTTCGAAGCAATACTCCTAAGTAGTGCACACCTGTGTGCGGGCTTGAAGTCCAGTGACCCTGTGCTTGCAGAGTGCATTGAATCATGTAATTCATGTTATAAATGTATCAAAATGAACCAATGTATGTATAAATAAGAATTTTAAATTCAGCAAATTCCATGCATATACATATGCGAACATATATACATAAATAAATATATAGATAGTCTTATATATTTTTCCTTTTTTCTCTTTTATATGTAAATGTATGTGCACTCATTTTGTCACAAGAGAAATATGTATATATTAATGTTGCAATAATGGCCATGGTTTTGCCATTTGTTAATGTACTGATTGTATTGCTATCTTAATGATAAGGTATTTTATAGCACAAAAGTGGCTACACTTTACAAGTTTTAGTAATTTTCAGTGTCATGTGTATGAGAATAAACTGGTTCTCTTGGGTAAATGCATGAGCAGATAAAAGTAATTTGTGTGCAATCGTGAAATTCACTGAGATAAATATTGGATATATACATGCTCATGAATGTAATGATAGGGTACACAAGGACTGCACTCCATATGATACACAGGTGGAATAATTCTTTTTCAAAAGTGGAAACAAATCTTATTTATGGACAACCTTGTACACGTTGCGATAGAAAAAAGCATTGCTTAGAATAGTTCAATATGTTTTGACTTAAAACATTATGTGGATAATGTAGGTTCTTTGTGACATAATTATGCTTACTTCAAACTGGTCTGTCGAAAGAAACATTTCTAGCTCTGTTTTCTCTTTGAAACCAAAATTAACAAAACTTTCCTGTTGACCACCTGTATAGTGTTGCTGTCAAATTGATTGCAAGTTGGAACCTTTCCTTGTCTTCTCCTTTCATGATATATAAAGGGCTTAAATAGCATGTCAGATTCTAATACAATCGGGATATAAGATAAGTAAGAAATCTACTCTATATTTAAACATGCTCATGAGCATGTTTAAGAAGGCACCGGTGTGACGGAGATAATTGACCGGCCAGGGATAATTGGTAGTGACGTACGTCAGTTGGACAGATATCCCTAGAAAAATCCAGGGATAATTGGCAGCGCTCAGGGATTTTTGTCCACGTCATTTTGCGATACATTAAAAATGTCACTTGCAAGAGCGAAGTTCGTACTCTTGATTGTTTCTATTTTCATCAGCAGTAGATATACCAAATAATTCAGTAAATAACAGCCATCATGATGATAACATCATACAGATGCTACGAATTATTTATATATTGAAAAAAGGTGTGTACTTACCTCACAAAACTAGTCGTAAGTTGAACGCGACGAGATAATCAGCGCCAAGCGTTATACGCGAGCGGCCGTTATGCTTAAGTTCGCCGCATGATGTGAATTGTCTCTGTTCAAGGCTTCTCCGGAAGTTAATTCATATTTTTGTTTAACAGAAAGCAGTTTTTTGGTTTATTTGAGTAAATTGCATTTTACCTCCACGGCTTTACTTGTATGTTGTCATTTTCCATATATTTTCGATGAGATTTATTTTGTCTCAGGATCAAAATCTTGAGGTTGGCGGGTGTCCCCCGATGATGGGCCCATATACATGATATAAATAAAACTTATAAGACAAATTAGCTCTAAAACAAACAAAAAATAAACATATTCGTCACGCTTTATATCACCCAACTTAAGATTATTCTATATCATTCGCCAAATGATTTTTATGAGCAAATAATCCACATTAGAAATCGATTCACAAGATGGACACTAATCCCTGTGCCTGGACATTTTTCCCTAGAGGTGTACCAGTGATAATTGTCCAACGGAGCGTTGTGGACAGATATCCCTTGATTTATCTAGGAATAATTGGCACCGGACACGTGGACAATTATCTCTGTCACACCGGCAGTGCGGCTGTACGCAATGTCGCTTTGGGTTTTGATCAATATGGAATGATGCATAGGCAGCGCGAGCGCGGGTTATCAGTTGACCTATGATATCAATGTAAGCTTCGCGTATACACAGCGTCGGCGGCGCAGCGCGCAGGAGCGCCATATATCCTTTATAGGTAAGGTATTTGTGTATGCTGTGTCGAGCCAGCATATAGCATAGGCGGCCTTCATAACACTACTTTTATATTATGACATAGCTGTCGTAACGAAATCATCTCTTAGTCATTGGCATTAAACTAGGGAGTGTAGCATGGCAAATACTGGTTAACGCCATCTACGTCTTCTTTTGGACAACTGCACGTAAACAAATGGGCTTGATTAACGGTAGTCAGCGACTTAATCTCTACATGGTCAGTGCGCGGTAGCGTTCGCGAAACAGATCAAAGTTCTCCTCACGCTTCGGTTTCGCGTATGTTGCACGCACGTACATGCTGCGGTCGCGTCGTCCGTAGTCGTATTATACCCGATTGGCCCCGAGTAGGGCCACGGGAAAGACACATAGTTTCGTCATGCTACACTCCCTTTAAAATATGGAAACAGGGAATGATGTGTCATCGGCATGATGTTAGGTGAGACAAAATATGTTATATTATGGGTCTGATAAAGGTTAACTTAAGCTATTTTATTAATTTTAGGCTAGGTATAGCAGGGTATATTTCATTTTTTATTTTTACACGCAAATTGCATAGGCAAATTAATTGAGCTGCAATTAAGTCGCTCGGCTCGACCAACTTGACTTTCCAATTATCTGTAATCTGCAACTTTCTTATCCTAGACAAATTCTTAGACATTTTCTTATAGACCAGTTCTGGTCATGCGATTGCATTGTGAAAGAAACGTTGTGGAATCGATCAGAAAATGTTGATCATCTAGCATATAAGTTTTGGTGTGTACTGCAAGGTTCTGGAATAATCAAAATGATAAGAAATTTGGCCCAGTCTTGGTAAAATTACAAGCACTGTACACAGAAAGATGCATATGGGACTATACGCGATATCTATATCCAGGCCGGATCGATATAATTTACCAAATAAATCAATCAGTAGGCGGTTTCCCGGCAGAATTTGTATCATCACGTATTAGTCAAAACATATTCTTTCACTGTCATGATTAAAATAAGAGCTCCCATTTCATTTTTTGAGAGGGCGGCGTTTCTAAAACTGGCCTATACCAAGTTTAAGAAAAATGTCTTAGAAGTTTATTGAATACGGGCCCAGGACCTGTTTACTAATTGTATGCATACTTCTGGAAGAAAGGTTTCCCTTCACAACTCAAAAGCTTGTCAGAAGCTTGCCAGACATATGACCATTTAATGTATGCAAAGTGGATTCCATTTATAGAGATGCCATTATTAATAATAATAATAATAGGCATTTCTATAGCGCCGTCTATCTAGAAATGCTATTCCGAGGCGCATTGATTATTACCCCGGCTTTAGCCTAGCTGCCATTACAGCGCTCCAGCATTTCAAGGTATAATATATAGGTGGATCAAAAACTTTCAAGCAGGGGATCTGGAGAGAAACATGCAAAACAGACATTAGTAAACAGGTGGTCTACTAAATACCAATTCTTGCCTCATTAATGCATTATACAAAAGTAGTGTATACTGCCTGCGTCTTCTTCCGAAGTTCAGGTAGGGATAGATATTTGCCTGTAAGCCCCTTTCACACCGGATCTGCGTAGAGTTGGGTAGTGTGGCGTACCGACTACGCCGAAATTAGGCTGCGTATTCATGACAAAAATGTTGCTTCGGCGTAGTCCCTGCGTATGTTGTGCGTAGCTAGGCTGGCGTAGGCTGGCGTATGGTTACGTACCCTGTGCATAGGCACAGCGTACCTACGGCGTATGTAATTGACTTACCTACGCGTACGATTGCGTATAACAGGCTAGGGGTGCGTACGTTTACGTAGGCCTGGCGTAAAGGGTACGTAGGTTAATTTGCCTACGGTTGCGTACGGTTGCTTACTGTTGGCGCAAGCGCCTTGCAAAAATGCAATAGACGCTCGTAAGATCTAGGACGCCTTTATACGCTTTTACAGCTTCGTCGGACTGGCGTAGGGTGGCTTACTATTGCGAAGGCATGGCGTACAGTAGCGTAGACTTGCGTAACAAATTCGTCCTTTCTGCGGTCTAGTGTCTACGCCGAAAGTACGCGAAAAAAATTAAACAAGTTTAATTTTTTGCGTCCATCTCGCGTACCCCTTTGCGTCCCTCAGCATACAGTTACGTATGCCAGCGTAGGGCAGCTAGCGTACGCTCGGCGTAGTCGGTACGCAACACTGCGCAACTCTGCGTATGGCCCAGTGTGAAAGGCCGGGGCTTATTAGTTATCACATTTTAATATATTTCACCGTTACATACTTTGTACATGTTACTCTTGATTCCAATTAGGAAACCGAAGATAAACCTGACCGTTCAGCTTTAGACTCTCTTTTCGTTGTCTTTCAAAAATGAATTGTTGGCGTTATACCTTCATGTAACACTTTCAAGATTCAAAGGGTGTGTATACCGAACTAGAGTCCGCTGGTGAGATAGAATTTGCAATAATATTTGATCCAAAATCTTTGATAACTTCCTGACCCGTCATTAGACCTTGTCGCAAAAAGCCTTTGTCGCTGGGTGGCGCCCTTCGCGCAAAGGCCCCTGGGATCGAAAAGGGGGCAAACTCGAAACCCTGCTTTTAGAAGCCATACAACGCCATACGTTTTGTGTAATACATAATGCTTTCCGAAGTCCAAGGCCATTATCGAATTAAATTTATTGCTCTTTGGGCCGCATTCTTTACCGAGAACAAAATATATACTATTCATGTAGTATAAAACAGGCAACAATCTAGTATGGCCTTGTATCTATTCATTTCTGTTGTGTATGGAAAGTTTTGTAAATTGTGGAAGAGAAACACGAGGAAGAAATAAAAAGAAGAGAAAATGTCTCAATAACTCATTAGCGATTCTAAGATAAGATGAAGCTATAGAAAAGGGTGATAATTCGGAGAGATAGCTTTAAATTGATACAGAGTTGTGACACGTTGAACAAAGTATAGAAGAAAGAGGGAAGAGGTGTACTTATTGAGCAATGTAGAGAAGAGGGACGAGGTGAATGCCCAGAAAACCGATTCTCATATGTTCAGGACGTTTGACATTAGAGATGACATGTATTCATCCCTTTTTTCTCTTTAGTTCTTATCACATCATTTTTGTTACGCTTTCATCCTCCATCTCGCATCACTTGTGATTTAGCATGTTTTCTCTTTAATCTCTTTATCTTCTATCTCCATTTTACTTTGTCAGCTCTCCTTTCATATTCTTTAAACATTAGCCCGTGCATAACTTGATCACTTGTTATTTACCTCCTTTTCATATAATTTCTGCACATCTCACACCATTCTAAACAAAAAGACACAGACACAAGAAATTGGTTTATATGTGTGTACATGGATTTGGATGTATTTGCTTCGATATAACTGAGATTTGGCTACCTGATTCTGAAAAGCAGAACTCTCAGAATCAGAGTATTTCCGACACCACGACAGGGACATATCTCACACGATGCTCCTCTCTGTTCTGTATGTCTGTAAGTTGACGAAATCGGTGACTGAGGCTGACCTAAACTCTGACGAACGTGGGCTTCTTATCTCGTCGACTTGGCTGTGGGTGTACATTTTTCTTTGCTGTCTCTTAGCTCTCGTTAAGCTCAACTTAGAGTCTTTTTTCGCCTCGTAACAATAAAGGGTGCTGGTATATTACCAGGGTACGTAAAGTCGTCCATAATGAAAAATGGTTACTGCACACTCGCGTTGAAGAAGTAATCCGGATCTTGTATTGGTTGAGTAGCCTAGCGGGTACATCAACCTTTTCCTTTGGAATAAGTGTCCCTTTTCCATTCTCATATTAAAGTGTCCCTTTTCATCTCTGGTAAGTACCTCTTTTCAGGTACGAGGAATACACCTTACCACCTCTGAGAATTGCCCCCTTCACCTCTGACAATTACCCCTATTCGAATTTGACAGGTACACGTTTACTTTTTTTTTAATTCAATTCAATTTAATTCTGGCTTATTGTAAATAAAAACATGCTGAATAAAAAGTTCGGTGACTCATACAATTCAGTTTAAAAATTATATATACATACAAAGTACAAGAATATAAGATAACAATACTTTAAGCAATCTTCATATCAAATACTGATTCTAATTAACTAAACAAATAATATCAAATAATCGTAAAATAAAACATGTAATGATTCAGTTATAACATTTAAATAGTTAAATATGTTCTCACCATTTTCTAAATGTCATATTAATACACTTTCAAATTAATAAGTAATCATTTTTTAACCCAGTTCACATTTCTTTTAGAAACATATTTCTATATGGATGATTATCACAAGAAATATAATAATACAAAATATTAAAATTATGATTACGTACAGAGTAGTCCTATCAGTGTACTATGAAATCTGATTAAATCTGGTTAATTGGCATGAAAATAAGTTAATCACATCTTGATCCAGACACCTGAACATAATATGGTCATAATATGGGGTAAACATAACTACAGATTTATATTCAAGATTCGTGTGAATTGGGGAATGGGAGATTGCCTGTAACGCTCTGTTCTCATTTTGGGGGTATTGAGCCCCGCCCCCCACTCCGGGAAGCGTCATGTTTTTCTGCGGCACAGATTGGGGCTTTTTTTTTAAAGAGGTCTTGATTTAACCCTAACCCTAACCCTAACCCTAACCCTAACCCTAACCCTAACCCTAAACTTTCGCATAGGCTCAACACGCACCTAACCCCAATCTGTGCCGCAGAAAAAATAACGCCTCCGGGAACGGAGGGACCGCATTCATGTTCCCAAAATCTCCGGTAAAGGGGTACTTTTCACGCAACAAAGTCCGGATCGTAATACACACAAAAACAAAAAAAAATTGGCACATATTGACTTTACACACCAGACTTATTGGGTTGCTTTCAAAGGGAGGGAACATGCATACGCGTACCCTAAATAACACCGAGTGGGGGGACTGAGCTGAAGAGAGTTGCGGAGAGTGCGTCGTGAGATGGTTTGTCTAGTTTCAGGCAAGAGATGGCGGTGGCTGTCTGAGATCAGCAGGGATTTGACGAACTTGCCCCTTTTCCTTTGTAATAATTCCTTTTCTTCTTTGATGTGTGCCCCTGTTCACCTCTGATAACTGCCCCACTGACCGTAGTTTTGTGGATCGGCTCATTTGAGGATTCAAGATGTCAACATGGTTTTTCACGAAATATCGATATCTGCAAAGGCGGCGTTCCCGGGGGGGGGGGCAGGGGGCACAGTGCCCACCACACTTTTTCAGGTAACCCAAAGTGCCCCTTTATTACAAGTGCCCATTTTTCCTTTGTAAGAATTGCCCCTTCCACTTCTTCTAAGTGTCCCTTTTCCTTTTGATAAGTGCACCCCCATTTTCTCATAAATGTCCCTTTTCACCTCTGAATAATGCCCCTAGTATAATTTGATAAGTGCCCCTTTTCCGTCGACAACTGCCCCTTTTCCTTTCGAAAAGTGTCCCTTTTCCATTCTCATAAGTGCCTTTTTTCATCTCTGGTAAGTGCCCCTTTTCAGGTACGAGAAGTACCCCCTTACCACCTCTGAGACATGCCCCCTTCACCTCTGACAATTGACCCTATTCAAATCTGACAGGTACACGTTTTAGTTTGACATGTGCCCCCTTCCCTTTCTGATAAGTGCTCCTTTTCTTCTTTGATGTGTGCCCCTGTTCACCTCTGATAAGTGCCCCTTTTATTTTGATACGTGCTCCTTTTCCTTTCTTTCTAAAAAGTGCCACTTTTCCTTCTTATAAATGCCCCTTTTCACCCCCAATAATGGCCACTTTCAAAATCTGTTAGATGCCCCTTTCCTTTATAATAAGCGCCCTTTTTTCATTCACATAAGTGCCCCTTTTCATCTCTGGTGAGTGTCTCTTTTCATGTGCGAGAAATTCCCCTTTCACCTCTGATATTTTCGCCCTTTTTTTTACATTGACTCGTGCCCCTTCCCCCTTTTTAAAGTACTCTTTTTCCTTCTGTTAAGTGCCATGTTTTTCCCTTTCTAGTAAGAACCCCTTCCCTCAAATGCCACTTTTCACCTCTGATAAGTGCCCCTTTTTTATACACGTGCCTCTTTTCCTTTCTAATAAGTACCATATTTCCTTTGGATAAGTGCCCCTTTACCTTTTGTATATAAGCCCTTCCCCTTCTTAACAAAACACTTTTTTGCATCTGATAAATGCCCCTATTAAAATCTGATAGGTGCCATTTTCCTTCAACAGATGCCCCATTTCCATTCTCACAAGAGCCTCTCTTCATCTCTATTGAGTGTCCCCTTTCAGGTGCAAGAAGTGCCCCATTTTCCCCTCTGAATATTGCCCTTTTTTAAAACTTTGTAACGCGCATCTTTTCTTTTCTAACAACTGTCCGTTTCCCTTCTGATAAGTGCTCCTTTTCTTTTCTCCATAACATGCACCCCTAATTCAACACGACTTAGAGCCCCTATTTCTTTTATTTTCCTAGATAATAGTTGTATTAATTATGTTACTTATAAAAGAACTGTTAAGTCTTTCTTAATTAGATTGTGCTTAAAACTCATCAGGGTTTGAATTAAATTTCTTGAATTTTATTAGTAAACTTCATTCATATACATGTACATGAACATTTTGTTTCACAATACATAAATAAAACAAATATATAAATAAGAAATTCAACACGTGGTATAGTTTCTCGAGTAATCACATATTAACAATAAACAATTTAGCTTGTATATACAGTAGTAAATGATATTACATGTATTACAAAATAAATATACGACACGTACCAGTCTATGTTTGACAATAAAGATACATAACAAATTGGGAATGATAATTTCGATATTGATGCTCTAAAAGAACGGGTGGGATGTTAAAATTCCCCTCGAGTATTTATGATTGTTTTAATATACTTACAGAAGTGCTCAATTATATTTTCATTCTCAAGTTGTATAATGCTTACAAATTTCTCTTCATCGCTAAGATCTTTAAATTGTCCAGATATTTCAGCCATTTTGTTGAGAAATACCCCCCTTTCAGCCTTATATACAGTACAATCCATTATGGTATGAAATTCATCCACAACCCTTCCAAAGTTACAGTCATTACAAGTTTTTAAATGTGAAGGTATTTTTTTCCGGACGTCTATGTCTTCCAGTTCCTATCGGTAGGTTATGTGAACTAATTCTAAATCGGCAGATATTTGTTCGTAGTTTATGGTTTTTAACGCTTAATAAATATTTCTCTGTTTGTATACTCTGCTTAAATAGATTATATGTTCTCAATTCCATCGAGAACTGGCGGTGGTAAAAGTCTTCCATTTTGGTTTCTATTTCTTCTCCAACTACTCTATCACTATCGGTAATATCATCTAATTCTAAACAGTCATCATTTTCATCCACAAATAACTTAAATCCCCTGAGAAGCTGGTGTATATTTCCTAGACAGCATTCACAATTATTTTCAGTCATCTTTTTGTTTTCTTGGAAAGAGTGGTATAATAATGAATCAGCACTTATATTATAAGTTTCGACAAATTTGTATGTATGACTCCAACTTCGGCTAGTATTGCAAGATGGCTGCTTTTTATTAACACCTAAAACATTTCTCAACCACTGGAAGTGAACACTCTGTATTTCATTTCTTAAATAAGTTTTTGAGTTACCTTTTACAAGTTTCGGTAACTTGTCAAAGTTGACGGTAAAAGCGCCCTATACCTCTGATCCATACAAAAGTATTGATTTTATCAAAGAGTCAAATAATCGTGTTGCTAGTTTCATATTAGGGAGGTGATATCTGAATTGTTGGAATAATTTAAATAAACTCTCTTTGATTTATCTGCTAGATTAACCCTCGTGTCCTTGAATGTACCATAATTATTAAAGACAATACCTAAATATGTTGCCTGTTTAACAATTTCAATGTTTTTACCATTCACCTTGAAATTCTGTTCTTTCAACGTCTTTCCGTTCTTGTTACAAATAATCATTTTCGTTTTGTCTATATTAACATTCAACAGCCATTTATTACAGTACACATCAAGTCTATCTAACAATGTTTGCATTCCACTTCTTGACTTTGATACCAATACAATGTCATCTGCATACATTAAACAGTTCACTAACTTTCCATTCAATTCCACGGGATGAGTATCAATAGCTCCCAACTCATGCGGCAGGTCATTTAGGTATATATTCTAAATCGGCAGATATCTGTTCGTAGTTTACGGTCTTTAACGGTTAATAAATATTTCTCCGTTTGTATACTCTGCTTAAATAGATTATATGTTCTCAATTTATTTTGTTCATTGCCATTTACACAATCACTACATAAATCCATCAAGAACTGGCGGTGGTAAAAGTCTTCCATTTTGGTTTCTATTCCTTCTCCAACTACTCTATCACTATCGGTGATATCATCCAGTTCTAAACAATCATCATTTTCATCCACAAATAACTTAAATCCTCTGAGAAGCTGGTGTATATTTCCTAGCCAGCATTCACAATTATTTTCAGTCATCCTTTTGTTTTCTTGGAAAGAGTGGTATAATAATGAATCAGCACTTATATTTCTCATTCGTGCATAATACTTTCCCAAGTTTCGACAAATTTGTATGATTAAAGGGTACGATCCAACTTCGGCTAGTATTGCAAGATGGCTGCTTTTTTATTAACACCTAAAACATTTCTCAACCATTGGAAGTGAACACTCTTTATTTCATTTCTTAAATAAGTTTTTGAGTTACCTTTTACAAGTTTCGCTAACTTGTGAAAGTTGACGGTAAAAGCGCCCTATACCTCTGATCCATACAAAAGTATTGGTTTTATCAAAGAGTCAAATAATCGTGTTGCTATTTTTATATTAGGGAGGTGATATCCGAATGATTGGAATGATTTAAATAAAACTCTCTTTGATTTATCTGCTAGATTAACCCTCGTATCCTTGAATGTACCATAATTATTAAAGACAAGACCTAAATATGTTGCCTGTTTAACAATTTCAATGTTTTTACCATTCACCTTGAAATTCTGTTCTTTCAATATCTTTCCGTTCTCGTTACAAATAATCATTTTCGTTTTGTCTATATTAACACTCAACAGCCATTTATTACAGTACACATCAAGTCTATCTAACAATGTTTGCATTCCATTTCTTGACTTTGATACCAATACAATGTCACCTGCATACATTAAACAGTTCACTAACTTTTCATTCAATTCCACGGGATGAGTATCAATAGTTCCCAACTCATGCGGCAGGTCATTTAGGTATAGGTTAAACAGAGCGGGACTTAGAGTACAGCCTTGTTTTATAGCACAATTGGTTTCAAAATACTGGGTAATCCCTTCATTCAGCTTTACACTCAGTTTTAGGTTTTTATACATGTTAGTGATAATTTCGTAAAACTGGCCTCCGATTCCACATGTCAACATTTTATATAACAGTCCTTTCCTCCAAACACTATCGGTGGCTTTCCGCAGATCGACAAAGCACAAATAGACATGACTCTTTTCATAAGCCTTGTTTGTTCTCACGTATTTGTCAGTTATGGTTTTAAGTGTAAATATATGGTCTGTTGTTATCTGGCCTTCCCTGAAACCTATTTTGTTCTGGACATATATATCGTTATCCATTAGGTATTTGACCAAACGTCTGTTTTTAATACTGCAAAATAACTTTCCAGCTGATTTCGAGAGACATATTCCTCGATAGTTGGCTGGGTTGGTTTTACAACCTCCTTTAAAAAATGGAATTATATAGCTTTCAGACCACTTTGGGGGAAAATTTCCACTAATTAGAACCATATTAAAAATTCGTGCTAAAGCTGGTGAAAATGGTATATTCCTGCTTTTAACATTTCATTCAAAATTGCATCACATCCAGGTGTTTTATTTATTTTAAGTTTGTTGATACATGCAAAAACCTCAGTAGACGAAATGGAAAAATCCAATGACCCAAAGATCTTTTTTAGATTCTCTTCATTTAGTTGACTCTCAACTTACTTTGTTTTTTGTCCTCTTTGTAAGATGTAAGTTTTCGCACGCGACCTCACAAATCTTCAAAAATTTTGCTCGCGTGTTCACTCACTCGAAAATTAATATTCAGACCATCACACCCAACTGCAAAGTATGTTGCTTAAGCAGTATCTTGTACAATGTGAAGAGAGAAACAAATAATGATGTACTCCCTTGTAGTGTAATCACAATCATGACGACGTAGGGGCATACCGAGCAATGGCTAAAAATGGTGTGTGTTCACTTTGAGCCTTCCCTTTGTAGGTGCCCATTTTTCCGGAAGGTGCCCTTTTTGTTGGTCCCCCACTTTGGAAGACGCTCCGCCGCCCCTGGATATCTGTGCCCTGTGGGAAGAAAAAAAATACACACAAATTATTTCGATACCTGAATCAAGATATTGATCTATATCAAGTTGTATACAACTGACTTTTTACAAATTAAGTTTTCCGGCTCTTGCTGAACTTCCATTAAATTTACAATATGTTCCCCCAATTCCAAAGTGCAGACAAAAATGTTGATGATTGATTTCAATATATTTATATAAGGCAGCTCTCTTTCAACAAGAATATCCCAGAGCCAGAGCAATCAAATAAATTAGACCAGTTAGACGAGATCGAAGCACTAAACAGCGCCAAGTCAGCTTGAGCGCCTGTTATTGGCAACAATGCCTGTGCCGACACATAAATATACACATCGCTCTTATATCTGCATCTGAACAGGGACAACTCCCTGATCTGAACACGGCGAGACGGCGAGTCGACACGATGTCCTCGACTACTCGCTCGCAACACTGTTTCGCAAAAAGCCAGCGATGCCTCTGATGTGACAGTAGTCACAGTACCATGCATCTTCGGCAACAAAAAAACTAAAAAGGTATAACATCAAAATCACTCTTACTTTTCTGGATATCTTCTGTTATTGCATCCATTGACAGCTAGCATATCTGTCTCCGTCACCCATTTAGTCGAAT
Organism: Mesocentrotus franciscanus; assembly: GCA_037976565.1. Taxonomy (NCBI): domain Eukaryota; kingdom Metazoa; phylum Echinodermata; class Echinoidea; order Camarodonta; family Strongylocentrotidae; genus Mesocentrotus; species Mesocentrotus franciscanus. The sequence goes on from CP137666.1 coordinate 49,184,118, forward strand.
CGTATTGATCAGAGGGTTTGCAATACAAATTAAGGACCGAACTGAATGAGTACGAGCGAACGTTAAAACACGTATTGTGTGGGTACGGTACGTTGGCGATGGCGCGGCTGCTATATAGGGTTTGCATGATCTCGTTCAGACGTTAGCGGCGCTCTTGCTCCCTTTTCAATCCCATCAACCCTTGCATACGGTTGGCTATATTATTTGCCAATATAAAGGTCAAGGTTCGTAAGCTCTAATCAAAATCGAAAGATTACTATTGTAACATCGTTTCTGAAGCTTCTTCGTCGTAATACTTTTCATGACAACATCATGGCTCTTTTTAAGCCAATTGGAGATGTTATCGCAGAAGAGCTTAATTGTAGCATATGTCTTGATAGACTCAAGTCTCCTCGCATGCTGACGTGTCTCCACAGTTTTTGTGAGCATTGCCTAGAGGGATGGACTTTTCAAAATTTGGATGGATTCTTGCATTGTCCTACATGTCGTGAACGTACGGTCATTCCTAATGTTGGGATCACCGGGCTCAAGCGTAGCCTCTTGTCGATGGCCCTGGCGGTGTTGGAGTCCGTAAATTCTGGCGAGCGAAGCGAGCCAGATACGAGGCGCTTGCGCCGAGGGCCTCTTAACAAGTGATCTGAATTTCTTATGTTTTTCCTTGTTTGGCGAATATTCCGACCCAACTGAAGTTCGGTGAAAATCATCCAATCAGAGGGAGCTACTATGACGTAATATCTACCGCTCTGTGCGGATTTCCTCCGTGAGAGCAGTGAGACTGGCCGGGTCTGTGTTGGGCAATCGCTGCGGTGGTTACATTATTCACGTATACATGCATAATTCAGTAGGAAATCGGGTCTCATGAATATATAATTCAGATCACTTGTTAAGAGGCCCTCGGCGCAAGCGCCTCGTATCTGGCGAGCAAAGCGAGCCAGAATTTACGGACTTCAACAGCGCCAGGGCCATCGACAAGAGGCTAGCTCAAGCGGGACTTTCGCGCTAACAAACTACTTCAAGCACTCGACAAAGACAGAACACGTAAGCCTGGGGCAACAATGCAACAGAGTAATTGTTCGTTGTGTAAATCGTCCAAATTAGCTTGTTTGTTCTGTGAAGAATGTGATTTAAAAATGTGCCAAGAGTGTGCAGAGTTTCATCTTAAGATGCCGACGTGCCGAAATCACCAGACAGTTCCTTTAATGGGTATTTCCAGTGAAAGCGTGTCCGTAGAAAAGAGCGTAGTTATTCGTAAATGCCCTCGACATGATGAACGGTTCAAGTTTTATTGTAAGACATGCAAAACTTGCATTTGTGCCGACTGCACTGTTCTTGATCACTCCAAGGTTGATGGCCATGAATGCATGTACTTGAAAGAAATCGTACCACAACAACGTCGCGATGTAGCCAAACTAGCCACTCAGGTAGCTATGAAGGCCAAAGATGTGGATTTGGCTCTCTCCAAAATAGTTGCTACAAAGCAAGTACTTGATCGGAAAAGCAGTGATATTGCCCAAGAAATCGAAATCGAAGTTGCTAAAATTAAGACAATGCTTCTTGAAGAGAGCAAAAACTACATCAAGAAGTATCGAGACGATGTAAATGTTATCGAACAGAGAAACAGATCAGCGAAAAAAGCTGTAGAGGAGGTCACAAGAGATCTTCATCAGGTCTCCTCATCAAAGGATGACCTCGAAGTGGCTGAAATGCACCATAGTCTCCTCGAGTCGGCTCGGAAGGTGATGGCCATCGAATCAAACTCTACAAAACTTGACAACTTACAAAGTAAATTAAAGACCGCGACATGGAAGTGCACTCAAAACATTTCTTCCCACATTTCGTTAATAAATATTGTTGAGCAAAAACCAGTTCTAGAGCAACCGCCTGTTCCACGTGCAACAAAGTATACAGTTATAAGGCAAAAAGAATATAGGCACTCTACTGGTAGCCCGACCGCCAAGAACACCTGGCCGAGAACACGTCAGCATACTTCTAAAATCGCTGGTAAAGGTCAAATGTAATCTATGAGACACGCAGTGGGCAGATGTCTTGTTATAATGTCCACAAGAAGTCAAGACTAGAAATAGATAATTCGGTGAACTGGATATCGCATCCCATTAGGCATACTGGTTTAAGCTTGGGTGGAGGAAGCACTAGCTTACGTTTCGAAATGTTTCCAACAGAAGGAATTAGTTGCTTCGAACTAAATGTATTTTGTTTTTGCTCGGAGTGCTACTGCAATATCGTCCGAAGTAGGCATACCTCGTTTCCCTTCTTCTGGCAGAACCTGTTCATGCCTGTATGATATTCTACCGAATGGACAAATATGCTGTATAAAGGGAGATGAACTGTTCAAAGGGTCGACGTTGTTTACTCTCCATGCTCTTCGTGATCTTCATCAGAAGAAAGACAGCAGACACAATGACAAGATCTATGAAGGGCACTCTATGGCTGTCAACACGAAATGATATGTTTATGTTGCGACTGCAGGTTTGGATTACTTGCTTGAAAGAGCCCCAAACAACATTGTCTTGCCCAGAAAACCCTTTGACAACATTATTCCTTTGGCGATCACCACCTGTAATACAAGCCCATGCGCAACCATCCTCGTCGCCAACAAACCATGCAGCTTCAGCCAACAGAATATTCGATGCATCTTCAGCAAAAAGTACTGTTCTTTCTCAAAGAACGTTACTTTCACCCAGACTTGCTTGCATATCGCAACCCTTTGCGGGGGTAGTGAGCACTACAAAAAAATTATACTCAACACCCCCGTTGAGCAAAAAAAAATTGCATACGATCTCCCTCCAAGCAGTTCCCCAAAGTTGACAGCTCTGGTTACTACCAACGAACCACAATGGAAAGTGACAGATGGGACTTTTTTTCTCCCTTTTATATATCCTTGATGACTGCGGTTTACCCACTTATAATGAATTGCATTTAGAAACTATTTTTAGTTAGTACATACAAATTGTTTTTCATTTCATATATGTATATGTCGTAAATATCATCTAAACCTGCCATTTGCCAATATAGACTGATATTTTGCAAGTTTCTCTTAAATATAAATTAGGTTCAAAGACTCTCAATTGTTCATACCAACCTGATAGTGTCATTCTTTCAAAATAGAACTCACCACCAATCTTTTTGTATTGTTAAATTGTACCCTGCATAATTAATATTTCAAGAAGATCATTCACCCAAATGTAAACCGACACATATTTTGTATTTCTATTAGTATTTAAATTTATCCCTACTTCTTATATAAACCCCTTAAAAAACTTGGAAACCCAAGTTGGTTCCATTATATCTCTCTTATCATGGCATATACCCATCGCTTTGATTATTATCAATAGAAAGTGCATTTTCTCTTCTTTAAAATGATACCATATTTGTTATGATTTTGCAGCCATGGAGTAAGTAGTACATCAGAATTAAGGGCAGGGTCAAAATTAATGTGCAAAATGAACTAGCAAGCACTGGTATTGTTATGAAGAACACTCTTCTTTGACATAGGAGAGTGTGATTTTTGTAAATGATTGCGGGGCTATATTGTTCCCAATTGGTCATCCATAAACACCAAATTCTACAGAATCTGAAATTTAAATTCATGCACTATATGGTGACATACCAGGCAAGATTGTCTACTCTACTGTTGGTCATTAACTTTCTGAAGCATCATGGCGAGGATATCAACTGTTAAAAAGGCACGGACAATAAAGCAATTGGAATGCACAGGCGAACAAGAGCAGTGCATTTAGCAACTTTAATTGCAATTTTAATGTACTGCACATTGTTATATTGTAGGTTCTAAATGAAACACAACTCAAAATAGAGACACAGAAAATAAGGATGTGGTTGCTGTGAAGGTTTAATCAATACTCACTGGTTCAATGCACAGTGTATATGCATGTACATGAACTCAACCAAACCAACAGGGTATCTAGGAATGTGAACATGTGGTGGTGGCACTAGGGCTATGAGCAAACACAGCAATGGCATCTGAACATCAGAGCATGCATAAAAATCAGACTTGTGCAGGGACTTGACTTAATTAGCATACATTAAATGAGAGTAAGGTTGTACAATGTCTAAACACAACACACATTCCAAGACTGAAAAATCATAACAAATGGGGTATCGAAAATAATATCGCTAGTGATATTCGTTTGTCTCGCAATGTGGTCAATAAGGGATCTAAAAGATCACGACGTTTCGTGCGCCGCTGCAACACTTCGTCAAGTGATAAAAACTAATGTAATCAAGCGTGTTTTATACTCTACGGGAGGACCGGCGCGGCGGTCAATAATTCGATCCTCCGGTCCTCCCGTATAGAGTATAAAACACGCTTGCTTACATTAGTTTTTATCACCTGACGAAGTGTTGCAGCGGCACACGAAACGTCGTGATCTTTTAGATCTCTTATTGACCACATTGTGAGACAAACGAATATCACTAGCGATATTATTTTCGATACTACATCCGCAATGAATAATATATTTAGCATTAAATGGGGTATCATTTAAAAAAATAATACTAAACATAGCGATGATTATGTCGTGAAAAGAGAGCTAAAATCGATTATACATGAGTTTAGAAACCTTTTTGAGGGGTTTTATATAGATATGTTTTATTAAATTTTTAATTGAATAAAATCGACTGGTACATATACAATTGAAACATGTTTATGTCAGATTTTTATTACGTTTACTTTTGTATGTATCCTAATTTTTGTTAACAAATTATTTCATTAACAATTTCTTGTCAAGTGTTTCACTGATCGACAGTATGAGTTCTGCTTCCGATGAATTATCGAACTCCATTAAAAAAGAAAATCGCATGTGAAAATTATGAAAATTGTGTAAAGGTGAAAATGAAAGGAATGTTGTGATGAGATCTTTGAATTATGGCTATTCTTCGGTTAACGATGGTTAAGCGGGAGGCTATATAATTTGATTTAAAAGAGTGTTCGTTCAGGCAGTTTTTTTCTTTTTTTTCTCATAGATACATTTTTTATATAACTGATCAATTGAAAGTTTTTTAGGTGCAGCATACAATTTTGACAATGTATCTTTTGTTCATCTTATTAATACTACTCATAGTGTTGCAATGCATACTTTTCTCTTTTTATCATCAATTCGTACGTAATTTTTAATTATTGGCAAGATCCCCCTTTCTCTCTTCCCCCTTCTTTACCTCTTGTCTCTCACTCTCTCTTTCTTCCTCTTTCTCTCTCTCTCTTTCCTCTCTATCTTTCCTGCTCTTTCTCTCTCTTCACTATACCTCTCGGTCTCTTATCCTCTCTCTTTTTTCAGTTTCCTTCCTTCTCTCATCCTCTCTCTCTCTCTCTCTTCATCTTTTTAACCTCTTTTCTCTAAATCTTTCCCTTCTCTCTTCCTCACTTTCATATTTTATTTATGTACATATTCCCCATTTCCTTCTTGTTCGTATTTTTGCTTTTATTTTACATTTGGTACAAAATTAAGGATAAACATGTGATATATACGTGTACTTGTAATTATGTAAATGATGCTGTTTTAAATTGTACACTTGTTTTTAAAATGCAATGTATATCCATGTGCAATTCAGTATATCTAACTGCAAAGCATGATTCAATAAATACCATACTACTACTACTACTACTACTACTACTTGAAAACTAAATATATACACAAATTAAATTAAAAAAACACCTTATATAGTAGAGATGGACTGTACTGCATGGGACTGAAATTCGGTAGGAAATTTGATATTCTTATGTTAGGCTCTTTAATCAAACGGGCATCAGACCGCGGATGCAGGATTTTTATGCTGCTGTGATGTTTAGCCTTGCTTTGACAGATTAGTTTATCAATCACGGTATCAAATCTATTAAAGAAATCACGACAGGCTAAATGGTTCTTAATTGAATGAATCTATGTAGCAATTATTTCCGCATGCATTATACATGATTTTTATAGCCTATATGATGATTTTGCCCATTTCTTTGAGTCCGGAAACATCAACTTGTTTAACCAATCTTGTAACTTAGCTCTAATTTTTTAACTGTTATTGTACTCTATCTTTCTATACATCTACATTTTATTTCACCGGCGTGTACAGATTTTATCTCTATTTCTTCATTCTTTATTAAACTAGAAACCTTCATATTTTTGGTTTAGAAATCACAATCTCCATCCGTCTTTGTGGGCTACCTACTCCGTCATTGTTGCGATAAACATGTATAATATTATATATTATTATTACTAAAAAAAAAATGGCAGTTTCATATTAACAATGAAACTTGTAAATCGCATGTAAATATTGAAAATACATGTACTTGTTCAGCTTTCAATATATTTTAAGGTGTTATCAATGTACTTTTATGCCATGTACTTTTATGCCATGTACTTTTTACTCTCTAAATTGACCAACTTCAGCTCGGCTACCTACTCCGTCATTGTTGCAATAAACATGTACAATATTATATATCATTATTACTCAAAACAAATGGCAGTTTCATATTAACACTGAAACTTGTGAATCGCATGTAAATATTCAACATGTACTTGTTCAGTTTTCAATATATTTTAAAGGGATCCAGTAACTTTGTCTTAGATCCTTTGAAAAAATCCTTGATTTAGCTCATGCTGCAATGGTAATTATAAACCTTTAGGCCAGTCAGGAACCCCATGACTTTTACAAGCCGATCGCCTGTCTGATTATCAAGATATTTATGATTGAAAATCGAAATCAAATTTTGCGTTTGCCAAACGGTTTTCATAACACTACAGTCTATTGGGAAAAACGAGTATGGTAAAACCGGTCACTCAAAGGTTTTTACTATTTTGAGGCACTTCTTGATCATTTTGAACCGCAATTTTTTAGGGCTTTAATATATCACCATATCACAGGCACTGATAACACGTAGGGCCATGCATTTCAGATTTAACATTGCTAAACGACCCCTTTAAGGTGTTATCAATGTACTTTTATGCCATGTACATTTTACTCTGTAAATTTACCAACTTCAGCTCTTATCTGTTTGTTCGATGATTGTTTTAATCTCAATAAACCAAACCAATACAATACCATGCATGTCCGTATTAAATCATTGTAATTAATAAAAACGATATTTTATAGTTCAATCTGAGTTTCCTTTTTATGACTCACATTGTATTCTATTTGAATAATCTGTTCAGGAAATAATACATTACTATTTACATTACATCAATTTCATATTTAGCGACCTTTATTATAAAATTCGTTTTATGTTATTGACATACTTCATTAGCACCTGTATATGCAGGCACATAGTTAAACACAAGGAGGCCTGTTTGTTATTGGCTGTTGATGACATTGCACACGACCTATAACCATTCAGATGGCTTTATATATATATATATATATACATATATATGATATGATATTTTTGATATATATTTATATATCATTTAATTTCATTTTATATGAAATATAATAAATATATATAATTATAGGACGCAAACTTAATAGGCTTGTTTCATTTATGTTGTACCCTGCTTTTTGTTAATGCGACCAGGCTTTGCCATGGTTTTTTTTTCATGTTGCTAGCTGTAGGGCCTTACTCTAAAACATCCTGAAAGAAAGGGGAAAAATATTGAGTTTCAAAGTAATAATTCAAACATTTCAAGGTGACAATTTATTCAGAATATCCCTGAAGAAAAGAAAACAATTATACAAAACGATAAAAACAAACTAGAATCAGTTTCACAAAACTTGATAAAAGGCTATAACAAGTTGCAGTAACTATTACAAGCTCCTGAAATCGTCGCATTGATTGGCTGAGAGAGAATTTGTCGTACAATTCTAGCATTTGTAACAATTTTTAACGAAACAGGTTCCCTGTGCCTTTAATTTGGAGGTCTAAAATTTGAAACTGAAGGCCCATTAGCGCCTACATTAAAGGTTTATAGATTCTAACGTTAGATGGGGGGGATGTGAGTTGGTCTAGCGGTGATGTCCGTACTAACCCACGTGGTACGTAGTACCGTATCCGGACACCTACCCCCTGGACATCTACCCCCAAATAACCACCCCTAGGCCTAACCACCCTCTAGGACAACTACCCCCTGATTGATTGATTGATTGATTTTTATTCGACAAGCTTCCAACATACAACAATATATACAAGAATAACAGATCAAAATTAAGTCAGCTTGAACAGGATAACCCACGAAAGCTCGAGAGCTTATTTCCAGTGGGGTCCCCTACAGACATGTACAACATTAATAAGTTAAAATAGTAATATTTACAGTGAGATGAGAAAAAGAAAAAAATATTAAAGATAATAATAATAACAACGTTAAACTGATGATAAATATGGTAATAAGTACAAGAAGAAAAAGAAAAAGGAGAAGAAGAAAAAGAGGAGGAGGAGGAAGAAGAGGAAAATAATGATGAATTTGTAGAATTTCTATAACGTACAAAAACATAAGTATATACAAAATGTAAAAGTATGAACCGGCAGTAGAATACAAATTTCAATCATATAACATGTCATTCGTTTCTCTTCTCTGACTCTCAAGTATTAGGTATTCCTTTAATTTCCTCTTAAAATGAGCATAGTTTTCTATTTCCTTTATACCATTGGAAAGGGAATTCCAATATTTTATGGCATTGTAATAAAACGAATTTCCAATACTACCTACTCTTTCTGGTAAGTTAAAGTTGAATCGGCTATTTCTTGTATTATAATCATGTAAGTCAGTAACAAGATCGAAGTTGGATCGAATATAATGATTCGACCTCGTGTGATATATTTTATGCACGTGATGCAATACGAGTTGTTTTGATCTTTGGTTGACTTCAAGAAAACCAGCTTTAGAAAGTTCGCTGTAGCCAACATGAGTTCTTGGACCAGAACAGTTGATGAATCTCACCATTTTGTTCTGTATAATCTTCAACTTCTTTTGATCTGACTTGTTTATGTTACTATACCATGCAGGGTTAGCATAGTCAAATAAGCATTGAATAAGAGCAAAACAGAGTATACGTCTTGCTTTTAAGTCCATACAACTTTGATATCTGTACACAAATTTCAGACGAGAATTTGCTTTTTTTACAACTGATTCTACTAAAGATGAAAATGAAATTGCGCTAGCCAACTCATTGCCTAAATACTTCAAGGATTCTTTTCTCTTGATTACTTGATTATTGTGTTTCACTTTGAATTCAATTCAGTGACTTTTTAGAACTACTTTTAGAACAAAACAAAATGCTTTCTGTTTTTCCCAAGTGTAAAGAAAGCTTATTATCAGTCATCCAATCGACACACGTAGACAGCTGTTCACTGAGCTTTTCCTCAATATATTTAGGGTTAGGATTTGAATAGAGTAGTACGCTGTCATCTGCGTACAATAATAGTTTAAAGTCTTTTATACAAATACACATATCATTGATATAACTTCAAGAAAATAGAATTGGGCCTAAAATGCTTCCCTGAGGAACACCGCATGTTATAGGCATTAGTTTGGAACGAATATCATGAATGGCCACTACTTGGTGTCGATTAGATAAGTAGGATCTGAACAACTCTAAACTTGCCTTATTAAAACCCATTAGTTGTAACTTCTTCAATAAGACGCAATGATTAACTGTATCAAAAGCTTTTTGCAGATCAAGGAGCACCATACCAACAAAGCGCCCTTGGGAAGTTTCTGTCCTCAAATAATCAGTCAAATGAATTAGACATGTGTCAGTCGAATAGTCATGTCGAAAACCAGATTGAAATTCATAAGTTTTATCATTTTCTTTGAAGTATTTTTCAATTTGAACACAGACTGATTTTTCTAGAATCTTTGATGCTACGCTTAAAACACTAATAGGTCTATAGTTGCTAACATCAGTTTTATCTTTCTTTTTATGAAGTGGAGTCACTTTTGCTATTTTCATATCCTCTGGAAAAGTACTCGTCAAGATAGATAGGTTCATTAAGTAACTTAAAGGCTTATATAAAACCTTCGCACCATCTTTTAGAAATTTAGCTGGAATCATGTCTAACCCAGTACTTTTTGATACATTCAATTTACACATCTCTTTGAAAAACAAATTATTCACTGATTGGTAATAACTCGAAGCTGTTTTCACGTACACCTTTTCTTTCGTAAAACTCACGAATACAATCATTGTCTGCGCTGAAAAGGTCTTTGGAAGGGGTGAGTTTGTCTACTAATTAGTAATTTGGCAGCCACATTTGTGAAATGAGAATTGAATTAATTAGCGATGGCCATCTTATCATGACATAATTCCCCATCAATAGTAATGACAGATTCTTGTTCTTTTCGCTTATTTTTTAATCCTAAGCTTTTTAGATTCTGCAAAAGCCTTTTCGAATCTTGTTTATTTTCTTCTATCTTGTTTTGTAAGTAATCGAGTTTAGCCTTTTCACCTCTCTTTGGACCATATTTCTTAATACTCTGTATCTTTTATAGAGCGTCTCATCTTTTGCTCTTTTCCTCATTTTTTTGTATACTATATTTCTCTCTTGAATTAGGGAAAGAATATCTTTAGTCACCCAAGTTTCTGATCTTTGTTTTATTCTAATCCGTTTCAGTGGCGCTATCATATTCAAATTTGAGATAAAAACATGTTGAAATATTGACCATGCCTCATTTACATATGTACAGTCAGTTATTCCAGACCGATCAACAGCAGATAGTTGAAGATTGAAAGTCTCTTCCGTATATTTTTTCATGGATCTGATATCATTAGTCATGTGATGACCTATATAGCCAGTCTAATATTTTTCCGTGTACAGAAAGTAAAAGAATGGTCGCTAATACCTAGATCAATGACAGCACTTTGACTTATTTTTTTTTCTTTGCTACAACCAACATGATCCAGTATATAGAGAAGAACATGTAGGTGTAACGCGCGTTGCCTCTTTAATGAGTTGACTAAACCCGTGAAGACTCAACAAGTCAATATATTTTTTAGCCAGTGGCGATTTGTGAAGAAGACAAATATTCATGTCTCCTAAAAGAATTATATCGTCATCCTTCTTTAGTGTATCAAGAATAATGGACAATTTCTCGATAAACAAATTGTTTTTCGGAGGTCGATACAGAACGCCAACAACAATTGGTTTTGATCTTGGTATAAGCAAATTTATCCACGGGGATTCCGTATCTCCAGTACTTATATCATCCATATATCAAATGCAATATCTTTTCTGATATAGAAACATACACCACCTCCTGAGCCAGAGGATCGACCATGTCGTATGATTTTATATCCGTCTATTTCAATTTCTTCATCATTTATGGAATTATTTAACCATGTTTCAGTGAAAGCAATAATAGACAGCCTTTTTCTTTTAAAAAGAATTCTAGGTTCCGATATCATGTTTAGGATAGACCTCACATTAAGGTATAAAAAATGAAGACCTTTAACTTTAAACTTTTCTTCAAATTCTTGATAAAGAAAAGTGTTTTCATTTGTGAGGTTTGGCTGTTCTTGCTATCGCTTGCTTTTCAGGTGTAACGCGCGTTACCTTAAAATAGTTTTCTTTTAGTCTATCCTCATTTTGGCTTTCTTTCTCTAGACAATCGTCACTAAATAATGAATCACATAAAGATGGCAGACAACATGTTAAACAAGTCCACGTCTCATCAGGGCATTCATAATATAACTTGCGGCACTCTGAGAAACTTATAGCTTGACAATCAGAGTGAAATCATTTTTTACAATCAGAACACAGAAGGCTGTGTTGATTACGTACATTGACTGGCTTATTACAGTTCCCACAAGGGAACTTTTATTTCCGACCGTCAACTATCATTTTCGGATTATCACTTGATTTTGTCAGACTTTCACTTAGTTCATTACCCTTCTTACAAATTGAAGATATTTCTCCCAGTCTTTCATGTCCACCTTGGATGGTCTGAAGGCTGGTTTCAGTCGTGACCTCTGATGATCGACTGCGCTGAAATCCAATGATGTCCCAGAAACAGCTTCGGCGTAGGAGGATCTTACGGGGCTGCTTTTTTCCTCATCAGTATGAAGACTCTGGTTTTCTCGGTAGATTGCTTGATACCGCCTCGCTCCAGGTTGACTGCCTATAGCTAGCTGTGTCCTGATCGGACGACCGTTGAGTCCAGCATTGACCTCGTGTTGTTGGTTGCATGGTCAGCACGGTTGATGAGGCGTTTCATATGTTGCCTGACAAGATTCGTTGACCTGTCGATCTGTTGAGGTGAACGCCATCACGCCCGAGATGTTGCTCGCTGATATCATTGTTGATGATGAGGCCCCATCTGTTCTCGCTGCATGGCTGCCAACTCCGTCAGATAGTTGATCTCATCAACCGGCCCGCTTCTTGTCCCTAGGACAACCACCCACTAGGACGACTATCCCGGGACAACTACCCCCAAGGACAACTACCCCCCGGACAACTACCCCCAGACAACTACCCCTAAGACAACTACCCCGGACAAGTACCCCTATAATAGGATAGTTGTCCGGGTAGTTAATTGTCCGAGGGTAGTTGTCCTAGGGGGGGGGTAGTTGTCCTAGGGGTAGTTAATTGTCTGTGGGTAGTTGTCCGGGGGACTTGTCCCGGGGGGTAGTCGTCCTAGAGGGTGGTTGCCCTAGGGGGTAGTTATTCGGGGGTGGTTGTCCAGGGGGTAGGTGCATGTCCTATAGAACCACGTATACGATCAGATTTCTGTTTTCACCTATAAACTGACTCAGCGGACCCCGGTGCGAGACTGAGTCACGTCTTTCGGATGGTCGGTCCCCAGACGTAAAAATCAAACGGTGGCGCACAAATCATATACATACCACCCCCACCCCCATCCGGCACCACCACATCCATCCTAGGCCCTGGGTTGGAGCGAAATTCCAATGTTTCTTTCAAGCCATGTGCAGAGCAAGGATATCTGCATGAGTGAGGGGGTAAGAAGCAATTTTATTTTTATTTATTTATTTATTTATTTATTTATTATCATTATTATTATTATTATTATTATTATTATTATTATTTTATTATTATTATTATTTTTTTTTTTTTTGGGGGGGGGGTCCAATTTTTCAGGAAATATTTACGCCGACTAAGAGGGGTGAGGGGGGTTAGAAGCAATTAAAAAAAAAATTAGGAAATATTTAGCGGCGGCTTAGTAAAACAATATAGAAAAGTGGAATGATTTACCATTATAACTATACATGTACTTGAAAAATGTATTCAAATTATGCTAAAAAAACTCAAATTATGCCAGAATTTTGCTAAAAACAGCCAAATTCTGCCAGGCATGATGCCAGATGCTTAAACGAGTCAAAATTATGCCACAAAGCATAATTATGCCAGATCTGGCAACGTTGCATGGGTGACAGCTAGTTGAGCTGCAATCCCGCACTGCATGCATAATGCTCTTCGAATGTAGCTCGATCGACACTGCATATATGCATATGCGCTCCGATCCGCGCGCCGTACGTGAATATCCGTGGATATCCGTGAATTGGACTTGAAGTTGAACTCTGTTATTTTATTGTATAGACTAACAATTTTGTACCATGGCTCCTTCATTGGCACATGGCATGATTGACATCCCGGTATAGCTTCTAAGGAGCTAGCTGCTGTTTGGGATTCCTGCAACAAGTAAGTAACAAGTAAAGGTCAGACTCCGACTTCTGTCCCGAATACTTTGTTTTGTGTTAGGGAAGTGGCTAGTGGCACTCCAGCAAAGCATAGACAGTCAATACTGCGCGCAGCGTATGGACCTCTAGCGCTGTACCATGTGCTAATAGGCAGCAATTTCACACGTGAATAGTCAATACACTTATAACACACAAATGCACACAATCATGCCGATAAAACTGTAAGCAAGTTTGACAGTGGACTCTTGTCAGGCTAGTGGTTGGGTCTACAGAAAAATCTATTTCGTGCGGGGATCACTTTGCATGTATTTTGACAAGCTTGTATTCTTACAGTGTCTGGCCCTGGGCACTCGACATAATAGCTGCCACTTTTGCCCATTGAATTAATGAAAAATATTAATCATATTCTAATCTGATTAAAGTTTATTTCTGCAATTCTGGATCTAGTCTACTTACCGTCACTCCAGCAAAGCATAGAGTCCGAAGTCATTTAGAGAGTCAATGCTAATAATGCGTATTGACCTCTAGGCTCTAGCGCTGCACTAGACGTAGCCAGACTCTACGTGTTAATTAACTCCGGGAAGCTCCAACACCATCGCCGGTGTTGGAGCTTCCCGGAGTTACGTGTTAATAGGCAACATTTGCACACATGAATAGTCAATACACTTATAATACATAAATGCACACAATCATGCCGATGTGGCTGATCGGCAAGTTTCACAGTAGACTCACGATTTGAATTTTTAAATTATTCTTTCTAACATCAGTAAGTTGAAAAGTTGTATTTTACTGCTATTTAGGTGTCATCAATTGTCACCAAAGTACCAATATTTTTGGACCGAAAGCTTCAGTCTCTGATATCGACGGTTGTTCCGCTGAGATTGCATCTGGCTCCTCTGACCGCCTCTATACATAGACTGAAGTACGGCTATGCAGTAGTGTGCGGAACGAATGGTTCGGTTTAGCCGGACCGAGATGAATGCGATATGCAACAAGATTTTTCACTCTTTACGTCTTCACATATTCACTTTGGCTGCAATATTACACTGAATATTGTTAGAAATAAGAAATAACCCAGAAATATATACTTTGACTTACGATAGCTTGCTCATTTAGATCCTAAATTAATGATTAATCCGAGAAAGTCTTCTAGTCAACATGATTTGTTGTCAGCCATCTTGGTTTGAGTTGATGAATATTCATTTTTTCTTTTGGAACGTCCAATAGCTACGTATGAGTCAGCCCGGCTTGAGCCGGTGATGTTTGAATATTCATAAGCCCAATATCAAACGCGTGCTCTGATTGGCCATTGGGCTTGTTTTGGTCGGTTGACCCGGAAATATATCGGCCGGGTCATGTCATAGATTACCAGTTCGAATGCCGTTTCATGGTTCTGAGATAAACAATTGGATAATTCATACGTAAGTCCGTAAATTTTGCATTTAGAAATAGGTAATAAAACTTATACAACTGTACATAGGAGAACAAAAATACAAAGTTTATTTCTATCTGATTTATAAATCAGAAAATTAGATCTAAATAAAGAAAATCGGGGGAGAAACTTGCTGCAGCAAAGTGCTGCAGCATTGGCTCTATCTATCCGCGTGGTGCGAGGCGTACGGGGTACCGTCTGTGTATGGGGAATGTCAACAAATGTCAGTTTTATTAAAGAATGACCCATACCAGACGTTTATTTCTGTCTATGATTTTTAGTGAAATCAGTTTTGTACAGTGGTGTTTGTTTGAAATGTTGAGAGTCAAAAGAACAGCTTTTAATACACAGCCAGGATAGTAATGCAGCTATGTGTGCTTACCATATACCGGTATTTGAATTTTCAGCGAAATCAACTTTTAAAGTTTTTTCTTTATATTTTTTAATCCCCCCCCAAAATGGCCAAAGCCAAACCGTTTGCTGCAGAGTGCAGACCCGTACAATCTTAAGTTGCTCAAATTTGGTTAAGAAGGACTCCCATAAGAACAGGGAGCCCTGGGGCCCATTTCTCGAAACCGTCATTTGCCACTTTGGAGAAATGACGCCTGAGCGAAAAGTAGTTCCACTCGTAAGGAATATATCCATGCGCTTATTTTTTTGCTAGCCGCCAGGGATCACAAACAATTACAGTTTGAAAATACCCTTCCCCTCATTTTTCGGATCAGCTAAGTAGGGAGGTGTGAGCTCCGAGCGGCCCGAACCCATGGTGACAGTGCGTAAAATCTGCACATGCATATGCATCGGACCGCGTGTAATGGACCCGCACACCAAAGACTAGGGAAGTTGAGCTTGCTATCGCGCTTTAGTTGCGCAACACCCGTACGTTTGCATATCACGCGATCCAGCTGTTTAGCTATAATTAGCAAAACAAAATAACTCTGCTTGTACTTCTTTTTCGTAGATTCTGACAAAAATAGCATGAATAGTTCTTAGATTTGAGGGGGCTGTATCTTCTGATAGAAAGATCGGTTAGTCTTGAAAATTGAAATGTATTATTCTGAGTAAAAGATTTTTTCAATTATCCAACCATAATGGTGAAAAACGATCCAAAAGGAAAAATCGTTCAGACACCCTAATATTAATTTCGAGATAAATTCTTTCTTCAAACGTGGACAAAACTTTCATACCATCGTATTTTTACTAAGAATAATATAACTTACAAGGATGTATTTTTATAAAGTATCAAATGAAAATATCCAGGGGGTGCAGATTTCAAAAACAATACTGATTTACCGGTCATGAAATGAAATACTCACAATTATATTTTACAAGTAATTCTATGGTATAAGTTAGTATAATCTACACAAATTTTGAAGTATATTGCATCTCTTATTCCCTGGTATTATTTTCAATCTTTTGTATTCCTTATTCATTTAAAGGGATCCGGTAACTTTGTCTCAGATTCTGAAACAAAATTCTGGATTTAGCTCGTGATGCAATGATAATCATAAACCTTTAGGTCAGTCAGGAACCCCATGACTTTTACAAGCTGATCGCCTGTCTGATTATCAAGATATTTATGATTGGAATTACAAATTGTGAAAACCGTTCGCCTGATGGTTTTCATAACACTATAGTCTATTAGGGAAACAGTATGGTAAAACCGGTCAATCGAAGATTTTTACTTTTTTGAGGCACTTCTTGATCATTTTGAAGCGCAATTTTTTTAGGGCTTCATTATTACACCATATCACAGACACTAATAACATGTAGGGCCGTGTATCTCAGATTTAACACTGTTAAACGATCCCTTTAAATAAATGCAGTTTTCCTACAATTACTTTTTTTTAAAATCTGGATGAATTGCGACTAAGACTATGTCTTGGCTCCTCTTCTCGATTTCACGAGATGCCTAACTAGTAAGCTCTTTGTGAAACGGTTTGGGAAGATCAGAGACATCTTTAGTTGGCGGAGAAAGTTATGATTGTCTTGCCGTTGGTTTCGAGAAACGGGCCCCTACCTCAAAGCAGTTGTATGTGCGGCGTCCATCTTAGAAAAATAAAAAATATCAAATAACATGCCACCTGGAAAAAAAACTGATCAATTTTTTTGTGGCCTTATGTATGCTTCATTTTTTTGTTTTTCTCCTCAGACGTTTTTTCAATCTGGAATCCGATGGGCTGATGCGATGCGGTTCCACAACAAAGCGTTCGTTAAACTGGTCTCCATCCTAGTTGGGGCTACAGTGGGTACTCTGGTATACATCGCTCAGAATACAAATAACGAAGCATACAGAAGAGACAGGTGGGTGATCAACATTTTTCCCCCATTAAATTCAATTTTTTTTTCCCTCATAGAATTAGCTCTGTTTCTAATATTGAGATTCATCCAGTTATTGAGTTAAGGAGATGAACTTCTATGGATTTAACGGTCAGTTTCATTGTTTCATCTTGCCAATCAGTTATTTTCCAAAAGCCAGAAGGATGGTAACTCTATTCTAAGATATACGTGTTAAGGCCCGTCTGGCTATCGGCAGACCCTGCTCTTGAAGGCACAAAGTACCGGTACAAAAAGTCATGATACTTCTCTGCATGTTTGCATCTGTGCTGTCGCAGAAAATTTTGTCTTACTTGACTTAAGCCGTCCACACCATCACTGGGATGTATGATGGCTTCTGTTTCAAAATGGCTTGCTACGCCTTCCTATCTTATGTCAGCCTAGTGGCTTTAGTCAGGGAGTCAAGGTGTCTGTTGTTGCAGTCTGCCTTGATACAGTTCCTCCATCTCTTAGCTGGTCTTCCCCTTGGGCGTTTGCCATGTACATTTCCGTTGAGAAGGATGTGGGGGTATCTTTTTGGATTCATTCTATTGATATGTCCAAAGTATCTCAATCTTTTTGTGGCAACCCTGTCGATGATGGTTTCTTCCATGTTCAGTTGTGTTCCTATGTGTGTGTTTCTTATCCTGTCAAGTCTGGTCACACCCATGATTCTCCTGAAGCATGCCATCTCAAAAGTGTGAAGTCTATTTTCATCGACCTTCTTTCTGCACCATATAACAGAATCGACAACACCAGGACTTTGTACAGTTCTGCCTTTGTTGAGCAGCGTATATCTTTTGATGCCCAGATTTTTTTGAGTGCTTGGAATGCTCCTTTTGCATTCCCAATGCGGTGCTGTACCTCTTCCAAGCAGGATCCTGTCTGGCTTATTGTTCCTCCCAGGTAAGTGAACTGATCTACTTGTTTTAGCTGTTCTCCTCCAATTTTTATATTCAGTAGTTGAGGCTGTTTGCTTATGGCTTGTACCTCTGTTTTGGTAATGTTTATTTTCAGGCCAAAGTTTGAGCTGCTCTGATGTACTAGGTCAACTAATGTTTGAAGGTCTCTATCGTTGTCAGCTATAAGGACAATGTCGTCAGCAAATCTTAGGCTGTTGATCAGCTGTCCCTGTACTCTTATGCCAATCTTGGTGTCAGGTATTGCGTAAAGCATCACAGCTTCGAGTAGGATGTTAAAAAGCTGTGGGGACAGGGCACATCCTTGGCGTACACCAACTGTTGTTTTAACCAGTCGGTTAGTTCACCATTCACTCTGACTGCGCTGCTTGATTTTTGGTGTATATATTTTGACGAATAGCCAGAGAAGTTAATTGTTTTCCACAGACCTTCCTGCCTGACTGAGTCGAATGCCGTTTCGTAATCGATGAAGCAGCATAGGAGACTCTGATTTCTTTCAAGGCGCTTTTCCATCATTTGTCTCAGGGTGAACAATGGGTCCATAGTGGAGCGTCTTGGACGGAGTCCAGCTTGTGCTTCGGACAGCACTTCTTCTGTTTTCTTCATGATCCTTTGCTGGAGGATGATACTGAACACTTTCCCTGCATGTCTAAGCAGGCTAATACCCCTGTAGTTTCCACAATTGAGTTTGTCTTTTTTCTTGTAGATTGGTGTTATTATGGCTTTTCCCCAGTCAGCCGGAAAAGTTTCTTCCTGCCATATTTTATTGCACAATTTGTGGAGTATGGTAATACCTGTTGATCCAGCAGCTTTGAGTTCCTCTCCTATGATGCTGTCAAATCCAAGTGCTTTCTCTTCTGCGAGTTTCCGGACAGCGTGTTCTACTTCAACTCGCAGAATGTCTGGAACTGGATCAAGGCTAGCCATCTGAGGTATGTTAGTAGCTTGTCCATTTGTTTGGTTCTGGTTATTGTATAGTTCTTCAAAGCTTTCTTTCCATCTCTCTTTAACGTCTTCCATCTCTGTAAGGATTTTTCCATCTTTGCTTTACACTGCCAGCATTCTGATGTTAGATTTCTTGGTGATTTATTTAATTGTTGTGTAGACTGCCTTGGAATTGGTAGCCTGACGTGAGGTTTCCACTTTTTTGGATAGACCTCGTATCCATTATACAAATATTGACTGCTCATGAGGATGATGGTGGGAATTATCACTACCAAGGTGGTGTTCATATCGGTCCTTCTATCACCCCGAGGCGAAGCCGAGGGGTGATAGTAGGGCCGGTATGAGCACAACCGAGGGAGTGATAATTTCCTCCACGATCCAATTAGAGAGCAGACCATATTTGTTTTATATATCTCATCCTTTTCATTGATTCATAAATATATAGGTCTAGAAAATAAATCCAATATATTAGGAGTCTATATGCTCATCACAGTAATATATTTACAGTCTTTTGAAGCTCAAAACAGTTTCAAATATCCAACGCTAAAAGAAATCCAATCTAGATCTATACTGTAAATGTTTACAGGTACTGCAGTAAGGTAATGCAGTTACTGTGGCCCAGCGTAAATTGCATGGCTTGAGCGCGCATTTGAAATCTTGTACGCTCTGTGTGTGTGCAAAAGTCGCGGAGGGGTTAGGAGTACTATCACAGGGTTTGATAGTACTATCAAACCCTCTGACGCAATGATAGATCGAAATGCTCCTTGTCATGTGATATAGTTTTGACCAATCAGTGAATGACAATCTATGTATGAGGTATAATTGTCTTTGCAGCCTTTTGTTTTCTTTGTATTTCTCTGTTAAGGAAGTTGTATCGCGGTCTTTTGTTTGGGTCTCTTTATTATCCCCTCGCTGACGAAGTCGGAGGGGATATAGAAACGCTGCTGTCCGTCCTTCCTTCCTTCCTTCCGTGCGTCCGTCCGTTCGTAACAAATTTGGTTTCCGATCGATAACTTCAGTAACGTTTGACAGATTTTAATGAAGTTTGATATGAAGGTACATGGTGTCAAAATACAGGCTAAGTTCGATTTCGGAGTATGTAGGTCAAAGGTCATAGCTCATTAAATATGCGAATCTGGTTTCCGATCGATAACTTTAGTAATGTTTGACGGATTTTAATGAAATTTGATATGAAGGTACAACACAGCCTAAGTTCGATTTCAGAGTATGTAGGTCAAAGGTCATAGCTCATTAAATATGCCAATCTGGTTTCCGATCGATAACTTTAGAAATGTTTGACGGATTTTAATGAAATTTGATGTGAAGGTACATGGTATCAAAACACAGCCTAAGTTCGATTTCGGAGTATGTAGGTCAAAGGTCATAGCTTATTAAATATGCGAATCTAGTTTCCATTTGATAACTTTAGTAATGTTTAATGAATTTTAATGAAATTTAATATGAAGGTACATGGTATCAAAATACAGCCTAAGTTCGATTTCCAAGTATGTAGGTCAAAGGTGAAAGGTCATAGCTCAAATAAATATGTAAAAACACCTAATTATATATGTGAACATGTGGTTAACTTCCTTCCCTAGCAATATAATAGTATAGTCTAATGTAGGTAACTTGTTCTGACGTATATAGGCCATTTGTACCCTGCGAGGGGATGCTACGCTTTGCGTTGACTTGTTTATCTTGTTTAGCTTCCTTTCTCGCATCACTCAGTCGGAGAACTTCCTCACTTATCCAGGGTTCTTGTTGTTTGGATTTTTTATATCCTAATACTTTCTGTGAGATTTCATTAAAGGCCGTTTTTACTTCTTTCCATAGGTTTTCCACATCTGTGTCATCTTCCCCCAGCAGAGGGCCAAACCTTCCACCTATTTTAATTTCATAGTCTGTTCTGGTTTTAGGGCCTTTGAGTCTAAAGACATCATACCGCTTCAGGTACTGTGGTTTAGGTTTTGCTTTGAGTTTGAGACGTACGTTGGTTATAATTAACTGGTGGTCTGATCCTACATCAGCACTTGGAAAGCTTCCTGCGATACTAATTGAGTTTTTCCTATTTTTGTTGATCATAATAAAATCAATTTTATTATGGGTGTTTTGGTCTGGTGATTCCCACGTCCATTGGTGGCTTCCTTTGCTTTGTTTGTATAGCGTTCAGTGATGGTCAGGTCGTTTGCAGCACAGAAATTAAGAAGCTTTTCTCCCCCGGGATTGGCCTCCCAAGTCCATATTGACATACATGTATAACCTGGTACCTAGTCTGACCCTACCTTTGCATTTACATGTAGGTCACCCATTACTATAAGAATGTCTTTTCTTGGAGCTTTCTCTATCGTTGCTTGTAGTAGGTTGTAAAATTCCTCAATTTCCCCTTCACTGTTGGCTGCGTTTGGAGCGTAGACCTGTATACCGCAGAAAATGTTACTCGTTTGAAATTATAAAAACTACTGATACAATTACTGGATGTGAATATAGTCAATATACCCATAAAAGTTACGTAATCCACATTCATATATACACAGTCAATGCATTCCATGAAAACCAGGTGGTGGGAGTATTCTTCAGTAGAGGTAATATGCCATCCATGAAAGGGAAGGAGTCTGATGAACTTGGCATTTCATGGGTTATTAGGTTTCAAAAGTGCAATTAATTAGTTGCTACTCACCAGACCAGACCTCAAAGTAGCCCTAAATGTTTCATAAAGTTCACATCTCTAAAAAAGAAAATTTGAAAGTACTTAAAATGTTTCACAAATTTCTATCAAATAAAGTTGAAAATCAATGTCTAAGACACACGCACTGTACATAGAGCAAAACAGTGCTATCAATTAAAGCTCTCCTGGCTAACTCTGCCTTGATATAGTGCCAAGCATAAGTTGCCCCTAGAGCCGAGTTGTGTCAGATCCTCCATGAAGAACCTCTGTCACTTTGAGAGAGATAATGCTAAGTGGGATCTCTCCATGATTCAATGATCTAATGAAGATTTTAGATGTTTTTGTAAAATTTGCAAACTACAAGATGTTCAACTAGAATTCACAATTGAAAAATCTAATTTAAAGACGGTTGGAGAGTCCTGTTTTTTTTTTCCTTTTCTTTTTTCTCTTCGTGAATAGTTCCATGGATTCTGTTGTGGACCTAATCATTCGTTTAACTGATTCAATTTTGCAGATTTGCCGGTGATGACTTCGCTGAATCACACCAAGTTGACTTAGAACATGACCTTTCATTCCTGGGAAAAGAGCATCAATTTAATCATCCTTTTGAGGTTCAGGAGCAGAAAACAAGACTGAAGCATCCTCATCCATTCATCACAATTGCTCCAAATAATTCAGAACTGTCTTTCAGGATAGATCAAAAGTTTAAATTTTCTGTAAGTACATGTTTGTTTTGATTGTCAGAAATGGTATTCTTCTTTATATTGCTAATTTGCTGTAATGATAAGTGAATGAATTTCTCTTAGTAGTTGGAGATTAAAAAAAATTGAAAGTATTAAAGGATCAACCTCCTTAATACATTATACCTTTTTTCAATTAAAAAACCCCAATACTGATAGCAATAGAAAGTCCATAACACCCAAATCTTTTAATACACTACTACTACTCTGTATTAGAGTCCTTTTATAGAAGAGTTACGAGAACCCATGATTAGAAACCATTTATTTCCACTTTTGCGCAACATTTCTGTTTGAGTGTCATGAGCAGCTGTGTGTTGTAAATAGAAAGCTATTGAACTCCCTTCAAAATGGGATGACAGTGTCAGAATTCTGTCTATGAAGGGACTCTGCTTCATGTACAGCAGCTTGATAACCGCTCTGCCAAATGATTACGCATAGCAGAAAACTACCAGAAAACTACCATACATGTACTTACCAGAAAAAAAATTGTCCTATTTTATGCAGTAACCATCCAGGTAATAGTAGCCCCAGTGGTAACTAGTGCTTATCTAGGTGATAGGAAAAGAAATGTTTTGGGGAATTTATGTTGAGTTTTGTCAGGGTATAGGGGAATAAACAGTTCAATTATTGTTCTTGAGATTTTAATGTGGTCTACCTGTACATTGTTGCATGACTGAATTTACTAAAGAATTAGCAAAACTACGGTGTACCACATTAGAGGTTGTATGACCAAACTCATGCTGCAACTGCTCAGTGGTTAGTTTCATACATAACAGAATTTATAACTTAAACCCTCAAATCAACACTGTGCCTATCCTTAAACCATATCCTAACCCAACCTGAAACTCAATCACACCTGTTGTACATTGAGAATAGTGCATTGATGTATGTAACAAGGCCGCGATTGGCGGAGGGATACCTGAATAAGGCACTTGCAAGATGGCCACTTACATATGAACAGTGTCTATAATGAACTCTTATCTGTCCATCCATCTGATCATTTAACATGGTGGCAGCGGTGGGATAATGAATGTTAACAAATATTCTTGAATTGGTTGATGACCTCTTGTATTCAGTGGAAGCTCTTGATAGTCATATATTCAAGATAGAATACACGTACACTGTAGCTCTCATATCATATAGGTTATAAATTGATTCAATAACCAATGTACAACTCTAGTGCTTTTATTTCACTGCCATGCCAAAGGTTTGTTTACTGTCCATAAAAAACACCATCTCGTCTATACGAAAGAACCAACTCTAATGATGACAGCATTTTTTTGTAATACCGGTACACATGTACATGTATAAGGATTTTTTTTCTTCTTCAAACAAGTGACAGGGTATGATAGAAATATTACATACTGTAAGTCTCAGATACAGTCAAACCTGTCTATAGCGACCGCCCAAGGGAAACACAAAAAGTGGTCTTTGTAGACAGGTTCCTTTAGTACAGGTTTCAATGAGAAACCATTTTCAAGGGAAACAAAAAATGTGGTCTTTGTAAACAGGTGGTCTTTGTAGACAGGTGGTCACTAAAGCAGGTTTGACTGTACATGTATGTACATTGCTCAGATTTTATTTCTTTGACATGTAAAAACAGATGGACAATGATTACCATGAAAAGTCAGATTTAAACACTGAATGATACCCTTTTTGTGTAGATGAAAAATGTGTAAAAAGGGTAACTTGAAACAGCCACAAATAAATTTGAGTCAAGTACATTAGAAACAGCTGTGTAAATGGTCAAAGGTTACATTTATATTAGATATGCACTCAGCAACACAAACTATATTTGTTATTCTAGTGGGAGTTAAGTATTATACCTTTGAACAATTTCTTTGAAAATCTTCTTGCTAATTACAGTTGCACACTTTATGTGTATTGTATCTTTCAAGCAAGTTAATTGAAATATTTCTTCTTCTGTCTTGTTGAACATTTAGAATTGAATTGATGTTTTAGTGGTTGCATTTCCAATATATAAAGTGGCTAACAGGAAGGGTAGTTAATGCAAGCACCATCAGATTATCATTGAGAGTAATAATAATAATAATAAATTTATATAGCGCAGCTTTTATACAAAATATATTCAGCTGCGCTGGTTCAGAGCTCCTTTTTTACTAAATTCTACCAAAATAGAATCTCTCAATTGAACAAATATGTTTTTAATTTGGATTTGAACTTTGAAGACATTGAGAGATAGAGTGCTTCATATTTCTATTGGCAAGCTATATAGAGTTGGGGAATCTGGAAGAAGAGTAGGGAGATGTTGTGGTACTATATTAATACCATGACCATTGACCATAACAAGGCCGCGATTGGCGGAGGGATGCCTGAATAAATCACTTTCAAGATGGCCACTTATACAAGAGGAGTGTCTACAATGAACTCTTATTTATCCATTTGTTTGATAAACTTTGATCATTCAACATCATCCCTTTCCAACCCTATGCCTTTGACTAAATAAACCCCAGAGCAAATGTCGCTGGAGTAAAGGTCATACCACCTCATAAGGTTGTGCTTATTGCATGGGGATAGATAATTATGTGCTGGAACTTGGAAGTATCGATTTTCAACATCATTTTTTATCATGATTGCATGAACAAGCTCATTTAATATTTCATTTACCCCTGTTTCTTCAAACAGTCTTGTCCGTATTCATTGCAAGGCAAACTACAAGAGTCCCACTGGGCTTCCCAGTACTATCAACCAACCGTAAAGATGATTATGACAGATGGCAATATTAACCAGGAAGAATACCAACGCTTGAAAAATTACCATATGCCATTTGGATTCCTTTATAAAAATGAGCTCAAGTTTGAAGGTGAGATTGCTGTAGGGGGAAATGGAGAATGAACCGTATAGTAATGTTAATATGTGTAGAGAAAGTGTTCTTTAAACAAATATTTAAAAAGTAGGCTAGTCAATTTGTACTGAAAACTGAATTTAAATGTTTTTTTTATTTACTTTTTTCAAACTTTTTCAAAACTTTTTTTTTTAAATGTTATTTCTTTATAACCACTTTGCCTTTGTAAATTTGTATTAGTCCAAGGTAGTTTTGTCACATACAGTACTACCGTACCAACAACATCAAAGTTTGTAGTATATCAGATGATACTATCAAGTTGATACCTCTTCTAGTACTATATCTTAGATCAGACCAAATAACAAGGAAAACAGTACTTGTGATGTTAATATTTTATTATTTTTCTTTCTTCTCATTAATATGGGACAGGAAGTATTCAAATACCTTGGACTTGTACATTGAATTCACCTAAATGCTCTTATTCTAGCTTTGTAATGGGTTTCATGACTGTACTTGAACGGAACATAGATAATGCTCAAATAACCAAATTATGTTGACAATGCTTTCTATTTTATCGTTTTCATCAGAGCTCTCCAGAACATTGAAACTATTTTCGGAGGAGGAATCCGTTCTAGGTTTCGGGAATCATCAGAGACCTCCATGCGTAAGCTGTGCAATCGTGGGAAATGGAGGAATACTGAATGGATCTGGCCTGGGCAAGGAAATAGACAACCATGGCATGGTGTTCAGGTAAAAATCGTACCGGTGTCTGGATTTTAATGCTTTATATTGCAATGAAGTACATTGAGCTCATGTAAGCCTGTGTAAGAGGAGTGTTCTATCACACTTATTTCTGCTGGAAATACATACGATATGTTGTTGTTTAAGACTTGATTCTCCAATGTTCAGAGATATTGGAATTTAGAAAAGGAACTATTAAAATGTTTATAACCTATGAAATGCCTTTGAAAAACTACTGTTGATTACTGACTTACTATTATCATTTAGAAATATATTCATAGCTTTAGGATAGTCTTGCATGTAGGTGTAATATGTTGTTACTTTTTTCCCCTTTATTAGAGTATTTCAAACGAACCCCCTGGTCTGACCCAACACTTGCAAAGATATTCTTTTGCAATAAAAAGCAAAAATAGTGTTTTAGAAGTCTATGATGTGCTTGATTTAACTCATATCCTGCCATAAGGCCGCATGCACACTACAGTTATAGTGCTTTGTACACGCGAGCGTGCTATCGATTGGCTGCTTAATTCACGCGAGCAACGCTTGGCTGCTTTATGCATGCATGCATGCATTCGTAATAGCAGTTATTGTTCATGCTCATTGTACTGTGCTGAGTGCTTAGCACCAGCTATTGTCCGGACCATCACGCGCAACAGATTATCTCAAAATAAACTTGGCACAGGGGGGATTTGTGGCTTGGCACAATGGGGATTAGCCCTGTGGCACTTGGCTGTATTCATTATGGCAGGATAAGAGTTAAGCAAAAGCAGCAGTAACACAAGATAATTATTGATAATGGATAAATTTTAAAAATGCAACAAAGTTTTAATTTCTCAAAAATCTAGAGGCATTCTATACCTTACCATTAACTGGTTGTGTGTTGCCCTATTAGGTGTATCCAAATACTAGAAAATTCAGGATATCTTTTTAACTATCACAGTATGTTACCTTTGATTGAAATATAGAACTGAAGGTGAAATTCCTCCATTTTATTTCAGAGTTAACCATTGTATCAGGAGAGGCTATGAACATGATGTCGGTACTCGAACAAGTCATTATGTATTCATGGACAGATCCCTCAGCCATACACAACAGGCTGATATACCAACAGACAAGGTAGACAATTGGTTGAATGGCACATGCTCGGGCGACGATTGCTGCGCAAACAATATCCTACACTAAACAGATGCCTAACTTCAAACCTCGACCACACTCTTTAAGTAACCCTAATCCTAACCCTCACCCTCACCCTCACCCTCACCCTAACCTAATACCCAATTGCAACCTTACATGTAACGTTACATGTTTGATGAAATGAAGCCTGGAACAAATTGTCACTAGAGTAAATGTTGAATCACGAGACGATCAAAAGCCTGTTCTATACCTGTAAGAAGTTGATTTTCATAAATAACTCTTACAGTTACACATATTTTAATGTTAAATGTTGTAAAGTTCGCTGAAATGTTAATTCAGTCATAATTAATGCTTACAAATAAACATATCTGATATATTTCCTTGTTTTAAAGAGAGACATATCCAATAAAATTTACTTTAGATATTCTCTCATGCTGTCATAATTGTAACTGAACTATTGAGGTCACTTTCATAGCAATGTACCCCTTGCCAAAAAAAAAAAAAATCCTTTCTACAAACCTTATTATAAAAGTGTTTGATTTTAGGGCTTGTCAAAGAATATCAGTGAATAGAGATAGGCTGAAGCTATTTATTTTGCACTAGTCTGAGTAAAGCATGTAGGTCTTGTGTGTGTTTTCTGTGTTTGCTTTCTTTGTTTGCTTTCCTTGTTTGCTTTTTTTGTATTATATTTCAATGTGATCATACTGAAGGTTTTGTATTGCACTCATTTGTCTGAGTTTACTGTTTTTGTAGGCAATGCGTATGTTCTTTGTTTGTTTTGTGTGTAGTATATTTCATATAATCATTGCTTTGTTCTCGCAGGGTATCAAGTGGGTCTTTCTGCCTTGTAGATTAAACGACTATCACTATATCTCAGAGGTCGCCAAGGGAACTAATCCTAAACAGAAGCTAAAAGCTCAAGCTGCAGACATCAGACTACTGCACCCAGACTTTGTCAGATATGTTCACAAAGCGTGAGTTCTCTTTCAGCCCTTTAGTCAATGATAATAAATCTCTTGTCTGTCAGCCACACTGCTAAACCAACTGATTCTTGGCTTTGGGGTTTGGTATTCTTCTTTCTGATCTAATGTTGTTGTTTTTTTTTTTGGTGTTTTTTTACCAAACTGTTAAGAAAGCATTTGTATGCTTGTAAGTAAGCAACTAGGGGAATGGCAGCTTTAAATCCTCTATGATGGAATTGGTAATGAGAATTTAATGCTTTACCAAAGGGCACTAGTGCATTGACTTGGTTTCAAATCCAGGACCTCACAGTTACAAGACCACTGCTCGGTCCATTGAGCCATCGCGCCTCCTCTTTATTGTCAGTCTCATAATCGGTCTTTTCAGTGAGACAAGGGTATTAATCATTAATGCTACTAATCAGGACATACTTTTTTAATGATTTAGATATTGTACATACCATTAAATTAATGAAACTATCTTTCATACTCTTTGGACTTTTCTTGTAGAGGGGATATTGGAAATTATTATTATCTTTAGTAGTACTTTTATTGTTTTTGTCTTCTTGACTGTGAAGTAGAAGTTGTGTGTCCAAATCCTGGTATGGTGCCAAGGTTCACAGACAAGGAATTTTATCTACTGTCACTTCATTCAACCCATATGAAGTAAAGGGGAGCCTGGGATTAACAAACTCTTTTAATTCTTGCACATATGCCCCCCCCCCATCAGTGGTGAATAAAAAAGGAAAAGAAAGAATGAGAAAGAAATGGAGAGGTGAAAGACAACATAACAGAAGTAAAGAATATCATGATACAATCCCTCTTATACATCCCCTTCAATCAATGGCCTTCTTCTCCCGCATTTCCTCATTCAAGCAAGACCCATGCCAACCCTCCCCCTCTCCATGCCACTGTAAATATTTATCACTTATACATTTTCCCCCTATACATTTTCCCCCTTCATTTGATGATTTCAGCTGGATGCAGACCAAGTCTTTCCGTCCAAGTACGGGTGCCATGATGTTCATGACGGCTCTCCATTCTGGTTGTGATTCTCTCAGTGTGTATGGCATGGGATTCAACGAGAAGTACACAGAACACTACTACGATAAAACCTTCAGTATCTACAAGAATGTGAAAGGAAGCCATGATTTTGCAAGAGAGATTGAAATCATGAAGGAATTGGACAAAGCTGGTATTATTAAGTGGTACAAAAGAGATGTCCCTGAATTTCTCTCGTAGCCATTGCTGGCAAGACGCACTGTTTTTGTCACATGTTACATTTTCTTTGTTTTTTAATGGAATATTTATAAGCTGACTGAAATCCTA
Source organism: Mesocentrotus franciscanus (assembly GCA_037976565.1). NCBI lineage: Eukaryota > Metazoa > Echinodermata > Echinoidea > Camarodonta > Strongylocentrotidae > Mesocentrotus > Mesocentrotus franciscanus. The sequence goes on from CP137666.1 coordinate 49,213,716, forward strand.
CCAAAAGAAGATAAGATATTTTTGTGAATGTAGAAACAAATTCTATTCTTTGGACATTTATATGTCTTACAAGGTTGCAGGGAGAGAAAAATACCCCACATGTATACAATGTTTATGTATTGTGAGAAAGAAAGAAGTACTTTTTATTACTTTTGATATATATGTACTGAATTGTAACATATTCACCTTCACCTAAAATCTAAAGTGTACCAATCACCTAAAATTGATGAAATCTACCTCAAAAAATCTTCTCCTGGCATTCTCTCAGTTAATGGTTTATGAGTATGAAGAAAAGTAAAGAGCATAAAACCCTGCGCACATATACCAAGTCAGACTTGGGTTCTGTGCGGGCCATGTGAGCACGTACGGGTATGTCAAATAGTCTACCCACAAGTAGCTTTAATGTTAATTTAGAGTGCATTTAAACTTGCAGTATCTCTTTATAAGAGTAATATTTGAAACTCATATTTTTAATAGAGTATAACTTCATGGAACCTTTAACATACACAACAAAATACTTTTTGGTGATCGGTACACTTTAAGAACACACCAAATCGAGTTTTAGGTCTGAATACAAAACATAATAAGGTGCTGGGCATTTAATGAATTCACTGGTCAAATGTTTTTCTTGCACATCACATAAGGCATTACATATATTTACAGTTTATTAGGTAAAAACAATCTCTAGCAGCTAGCAGTCTTTTGTACAAAGCTTATCATGTGTATAATTCAAGACTTTTTCGCCTCTCTTGCAAAATGCAAATGCAACCTTTATGTTAGCTTTAGAGGCAAACCCAATCTACATATTGTTGTAGTCAGGTGGTACAGACAAAAGACTGGAGATGCAAAGGTCATGGGATCGAACCCTGACACTTATGTACTTTGGCAAGACATTAATCTATATTTGCCACTCTTCACCCAGGTGTTGAATAGGTACCAGTAGGAAGAAATTCCTTGAATGATGTGAGCACCAAAATTGATAGCCTAGCTATAGCCTGGGTAATATTGGAGCTCCTTGAGCACCTTGTGTAGGGGATATGAGTGCTATAAAAGTAACTAATATCAATATTGTTCTTATTACATGTATTATTATTATTATTATTACTATTATTATTTTTTGTAATTATTTTTATTTTTATAATTATTATCATTATTATTATCCATAAATACATTCGATATGTTGCAATGCGCAGTTTAATTTTCTTATTTAAAGTGCCACTAATGTGCGTAAAATGTGTGGAGAGGATAGGTTTATCATCTTCTGAATGCATTAACTAGTGTGTACACTAGATTTGAAATTGGTTTCCTTGTCTGTAGATATTCACAGCTCTGCAAATTGGACAAAGACAATAACAAAATCGGACAAATAGAAAACAAAATTGAATAAATACAATGATGAAATTGGAAAAATATAATAACAATGAGGACAAACTCTATGACAAGACAACCATCATAACCTTAGCTGGGTGGAGTAAATTTTTTTGATAGGCTTGAATGCATCGTTCTTTAATGATGACTAAATGCCCAAATCATTTCATTTTCTATGGACATGCGTTAATTCAACAGACCTAACGATTCAAAAAGTTGTGGTTAGTACAGTTTGTATGACCTGCAAAATATTCAAATTACTATTTTTACAGTAGTGCAATAGTTGTGCATACCGGTAGTTGTTATTTCATGAATCACATATATGTTTGTGAGTAGGTTTGCAATAGTTGTTAGTAAGATTCAGAACTTATTGCCTTGGATATTGGACTACTTATCAGTAAAGAATATATCCACTAAATGAGTGATAATTACATGTAGTTTTATTTCTCTTAATTATTCAACTCCGATGAATACTATCTAGAGTATTAAAGATAAAGACCAGTACTGGTCATGCGATTGCATTGTGAAAGAAACGTTGTGGAATCGATCAGAAAAGGTTGATCATCTAGCATATAAGTATTTGTGTGTACTGCAAGGTTCTGGAATCATCAAAATGATAAGAAATTTGGCCCAGTCTTGCTAAAGTTACAAGCACTGTACACAGAAAGATCATATATGGGACTAGCGACCATGTGCGCGATATCTATTTGGTCCCAATAGATATAATAATTTACCAAATATATCAATTAGTGGGCGGTTTCCCGACTTTCCCGGCAAAATTTGTATCATCACGTATTAGTCAAAACATATTCTTTCACATGATTGGTAATGAGAGCTTCCATTTTATTTTTTTGAGAGGGGCATTTCCAAAACTGGTCTTTACCTTTAAGTTTCACTGTTACGATGTAGATTACAATGCCAGTGTAATCATCAACAAAAACAATTTTTTTTTTTCAAAAAAAACTTTGAGCTTAGTCTCCTTATTGTTGTGATTTGATTACAATGGCATGTACGTCTCAAACATGATAATATAGAAATCCAATTGAGCTAATATACAACTCTCCAAGCCAAAAGAAAGATGTAATTGCCAAAGTTAATATTGCAACTGAGATTTTCATTTCGTGAGAGGTTTTTATTTGAGAAAAGTATTCAATGAACAAACAAACATAATGAAAAGTGAAACATAAATGTGCTCTTACTCTAGTATTGGATCCTAAAATACTGCTCTAAAGCTTGAAATGTGTGTTGTAGAACCTTTCTAGAGAGGCCACCTGCCTACAACAGTGGCTGGTTCTTCCGTTTCCCTTGGGTGACCTTAATAGACAGGTTTGACTGTAGTACGTTTTTTGCAACTGGCTCTGTTCTAGACGGTAGTGCCACTACAGTGGAAACTCGTTATAACGAGGTCCTTTGTACCGTGGAAATTACCTTGTTATATCAGGGTAAAAAAAAACAAAAGAATATAAAGAGCTGGGACCAGCAAAATTACCTTGTTATAACAGATACCTCGCTATATCAGAACTCTTTATAACGAGTTTCAACTGTACACGCAGAATGAGCCATTCCACCACATGCAGTATCATCTATAGAGTGAGTAATGTTTCAAGGGGAAGTCCCTCTGCATCAATTTGGATTTCATAGAGGCATTAAAAAAAATGAGAGAAACAAATCAGTGAGAGTTTAGGGGAAATTTAATAAAGAATTTAAAAGAAATTTTTGACATTCTTTAAGTTGAAATCAATCAAATGCAAAATTTTAGCTCTGTTATTTCCAATGCCAGCAGCTCTCCATATGTTTTGTATGATAAATTTCATTTTTTCTATTAAAACTAATTATTTTCTCACAAATATGTGCCTTGAATATTTATTGGAAATGTTTGACCTTTCCCCTCTTTTATTGTAGAGGGATTCCACCCCCTTATGAACAATCAAGAAGAGGGACATCTTTTCAGTCTTGGTACAAAATAGATTGAGAGATGCATAAGGGAGAATCGTAGAGTTGCCAGGTTGTGATAGAATAATTACATCCTTAAGAATTGATAACTTTCGTATCCTGTAATGGATTTCCTCAAACTTTCACTGATCTGCTTTATATGAAAACCAAATTGATGAGGATTGACTTCCACTTCGACTGCTTGAAATAAAATTCATTATAAACATAAAACCCATCTAGATTGTGATGTTGGAATAATTGGTTCCAATTTCTAAAACCAAGGGTCATTAGCTTTAAAGGTGCATTTTAACAATGTGAAAAATACAAATGCTGTACATGTATTATTATTATATTTTTAATTCTGCACAAATGTAAAGCCAAAGCAAAATATATTTATCCCATCCTTTAATCTCTCTGTGCTTTTAATCCTGCATATTGTGTGATTTTGAATAAATGATTTTTATATAAATACACATAATTAAATGTGTTGCTCTTTTGTGTCAGAAATGGAAATATTTTACTGTAACTTGATAGAGTTTGATAAATTATTGCCATACAGGAGTCAAAAGGTAATGAGAGTATGATGTACATTACATTTAGGAGCGGAGAGGGAAAGTTTATCCACATACAACTTCATTAACCATCTTGGACATTTAGTACAAGTGAGCAATAAAATTGAAAGGAGGCACAATAACCTATTTTATAATGGGAATTCACATTTTCAACCTACACATGTATTTTTAAGCTCTTTTAACCCTACTTTAAAGACAAAACCTTGAAAACCCCCTACATAGAAATTGACCCAACTCTGGGGGGAGGGGGCATTTATTTCTGTATCCATTCTTGGTATTATGGATGCATGCAATATGTCCTGGATGGGGACTTAATTTTGAACATATTACTTGCTAGAGAGCAAAGTGATACGGTGCTATGAAATATATTTTAGCCTTGAAAACCCTGTTCATTTGCATTTATGCCCGGGTGAGATGGCAAAGTGAAACCTTCTGGAGATATAGCTACCACAGACCATTTGATGTGTCTCTTGAAAATGTGGAGGGACATGTACCCCACTCCGTCCCCCCTTAATCCCCTCCATGGATTGTGTACATGCAAGAATGACAGCAGAACAAACAATAGAGGTCTCGAGGAAGATATTAAGTGATTTGCTGGGGCGGCAGGGGCAGGGGGGTGTCATAATCAAGTTACAGAGTGATATGATACATGAGATGCAGATCATTTGTATTCTTCTGCCGGTTCATACTTTTTTATTTTGTATATACTTATGTTTTTGTACGTTATAGAAATTCTACAAATTCATCATTATTTTCCTCTTCTTCCTTCTCCTCTTTTTCTTGTTGTACTTATTATCATTTCTATTTTCAGTTTAATGTTATTATTATTATCTTAAATAAGTAATTCTTTTTATTGTTCTTATCTGTCTGTAAATATTACTATTTTAACTTATTAATTTTGTACATGTCTGTAGGGGACCCCACTGAAAATAAGCTCTCGAGCTTTCGTGGGTTATCCTGTTCAAGCTGACTTATTTTTGATCTGTTATTATTGTATATGTTGGAAGCTTGTCGAATAAAAATCAATAAATCAATCACAGTGGTGGGGCTCGAGCATATAGCACTAGCGCCACCTGTTGACATTATTACACCAGTAACAACAAGTTGGGTGTCATCATAAGTTCAGCATACTAGCGTAAAATGGAAAAAAAAATTCCGATCAGCTGACCATAAAAATGTCAAGTTGACATAGTCTAGATCTATATCTAGATTTAACATATAACAGTTACACCTTCACTTATTGAGCTGTTTTGAGTTTGAGGCAGTAGCTGGGCAATGTAAACGGTATACTAGACGGCTCTTCTTCACTTGAGCTTCACACTCACAGACACACTGCACTGAGCTGACACAGTGCACAGCAGAAGCAGCCAGCCAGAAGTGACCCGTCAACAAAATGACATCTCCCGCTCTGTTAGATGATACCACCCCTGGCTTTACAAGGGATATCCGCATCATTTCAACAGCAGAAGTAGAGAAACACACGGTATGTAATTGTTAGGGCCTACTTTCCCCGACTAGCTGTATAACTTGATTGAGCATACGTTCCAAAAATAATGTTTTCTTCAGTACTGTAGGCCTGGCCTAGACCGAAAGCTTCAGTCTCTGATATCGACGGTTGTTCCGCTGAGATTGCATCTGGCTCCTCTGACCGCCTCTATACATGGGGAATGTATGGGGAATGTCAACAAATGTCAGTTTTATTAAAGAATGACCCATATCAGACGGTTATTTCTGTCTAGGCCTGGCCTAGCCCTAGATCTAAATACAAAAACATTTCTCTGAACATGTCAAAAATGTCAGATTCTAGATCTAGCTGTAAAAACCAAAAATTTAAAACGTTAGTCAGGCCAGGGCCCGTTTATCGAAACCGTCATAAGTCTAACTTCTTGACTAAATCAGCATTAGTAAGCTACTTGTCCGCTACGTGTTTCACAGAGCCCTCTTTGCCAAGATCAAGGACAATATCCTGACTATTAAGTACATGTATTATTGTATTAAAGTAGATCTAGTTATGATGCAAAAACCCTGTCGTATCTCTGTCATAACTTTTTAATTTTAGTCCATGGGCAGCGCCAACACATGTCATTTATTAGGTAAACTATGGCTGGCAAAAAAGGACAAATCCTCCAGCTATGATCTTTCTACACATTCACTTAATTAAACAGGGCCGGGAGTTATTGTTTTTTATATTTGAAAATCTTATGAAAATATGCCATGTTTATATCTACGGCTTTTTCCACTTGACTAAACACGTAGAACTTTACGCATTCATTGCTGTACAGTGAGTTAACGCGCTCTAATTGGCCGATACGCTCCAGCTGTTTCGAATTTAAGTGAGAGGGCTCCCCACGTAGGACTTTAGCTTACAGCGGCAATACAGCCAGCGCCTATCTCAGATGTCACTAGACTCTAGAGACACCAGTTGAAACCCAGTGGTCACAGATAAAAAGCAAGATCCTATCTGTTGTTGAGAACCAAGTCCCATCTAAGATGACCACATGTAGATTTAGTCAACCCTGGATTACGACTGACCTGAAACGACTCTCGAGGAAGAAGAATAGGGCGTTTAGGAGATCAAGATCAGCTGTCGACAACAGTCGGCCTGCCCTTACACAGTACAAAGAAATGAAGAAAACCATGCAGAGGGAATGCCGCAAAGCCTACCAGACATATATCTCAGATCTGATCTGTGGCGAAGGGTCTCGTGGTGGTAAACGTTTCTGGATGTACATCAAGAACAAGCGATGCGACAACACTGGAGTATCCCCCCTTCTGAAAGATGGAACTCTTCACTGTGACAGCCAAACAAAGGCAGCTCTCCTTAATGATCAGTTTTCATCTGTTTTTACCAAAGAAGATCTGAACAGTGTTCCTGATCTAGAGGCAAGCCCACACCCAACCCTTCGCAATATTGAAATCAGGTCTGAAGGTGTTTGGAAACTGCTATCAAAAATCAACCCACACAAAGCATCAGGACCTGACAACCTTCCTGCACGCCTTCTCAAAGAGTGCTCGACAGAACTTGCACCTGTCCTTTCACTACTGTACCAGTCAACACTACATCAGGGCTCAATCCCAACAGACTGAAAGTCTGCTTTTGTAACACCAATCTACAAGAAAGGTAATAGACATGAGGCTTGCAACTATCGACCCATTTCCCTGACTTCTCTCATTTGTAAGACCTTGGAGCACATCATATTCTCAGAGATCATTAACCACCTGGAATCTAACGGCATCCTATCGGAAAAGCAGCATGGATTTCGTAAACACCATTCATGTGAATCCCAGCTGCTGTTGACCATCCATGACCTTGGCAAAGGACTGGACAATAAGCAGCAGATCGATGCAGTGCTGTTAGATTTTTCAAAGGCATTTGACAAAGTACCACATGAAAGACTCCTGAGAAAACTAGCCTTCTATGGTGTCCAGGGTAACCTCCTCTGTTGGATCAGAGCTTTTCTCACCGATCATGCACAACAGGTTGTACTGGATGGAACAAGTTCTATTCCGGCAGATGTAACCTCGGGCGTACCTCAAGGGACTGTACTCGGCTCCTTCTCTTCTTGGCTTACATCAACGATCTGCCAGACTGTGTCCGTTTAGAAGCTCGGATGTTTGCAGATGATTGTCTACTATACCGACGCATCAACTCACAAACCGACGCAGACACACTCCAAGAAGACCTTAACCACCTGCAAGACTGGGAAACCAAGTGGCAGATGTCTTTCAACCCCAGCAAGTGCGAAGTCCTCAGAGTGACCAAAAGGTGAAAAATGTCATCCGTTCACCTTACTTACTTCACGGAGTTGAGCTACCAACAGTAGACAATGCCAAATACCTTGGAGTACACATCAACTCCAAGCTAAGCTGGAAGACACATGTAGACAACACATGCAAGAAGGCCAACAGTACACGAGGATTCCTTCAGAGAAATCTGCATGGCTGCCCCAAGAAAATCAAGGAACAGGCGTACATGACATATGTACGCCCCATCCTTGACTATGCCTCAACAGCTTGGGACCCTCACTGCCAAGACCAAATTTGAAAACTCGAAATGGTTCAGAGGCGAGCTGCTCGGTTCACTCTAGGAGACTATCATCCAAGACACAGTGTAAACCGAAATGCTCCACTTGCTAAAATGGCAGTCTCTCTCCGAAAGAAGAGCTCATCTGAAAGTCATCATGCTATATCATATCTTGCATGGATTGATTGCCATTCCTCCTGAACCACCCTACATCTACCCAGTATTACGATCATCTGGAAGACGACAAGCTCAATACCGACAGCAACTCTGCAGGACCTCTGGGTATCAAAACTCCTTCTTCCCCAGTGTCATCTGCTTATGGAACCAGCTCCCTTCCACTGTGACAGCAGCTTCTTCTCTGGAACAGTATAAGAGACAGCTGGTTGGGGTAACACTGCGTCAGAACTAGTTGGAGAAGAAGCTATTTTTACTTGCACAACGAGCACTTTTTACTACTCAATTATAAAACTGATTAGGACCTCTTCTTGGGCGCTCACACAATGCAGCATGGCACACTAGTTCTCAGCACTGCACAACAGTACGAAAATACTCTGCCTAGAGGACTGTACTTGCACTGGAAGAAGAAGAAGAAGAAGCGCATGAGCATTACGTTCCTCCCGTCTCAGCTCATTTTCGTAATTTGGCGCCTAGCCAAGCCAACGTCATGGGCCCTTTAGATTGGCTATCGCTGGCTCCCATAGGCTCTATGTTATAAGACATTAGTGCGAGGAGCTAGCTTGCGATTTTCTGTTTTTACCGATACCAAAATTATGATAGTCCAGTCAAATCTTCTATTTGTTACGATTTTTTCAGCGTCCTTGAAAAGTTAAGTATTTCACTTAAGTAAGTCTTAAGTTTGAAAAATTCTCATTTTCGTCATTTTAAGGTACAAACTTGCAAGTTGTACTGACATGTTTGTTGATTTTCTATTTTATGTTTGTACCCATGCTGAGTGTGCGTCACCTACATGTATGGGTGAAATGCGTCACCTGTTTAAAGCACGACATGTCAGTTCGTTATGTAGTGTTACGTAAAAAGTCGTATTGACATTGCACTTGGCCTTGCGCGCTAATTGCTTAAGCTTACGTAAGTGGGGCCCTCTATCACTTTAATTGAAACAGCTGGAGCATATCGGCCAATCAGAGCGTGTAAACTCAACTGTACAGCGAATACGAATAGTTCTACGTGCCCCCCACTTACATGTACGTAAGCTTACGCAAGTCCAAGTGCAATGTCAATACGTAACATTACATAACGCACTGACATGTCATGCTTTGAACAGGTGACGCATTTCACACATAGGTGACGCACACTCAGCATAGGTACACACATAAAATAGAAAAATCAATGAACATTTCAGTACAACTTGCAAGTTTGTACCTTAAATATGATGAAAATGAGAATTTTTCAAACTTAAGTAAGACTTAAACTTAAGTGAAATACTTAACTTTTCAAGGACACTGTAAAAGTCCTACAAAATAGAAGATTTGACTGGAATATCATGATTTTGGTATCAGTTCAACCGGAAAATCGCACGCTATCTCCTCGCAGTAATAAGCAAATACTTACCGTTGGTGAAGGTGATGGGAAAAACTATCACTTCCGAGGCGTTCTGGATTCAGCTATCTTTCTGAAGCGAAGCTGAGGAAAGATAGGGTAAACATTCAGATCGCCTCGGAAGTGATAGTTTGCCATCGCCTGAAACCAAAAGGTGATTATTTGCTTATTACTGCGAGGAGATAGCGTGCGATTTTCGGTTGATCAATGACATCGGAAACATTTCACTTCTTCCGTCATTTTAGAGCAACAAGTCATCACTTAACAGCTAGCAAACGGTGAACGATACGTACAGTGCATGCAGTATGGTGGTGTGACCATAGTTCGTAGCGTGACCAAAGTTCGCGTACTAACACTAAAAGCGCTTAAAGAGGAGAGCAATACGCAGCGTTCTTTCACTTTCATTTCACTGAAGATAGTAGTACTATCTACGCAGTGTAACAAACTTTTCTTCTCCCATCAATGATGGGCGAACTATCTTTCATCACATGATTTCCTTTTGACCAATCGTAGAGCAAGATTCTTAGTATGTGGAATATAATATCTTATAACATAGAGCCTATGGCAGTCAGCAATAGCCAATCTGAAGGGCCCATGTCGGCTGGGCTAGGCGCCAACTTACGAAAATGAGGCCGAAACGTACCGTAAATCTCTGTGTATAAGGCGCACCCCTTTTTTAAGATTTAATTTTTTTTTTTTTTTTTTTTCTGTCCCAGGTCTGTGTTAAAAAAACCCACGCGGGAAGGTCTTTCATTTAACTGCGAGGTGCAGTTGAAGGTGCCGATTTGTGCTTGTGAACTTGTCACAATTAATAGGAACAGTGTCGTTTTTTAGAAGAATGTGTAAGATCATTAATGTAAATTAAAACAGTAGAGGACTTGGATAGGACCTTGTGGTATGCCATGTGTAATAGAAGAAAAATTGGAGGAATTATTATAAACTACATATTGACATCTATTAGAAAGATTACTTTCAAACCAAGATGACAGACAAATTTGAGTGTTGTTCTAGTTTCAGTGGTGAGTCAACACACCGATTACTGAGCTGGGAGACATTGCCAGGCATAGCGCCAGGTGGAGGGGCACAAATCGAAACTTAAATTTTTTTTTTTTTGTACCCGTGTATAAGACGCACCCCGACTTTCAAATTTTTATGGCGGCAAAAAAGTGCGCCTTATACACAGAGATTCTGATGCGCCTGCGCTTAATGTAAGCTAAAGTTCTACTTGCTAAACTGATTATATGCGTATATTTCCACATTGTAAAATCCTTGAAGGGATGGGTAATCTGCCACGGCAGGCAAGCCATAGTTAGAAATGTTTTCTCTAGTAGGGTGTCTGATCGCGCAACCGAAGTGTGCTAAAATCGTTCCCATAGAGATTGCACGCATCCCTATGCAGTCTACGTGCATTGCGCGATCATGCAAAATTGGTTAATGTTTTTATTGCCAAATCAAGATTCAAACCTTTATTCTTTGTGATTCTGAAGGTGATACTCAATAAATGAGGTGTCATATGAAAGAGCAGGTTTATCTCCATATTTCCAAAGGGGCATCATCTTGGAAATCTAAAAATATCTTGGTCAAAACAGCGACGTAAACATTGTTTCCTTGCTAGCTCCGAGATTTGCCACTTTTGAGAAATGACGCCCGACGATAAGTAGTCCCAGTCGTAAGGAATTTATCCATGCGCTTATTTTTTCGCTAGCCCCCAGGGATCACAAACAATTACAGTTTGAAAATACCCTCCCCCATTTTCGGATCAGCTAAGTAGGGAGGCATGAGCTACGCTCAGCCCAAACCCATGGTGACAGCGCGTAAAATCTGCACATGCATATGCATCGGACCGCGTGTGTTTGTTGGTGAACTAGCGAACGGACCCACACGGAAGACAGCGGAGGTGGAGCTTGCGATCTCGCTCAAGTAGCGCATGCAGCAAAGCAATATGCGTATGCTTGCATATCGCGCGATGCAGCTGTTTAGCTATAATTACTAATTAGCAAAACAAATTAACTCTGCATGTACTCCTTTTTCGTTGATTCTGACAAAAATTGGATGAATATTTCCTAGAATTTGGGGGGCTGTATCTTTTGATAGAAACATAGGTGAGTCTAGAAATTTGAAATGTATTATTCTGAGTAAATGATTTTTTTAATTATCCAACTATAATAGTGAAAAACAATCCAAAAGGGAAAATTGAAAAAGACACCCTGGACATCTCTAGTTTTCAGACCCACTTTAATTTCAAGATAAATTTCTTCAAATGTGTAAACTGAATAGTTTAAAACATGTGTTTTAATGTTTGGAATATTGAAGTTTTGTCATTTTAATATTGTGCTGAAGCCTAACATTGGACAAAACTTCCATAACATCGTATTTTTCCTAAGAATAATATAAGGGTGTATTTTTAATTATAAACTATCAAATGATTATATCCGGGGGTTACCAATCTCAAAAAAATAAAACTGATTCAACGGTCATGAAATGAAATACTCACAATTATATTTTACAAGTAATTCTATTGTATAATCTACACAAATTTTGAAGTATATTGCATCTCTTATTACCTGGTACTATTTTAAATCTTTTTTTATTTCTAATTCATTTAAATAATTGCAGTTTTCCTAAAATTACTTCTTTTTTAAAAATCCGGTGGAATTGTGACTAAGGCTATGTCTTGGCTCCTCTTCTCGCCGATAGTATCGATTTCACGAGATGTCTAGCTACATGTACACTGTAGTAAGCTCTTTGTGAAACGGTTTTAAGATCAGAGACATCTCCGTAGTTGGTGGATAAAGTTATGACTGTCTTGTTGTTGGTTTCGAGAAACGGGCCCCAGGGCTCCAGACTCCACTTCTTGTTTGGCTATCCCCTTCAAAAATAAAAAGGAAGACCTAGATCTAACAATTTAAAGTTGGGTTTCAAGTATACAATTACTTTTTGTGACAATAGAATTTCTAATTTCATTTTATACACTAGATCTATAATATAACGAAATAAGAATTTTATCACTGAAGACGAAGAAGGTGGTCTGGAAGTTCAAGAGATATTGGAGGACGAACGAGAACCAAAGCGGGAAAGGGAGAGGGTGAGAGAGTAGACAAAGAGAGGCAGAGACAGAGGGAGGCAGAGCAAGAGAGGGAGAGGGAGACTGAGATAGGGAGAGGGTGAAAGAGTAGAGAGAGAGATGCAAAGACAGAGCAAGAGAAGGATAGGGGGCAGAACAAGAGAGGGGAAGGGAAACAGAGCAAGAGAGAGGAGAGAGAGAAAGAGATGCAATGGAGAACGGTGCATTTAATATTTCCAGCATAAATAGAATTGAATGTTTACTATAAAATTATAGAGAAAGAGAGAAGTTATAGACATGTAAACAATTCTCTGTCCGTGAGAGAGACGTAAACATTGCATATACCTGGGCTGAATAACTGGAAAATATAAACGTCTGGGAAGGAGACTAACATCATAAAAATGGGATGATTTGATATATTCCAACAGACTCGGGAGATTAACCCTATAGGTTTAATACACGACAAGGAATCAGATTTCCCATAGGGTTGTACACAAACTATCGACATTCCTCTCCCATAGCTATAACACGCAAAATTAGGAATTTTATTACATTGTTTGTGATTTTATACGATAATATGTTACAACTGTCGAAGAAGGTGATAAAATCAAATATAAAACGACAGCAAAAAAAAAAAAAAAAAAAATTGACCCACCAGGAATCGAACGTGGGTCGCCGGAATGGAAGGCAAATGCTATGACCACTGTACCAAAATAATCCACACAGACATTACACGTAAACGGAAAATGGGATTCTCAAATCACATTTTGTAGGTAGTTAAAATATCACCATGATCCTAATATCTGATTAAAAAATAAATGTCACCTTCTGTGTAGATTTTCTCAACTACAACATATACGAACCTGGAAAAAAAATCATACAAAATTATTCGAGATATTGCTCGAACAAGACTGAAATGTAGAATGAAGATTTCAGAAAAAGACACCTCCCATAGGAATAACACGCAAATCAAGAAAATTCTGACATGTCGTCTTTAATTGAAATTTTCACTATGATGACGTCATCAAAATGATGCATGATCTTGTAGGAAATTGTCTCACCTGCATGTACAACATATCAAAATTTGGAAGAAAATCGATCAATATTTACAGAGATACAATCAATTTTCCATAAACATGCTGACGTCATAATATGCAAATTCGTATTTTGAGTTCCAAGGCCACTATGATAATGTCACGATAAACTTAAAGGCCAAATGAGACATGAAATCATATTTCCGACTCATACTCTATCCAGATATGAAAAAAAAATTGGGGGTCCCCGTGCATCCCAAAGAGCTATTTAATGGATTTTGTATAGGCATGTTTTTGCCCATATATGCTATGTATTACAAGAGTTCGCGCGCACGGACATGTTTCTTGAACGGACGCTCATTCCGTTATTAATGGTCATAAAAAGATAAACGTGGTATCAAATTGTTCGGAAAAGAATAAGGAATATCATGTCCCAAAAAGAGAGGAGGAATTATTTTGCGTTCGGCCGTCACGAACAAAAACGCGCGCACATTTGCGTGTGCGCGTTTTTTTGCGAAATGCTTCAAATGGCCTGAAACGTATGCAAAATGAGTTTAAGACGATTTTTGAGCATTTCGAAATTTTGCGCGCACACTGACGGGCGGACGTACGCGTACGCGCGCGTTTATTAACCTGAAATTGACCGGATGGATTTTGACCTTTATCATGCTAAATATGAATGAGAAGTGACTTTCCGTTATGAAGATATGACAATAACTTGAAAGTACAAAAAAAAAAAAATGGCACCTGGATGACGTCATGAAGACCTGATGACCTTGGAAATGTTATTGTCAAGTCTCATGACATGGACCTATGACTGTGCCAAAATTGAAAGAAATTGACTGTACCGATCTTGAGTTATTACCGGCACAAAAAAGGGTGAGAAAGAAAAAGAAAGAAAATTCTGACGAAATTAATAGGTGGTCTGTCGATGACAATTTTGATACTCTATTTTCACCTTGGAAAAGTTGGAAACTCTCAGTCTGTGTTAGAGTATATTTGGAAAGAAGCTGAATCAAGTTTTCACCAGTTGTTTAATTTTACCTAAATTGATATGGTTGTTTCATTAGTACAAGTGCTATGGTTGATATTCATTTTTGCACTAGACCACTGGTAGTGATAATAATAAATTTGTTTACCAAGTGAAGCCTCATCAGCATCAATGCTGTCATTCCAGAGGGCCCTGCAATTAATAGTATTGCATCATCAATTTGCCAAGTACCGGTACCCATTTTCACTTGGATGGAGAGTGGCAAATGTAGATTAATGTATTGTCAAAGGACGTTCGTTCCAGGTTGGGATTCCTACCTTCAACCTTTGGATTGAGAGTCGAATGAATGAACTACTATACCACGACTCCTCCACACAATACCTTGACACCTATATAGCTATGGATCTAGGAGTGTGTTGAGTGAATTTAGTCAATTTGGTTGCCCATGTGTGGCCTTTTCAATGTTCAAGTGTTGAAATACTGATGTTTTGCTGGAGTTTAGCCAAAAGATTCATCCATAGAAAAGAAGTCCTCTCATTCACAGGAAACTGAGCTCACTCACCCTTGCGGTTGACCTTAAAAGGACACCATGACAGGAAGCCAGATGTGCATTATGCACTAAAACAACAGATCTAAAATTAAAAGTACATGTACCTGTACATGCCTAAAGCCAACCGCACACTATAGGATCCTCCTGCGATCTGATTTTCAAAGAAATGGCAACTATATAGAATAGAAAATTTCATCCTTGTGATTTGAATAATGATAAGAATACTAACAATTGGAATGTTGTTGCATTTACCGGTAGCTCTTCTAGTCAGAATATATTATAATCCAATTCGGCTTCAAATGGTAGACAATCGCACTCGTGGTGTAACATCACTACGATTCTGAGCCGAGTTAGCTTTTTCTTCTCCATGGAAGCTTGAAAATTCCTTAAATTTTTTATGTTACTAATCAAATGACTATTCAGATCCTCGGTATGACTTAACAAGTTTAAATGTTTATATCGAATGCTATTGCAAATACTTTCAAAATTGGATTGTAGCCAGATTGTATAGTGTGCAGTGGGCTGAAATAGTACACACACATATTTGAAACCCTATCTCTGCATGATTCTTCATAGAATCACCTGACATGTTACCAATTAGAAATGATTAACATTACCGGTACATTCAAAGACATGGCTTTGTCATTAGCTATGTCATATATATATACAGTGTATTTAAAAAAAAACATCACTGTTTATTGTTGAAATAAGAACTGTACGTACATGTATCTGCTTTTTGTAGTGGCAGGATATGATTCTTATGATTGAAAGTCAAATTGTTTAAATTTGATGATATTATAAAAAATAATACCCAATGGCCATATTGATCTGCAATGTACAGTACATGTACAAAATGAGGCTAACCTGAATGTTTATGATGAGCTTGTTAGAATCATTGTGCAGCAGTTTGGAGATGCAAAAGAATCAGAGTTTCCATGATTCCCTATTGTGACAATTGCAATTTTGTTATATGCATGTCTGCTAATCTGCTACACCAATAATTGGTATAAAATACATGTATAAAGTGATCTTTCAAACTTAAATGATTTGATATGACTTTCCATGGAATTTCTTGCGATGGCTGGTAGTGCAATTAAAAAAAATGCACTTATTAGTTTTCATATTTTTAGCATAGTCATAATATGTAAAAAATCAGATTCCCATAAACAAGGTGATACTGATTAGAGATATATTCTAAAACATATCTTGCTTGTCATTTCCTACAGGTATACACTATTCAGGTCTGTGTAGATGACTGCCAGTGGACGGTCCAGCATCGCTATAGCGAGTTCAATGATTTGCATGAGAAACTCGTCTCCCTGGGCAGGGTGGAAAGATCCCTGCTGCCACCCAAGCGTATCCTTGGAAACATGTCAAAGAGCTTCATTGAGAAACGGCAGCGTGACCTAGAAGCCTACCTGCAGAAGGTTGTTAGTAGCAGTCGCCTGCTGCCAAAGCCGCTGCTTCTTTTCCTGGAGTTTGATATCTATGTAAGTATTTGGATTGTCTAGTTCATATTCTATATAGTAATTGTCAAAACCATCAATTATCAGTCCTTGATGTGTCAATCACTTGTGGCTCTATGTTTTCCAGTTGCCTTTCGATTATAGATGCTACAGTGACATTTGAAATTCAAGTTTTCTGTAGTGTATACAATGTACTGCATAGACATCTGATGAGTCAAACTGCACGCAATAAAAATGAATATTCAACCAACACCATTCTGATCCAAAAATGGAAAACATATAATATTTTCATCCTCATTTCTGCCCTTTGAGATATATGTTTAGTAGAAAGAGTGATATCGTCTGTTTGGAGCCATGAGGGCATTGTACTGTAACACAGAGTTAACACATCTGTGGCTCCAAACAGCTAGAGGATATGAGCAAGCTCTCCTTTTACACATATCAAGAAATAATGATGTTTTGTGACCATTTTTTTTGGTTCAGCAAAGTATAATATTATATATTTTGACAGTACATTATATGATTATTTTCAGGATATCAATGGTGTTTCACAAGCTTTAGCTGCAGAGCTGTTTGAGAAGGGGGATCTTATTTTGGCTAGCCAAGATGTGTGCGAGATGACACCTATGCAACTCTTTGCTATCACAGAAAGACTCAAGTTACCCCTACCTACATGTGGTGAGTTCCTCTATACTATTTATATTTTTCTCCCTAAATTATTTTATATGAATTATCTATGTTTAACTCAGTATTGTAGTATAGTCATCGACATCAGCAGCAGCACCAATGTTGTTGCTGTTCTTCATTTAGTTTATCTTTCCATCTATAATAAACATGTTTTAGCCTATTGACTCTAGTATAATACCAATATGACACACATTTTCCATGGACATAGACACAGTCCAAGTCACCTAAGGCTCAATTTTCAGGAGGTTATTATCTTGATTGATTCTTTGCAACAATAGGTAACCAGAATTGAACAGTGTATTATAAATGCTGCATGATAATGGCTTCTCGTAATGATCCATTTCAGATCTTAAATGATCTATAAATGAATCTGCTATCATGCGAATATACATGTAGTAGCATGATACAGGAAGATCTTCCAAAAATGTTGATACCAATGCTATGAAATGTAAATCAAGCATTGTAAGATAACAGCATTTCATAGGGAAGTTGCTTAGAAGGGCTTACAGAGATTAATCTTCATCATCATGACTGCAGTGGTAATGTTCAATGCCGATGTCATCATCTCTCTTTCTCTGTTTCTTCAATCCAGATTCGGAAGATGCCCACAGTGACATTGGGCATATCATGGATTTCATGTCCAGGCTAAGATATCTCAGGGTAAATCTATTTCATATTATACAGTCACACTTAATTATGATTGGTTGATTGTTTGGTTTGTTTGTTTTACCTGACTGCCAAGAAAGCATGTGTGTGCTTGTAAGTAAGCAACCAGAGGACCGACGGCTTTAAGTCCTCTCCGAGGGACATGGTAAATAGGATTAATGCCTTGCCAAAGGGCACTAGCACATCAACTTAGTTTTGAACCTGGGACCTCCCGGTTACGAGACTGCTGCTCTACCACTGAGCCATTATGTCTCCTTATAATATCTTTTTTTTTCTTTCAGAAATACCAGTGTACATGTTCCAAGGTATTAGATGAAAGGAAAGCAAAACCTGGAATAAACTTGGGAGAAATTAATAAGGCCTGGAGTGGATGCAGATGACAAAAGTGCATAAGACTTTTAATGAAGAGAAAAGAAGGAAAATGTGTAGAGTGATTTATTTGATTGCCTCCCAAGTTCTTCTATGCAGCGATTCCAATTTCCTTCTTAGCATTTGTTGTAGAGATGATTTTGTATTTGTGTATCCATGATAAGTTGATTTTTTTTCTTTCTGTCCTTAGATTGTTGGATCCACTACCAGGCTTGGGTCCAGCACTCGTAAAGTTGATGAGTTGCCCTTTGACCTCTCCTACTTCAAATCAATTAAACATCTTAAGGTAAGATTGAAGTAGTTTACCTGTTGTTTTAATGACTAGACCTAAACAATAATCAAATGGCAATCCAACCCTTGGAATAAGTTCATTTGTATGAAAGCACAAAAATAAGAGAAACAAGATAGCAAAAATTAAAAATAAACCGGGTCTATAATCAGAGAGTTATGCAAATTCCAAATAGGCAATTTTGTCTGTGGATTGTGAAGTAGTCACGGACAAATCTCCTGTTTGTCGTGTACAGAAATATCATTGATTTTCTGATTTTCTCCCAAGTGCCTTCTCCCTTGGGGCACTATTCAAAATATTATGAATAGCATAATATTATAATATTATAAGATTCTCCGGAGTCATACATTTTCAAGAAAAAGACATATCAGTCATTTTGTGTGTTGGAACAAAGAGGAAAGATGTCCGGCAGTACATCACAGTGACATTACCGATTCAGCCAATTTGAAGTTCCCAGTGATTATAACTTTCAAAAAAAAGTTTATCCGATTTTGTTCAAACTGTCTCCAGTGTGTTTCTCTGATTTTTCTGCTTTCTTTTAGAGTTGTTTGCTCTTAATGTTGGATCTTTCTTTAATGACAATATAATTTCATGTCTATGTTGTTTACTGTTTGATGAATACATGTTTGGAGATTCAAGATCAAATGACTCTCTGATGTTCGTACTTTCATAGATTGGAGCAGATATTTTTGTTTTCTAGAGCATGAGCCATTCAATTATTGAAATTATCAATAGACGTGTGGTGGTAAAATCTGCGAGACAAGTGCTTCTAAGTTTTCAAAATAATGTTACTATATGCAATACCGGTAGTTCAAAATTTTGCTTATATCTTTATATCATCCTGTTTAGGGTTTGAAAAATTATTTAAATCATGGTACAGACAAGGAATTTCTTTAGTCCATGTAAACTAGCATATTCACTCACAATTTGTTCTGGGTCTGCTGAGAAAAATATTAGGGGTCCCAAATATTTTGCAACTCTGTCCTCCAGGGCATCATTTACATTTTTACATGTGGGGGATCTAGAGTGATTTTCTTTTTGTTGTTGTTGGTTAAGGTACATATGTACCAAACTTCCTTGACATGGGTATTAAATCTGCCGGCCTTGTTAAAGTTGTGATGACCATTGTTTCTGTCTATCCACCAGATTGAGGTTTGTAATGCAAGGTGTGTATCAGGGGTTGAAGAAGCAAAGACACATGTACATTTCTTGGCTGTACACAAGTCTTTATCTTCAATACAGGTAAGCTTAAATTGTATTTCATTTGCTTGTTTCAAAATTGTATATATATATGTATGCTAACTTGTTCAGAAAAGTTTCTTCAAATATTTTGTAAAGAAGGGTTGTTTTATTACATTTTGTATTTGATGTGTGTATGATATACATTGTACATGTTAACGCTTAACCGTAATAGGAAAGAGAAGTCTATATTTGGAATTGTAAATTCTTGTCATTATGAGATGTTCACCTTGATAGTCTATCAGAAACTCAGTTATTTCATTGATTATCCAATGTGTCCAAACCTTTTTACTCAAGAAACCAAGACATTGATGGCAACATCAGAGTAGCCCATGCATTTGTATTACTCTAGCCAGGAGGCCTTTTCACAGTTGCTTGGGCCGAGCATGATTTCTGTTGTTTTGAATCTCATGTACTATTCTGGTTGATGATATACATATTGTCTAGGTCTGATCATATAAACATTTCTGTCAAAAATATTTTTGTTTAAAGAAATTCAAAAAAACATTGTAACAATTGTATCAATGACTAAATAAGTATCATATGTTCTATGATTTTTCAGGATATTTTACTGCCCAATCTCACTCAGTGGGAATCTCTAGCCAGCTCTAGTGGTCAAGATGTAATGGACATTGTCCCTCCATGGAGTCGGATCAAGCTGGTAGATTTCAGTTACAATGAGCTGAGTGATATAGATAAGTCAATAGTAAGTCCAGCATTGTGCCATGTACTGTTCTCTCAGTGTAAGATGGTGCATCAAGTTAAATAAAGATGATACAGATTATATGTACTTTAATGTGAAAAGTGATCATCTACAAAATGAAGTGTAATGTTTATTGCAATGACGACCTTCGTCATTGCCTTGTTCGTTCACATTCTGCCCCATTAATATTCTTATCCTCCTTAGTATCGTCCGGAAATCCCATTCGTTTTGCACGTAGTGCTTGTTATTCCTAGTTAGGTGCTTTTCTCATGTCCTTTTCCTTTCAAATTTTGTATGCATCATTTCTAGCATCTCATCCAGGTCACTACATTCTTCAATTTTCGAAATTACTCATGCATAACCGTCCAGGCGCCTTTTTGTCCGTTTCTGGTCCATTTTAAGGCCTTTCTTCATACCTTCCTATCTCCACTATCCGAGATCCTACAAACTTCTAACAAATTCCTTTAGATAGTCTAAGAGATGTTCTTTCATCTGCGACTTATACTTGACCTTCAAAATGCCATCTTCATAGTCAAAATTCAAATCTGAAACCGACTCCGTCAACAATCTCTCAAATTCTTGAAAAATAGACCCCTACAAATCTAAAAATTGCAATAACTTTCTTTAACCAATTCCGTTCCGTCTCATCTTCTCGCAGTATCTTTATTTCATAATTGCACATAGCCATGCCAAATTTCACGCTCCAATGGCTATGCAAAACATAAATAGCGCCCTCTAAAGTTCTGGGAATTGGCTTTCTTTCTGTGGCCGTATCTCCATCATGGCTTGGCAGACCCGTACCCTTTTTTGGATTTAGATACTTGAACATATGCCCTTTCCAGCCATACACAAAATGATATACCCTAACACTGACCGACTTTGCGAAAAATGCCTTCCAAATTCGCCATTTTCAAGAAAATTGAGAAATAACTTCAACTTGCTCTAAATTAGCGATCTTTATACCTACATCAATGAAACTTGGCAGACATATGTATCCATATACGTGACAACTGTCTGCCAAGTTTGGTAAAATTCGAACGTGTCAGCGCAAAGTTATCGCCAAAAATGATGAATTTACTATGCATTACGTAGCGCGTTTAATGCGTGCAATACATTGCGCGAAGATAACAATGGTGTCAAACTGACCGCAATAAAGTGCCCTTTCGAATGATACCAAGTATAGTATATGTTCACACAGAAAATTGTGAATAAATCGCATTTAAACAAAGGTCACTACACGAATTCCGCCGAGTTTCCGCCCGAATCTAACACGTATCGGCTATGACGTCATTTGTTCAGACTGCTTTTCGCCCCTTAAACGTCTTTTTTTTCCTTGAAAATTTGCAGTGACATGCCGAGTTGTAATACGCAGGGCACCTCGTGGCCGGATTTTTGAAATTGGTCAATGGGGCCATTTAAGACGCCATTTTGTCCTATAAATCTATTTTACATCACGTGTTTCGATAGGATTATCATAGAAAAAAAGAGAGTTGTTTACAATACCAACCATGAAATCCTCTTTCTAATGATACCAAATACGGCCCATAAAGAGACATAAAGAGAGAGAGAAAAAAAAAACAATTTAACTCCGGTCATAATACAGCTATTTGTTATCATTCAAACAAAATCATTTTGTAATCCTCTGTCCGATCCATAGTGCCTCTTGCCCAACGTGGAGCAGCTTGACCTCAGTCACAACCAGCTACGCTCCATCAGCCACCTACACCACCTCTCTGCCATGACTCATCTCAATCTCTCCTACAACCAACTCCACTCCCTGGACGATATGAACACCAGGCTGGGTAATGTCCATACTCTCCTACTGACCAACAATGATCTGTTCAGTCTCTACGGTCTGGCCAAACTCTACTCGCTGGTCAAGCTGGATGTCAGGTCCAATATTATAGAACATGTAAGGAGGAAAGAAACAAGGGGAGAAGGAGAGAGAGATAGAGATAGAATCTAGAATCTAGAGATAGGCACACACAGAAAGAGTAAAGTACAATTATGAAAATTGATGTAGATTTAATTTTAACCATGTATGCACTCATATGAATCAGATTATTTTCCACCATACGCGGATGATTCAACATACAATCCAGGTTTTACCTCGTGAGGGATTTAGGGGTAAGACTTATAGTCTTTTGTCCAAATTTGAAGTTTTGCTTTGCCAAAGTTGTAGGGTTAGGGGTAGAATCAGATATAATAGTGTCAAGTCCAGAGTTAAAGTTTGCAATTCAATTAGTATATATAGGAAATGACTGTCAAGCAATTGTTGCTGGAGCATTTATTACACAATCTATCCTGCTTTCCGTACCCACAGGTGTTAGAGTTACAACATGTGTGCAATCTTCCTTGTCTGGAACAACTCCTGCTGAGCGGGAACCCTGTTACCAACGTGGTAGACTACCGAACCAAGGTCCTGGAACTCTTTGAAGACCGCTTTACAGAATTGAGTCTCGATGGCCACAAGGCCTCCGAGAAGGAGAAGGTATTTTATCCCCTCTAGTGCTTGAGGTGGTTAAATCTGCCCAATTTTTTAACTGGTTTACAATCAGACCCTACATGAATTTTAAACTGTTTAGAGATTTTAAAGGTATAGACCAGTTTTGGAAACGCCCCCTCTCAAAAAATGAAATGGAAGCTCTCATTACCAATCATGTGAAAGAATATGTTTTGACTAATACGTGATGATACAAATTTTGCCGGGAAACCGCCTACTAATTGATATATTTGGTAAATTATTATATCTATTTGGACCGGATAGATATCGCGCATGTGTCGCGCACGTGTTGCATAGTCCCATATACATCTTTCTGTGTACAGTGATTGTAACTTTACCAAGACTGGGCCAAATCTCTTATCATTTTGATGATTCCAGAACCTTGCAGTACATACCAATACTTATATGCTAGATGATCAACCTTTTCTGATTGATTCCACAATGTTTCTTTCACAATGCAATCGCATGACCAGAACTGGTCTTTATCTTTAAGTGTACTTTGTTGGATTATGTTCATTGATGATTTGTGTGTTGTCACAATGTCACACTCTAGTTTGGAGAGCTTTAATCTAGTAATTCCACTTCTTTCTTGTATTGAAATGTGTCTATGTTCGATTTCTATTCACTCCAGATGTCTGTCGGTACAAAGATTACCTGAGGCCCAAATCTTCCAGGCCTTAATCCGTTTCTCCTGATGATAAGCACTGATTTTACCATCCCCTCTCTCTCTCTCTCTCTTTCTCTACCTCTCTCCTTTCTTGTGATTTTTTGTGTGTGTTGAATAACAGGATACAGTCAACATTCTGAAAGCAATCAAGAAGTCAAAAGATTACAGGCCTTTTGTTGGATCAAAACATGACTCACCAAAGGTAAAGGTCAAGGTTTCATAGTTTTGATTGTTACTGAATAGTATTAAATTCTTGATTTTTAAATTATTTGTACAATGAGTAAAATTTGTTTAATGGAACTAATTCAAATGCATTCCACAGGTAATATATCGCAGCAGAACACTTCAAACACTTTTTAATACTAACCATGTGTATGTGAACATATGTACTCTAATATTTGGCTTGATTTTGTTTTTCATAAGTATTCTTAGTGAATTTCAAACACCTCATATATCTCTTAAGCTGGATTGTTTGTAATACATCCCAGCCATTTTATCTTAATTGTACATTTTTCACATTATTTGATTTCAAGCACCATAGGAAGAGCTGGCTTCAAACTTGTTACTAGCATACATCATCTTATTTTTTATTTTATTTTCTTTTTTTGGGGGGGGAGTAATTTGGTCGTGCATACCTCAAATATTACTCTGGCCAGTTTGACACACCTTCATAGTCACTGATCATATTATCAAGAAACAATTTGTCCTTCAGGTGTGCCTACCTTGATTTAATGTCAGTTAATCCAGTTTAAATCAATATCATTCCTCTTAAATTAGACATCTTTTAACCCTTGATATCATTTCATTTTCAAACATGGTCCTATGATGTAGTTTACTGGTTTATGATTTCTATATCCTCACTGCCTACATACTTTTTTCCTTTTTTTATTCAGCAAGTTTCATATCATTGAATACATTATTTCTTTGTGCGCCATAACTCTCTTGCATTCATGCACCAATCAGAATCTTTTATTTGTTTTGAACGTTTTCTTTAAAATGCTGGTTTTGTGCACAGAAAGTAGTCCATGAGGCAGCTATAGCTGACCCCAGTGCATCAAAGCAAGCATCTAATACATCATCAGTGGGTCCTGGTCTAAACGGTAAATAGCACAATTTTTGTTCAAACTTAAATGCCATTTTCCTTTGTGGAGAGTTTTTTTTTTTTTTTTTCACTTGAGTTGTTTTACTTTTCCATGTTTATATATCTGTCTTGTTGGTTGTTTGAATGCTCTTTACATGTATCCGTTTTATTTTGATTATGTCTGTATGTTCCATATTCATTAACATGCACATATGCACTATTCAGGCATGTCACATACACTGATCTGCACAGACAAAAGGCAATATGAGGATTGTACAATACAAATGTTCAGTGCAATCTGAAAGCTCCATGTAATGACCATTTTCAGCTAGTTTGGCCATTATTGGGTCGAATGTGTAGTATGTCACAGTATAATTTGGAACCTTTGCTGAATCTACTTGTTGATAAGAACTTACAGATTTTCTATATTCTATTCCTATGAGTGCGATTTTACTTGCTTCCAACACATTTTCCACCCTGCTTTTTCTTCCTTAATCATTATTTCCAATGCGATTCCTTTTGCCCCTTCATTTTGCATTGGAAAGCAATCATATTGTCTCAATGGTTCATTCATTTTGTTTCTCCTGCAGGAGAAAGTGCTGAATTCAAAGCGAAAGTAGAATCTCTGCGCAGGCAAGGTGGTAAGGCGTGGCTTAGCATATTTAATGAGATGTCTGATCCCGGAAGGAGAGTCTTCAGCTGCCATAGCAACCAAAGGAGATGGGCAGAAGAAGAGTGGGGAGAAAGGAGCAAAGAAAGATAAAACAAAAAGGTAAAGGTTGCTATTTTATCTTGATGTAGTTCTCAATGAGATTATAAACAGACGTCAGACCCTTCAGTCTGTATCAAAGGATTGTCTTTTATTCATCTATGTTGTGTGACGGACAACTATACAACCAAAGCTCAACAGTAGACATGCTGATACAGCTTGTGACAAGTGAAGTGAGACACAAGTAAAGATTTTGTACTTACACGTACGTGTTTTATTGATTGTCCAAAATTAAATAAAGATTTAGTCTCATTGCTGATCAAATTGAAGCTAAATGTTTATTATTTTGTATTTAAAACCTAGACGAAGTCATACATAGTACCCTTTAGTCGCACCTAGGAAGTTTTTACATGTATTCAAAGTAAGGTGTTATTTTTTTAATTCATTCTCCTTGCAGGGCAAGATCAAGATCCCGCTCTCCACGGCCCACCCCTGTTTCGACAACAGAAAAGACATGCCCTGTGCAGGAAATCAAGTTGAGTCCTAAAGGATTTGCTTATCACGTCTTTGATGAAATCAGTCGACACAACCAGGCAGGTATCACAGACGTACCCACTGTCTTCTCGCAGCTCATCATGTACTTTCAGGGATCTAATCTCTTCACGTACGGTCCTCGGCACAAGGCAGCCGGCATGCCCCCTCCGGATATCAACGGGCCTACCCTGGAGGGATACCTGAGTCAGATGAAAAAAGAGGAGCAGGAGGAGTTGATAGAGTTGTTAAGAGGCATCCTGGATGGGACTTTACAGCTCTCCAACAAGTTCCCTTCCCAGTCAGAAGCAGAGGAGGTTTGGAGGCACATGCAAACATTTTTAGGCAGGAGTGATGCCATGGAGAAGGAAAAGGAGGTGGAGAATGCTTGTGAACCTGATGATGCAGCTTCAGTCAGGCCTCAACTGCAAATCAGTCATGCTGCTGACAGTGGTGCCAGCGAGGAGAAAGAAACAATGGCATTGGATGTTGATGCTAGTAAAGATCTATGTGTTAATGAGATAGCTCTTAAAGTTGAACAAGTGAGCATCATCTCCAAAGCAGATGAGGAGCACAATGAAAGTGATGTGACAGAGTCTGCATCATCCAGTAGAGTTGAGGAAACATATCAAACGCTGATGCCTCAAGAGAAGTCAAGAACCTTAGATAATCAAGATATTGGATTTGGGAAATGATATCATCATCTTCCATTGTTCCATCTTTAGTCTATGTCCCTGACTATGACCAAACAATGATTGACCATCTATCATCCTGTGGGCTGATGAAAGGTCTCAAGCTTTCTCCACCAATGCAATGTCTTGCCACCATGTCCGCCAACGAAATGATCAAGTACTTTCATGATAATGTCTCCAAAATGGGGGTTGACACGGAACATCTTACCCATGTTATATGGACAAAAGTGATTACCTATGCAGTTCCTAAAAGGGAGGTAATGTCCTGTGTTATGCTTAGCTCTATAGCACTCTATGTGATGTCAGATCAGACATTGAGGTGTCATCGGGAAGCCTGGAAGACTCATCGACGCATATGCAGCGACTCTGCAGTTCGCAAGTCCAAACTCAAATCAGGAAGACCTGATCAGCAATCTCACGCCAGTGGTGTGATCCACAGTTCTTCAGAACTAGAGGCAAACAGAGTCTGCTGCCAGCATGTCATTCCTCTCAGGGACATAGACGAGGTGGTGGTGGGTCTATTTGACCAGAAGATACGTGTGACGGGGCTGACACCAGACAACACCCTGACCCTGATAACCAGAAGCTTCAAGGAAACACACAAGTTTCAGCAGCAACTGATGCTCGCTCTGCCACACCCAGAAAGTCCTCATAAATCCGATCAGAGACCAGGGTCACCCATTGACCTCTACCAGGAGGCAATGAAGGCGAGACAGGAAGCAGTCGTCACAGAATACAAACATCCTGCAGGTGTCAAGTTTGTCTATGCCAACGAAGAGACAATCAGCGACTTGACTTACCTTGTTGTGGAGAAGGTTAAGAGTCCTTCCTATGGTATCCACGATGTCCACCTTCTGATGTACATGCTCCTCCACCAGGTCGGTGATGTTGTCAGCAACAACGACTACGTTCCACCATCCATCGAAACAGCACCTCGTTACCCGCGATCACTCATCATCACCAACACACACGTGGCACTGTGCCATGAGGATCACGTGTGCTACCCGATCCCCAACTTCTCCAAGCTGCTACCAGAGAGTCCTCAGTACGCCATCAGCGATGTCCAACCCATCTTCAACCTGAAGCGATTGGTGGTCAGCGACTTCTCCTCCTGTGACATCACCCTTATCTTTGAGGTCATCAATGTGGAGGTGGACATCAGTAGAGAGTACTTCACATCAGACGATCTGCAGGAAGGTGAGAAGCATCACACACCAGACATCGTCTGGACCCTGGTTCTTCCTTCTCTTGAAGACAGGAGAGATTGATGAAGATGATTTGTGGACAGTGGAGGGATAAGCACAATAAGGAACTCTCTATTCAGGTTAGTGCATAAACTGAATGAGATGTATCATGCGCAATGGACCCATGGAGTAATTCTATTGTAATAGATACTGTACATGTATGATGGCTATTTCACATCTTGTTTCCAGAAATGCCAATTCCTTACAGTTTGGAGACAGATTTAATCAACACATTTGTGATTTGATGTGGAAGTAGGCTTTGTCATGATTTTCTCTTCATGAAATATTTTGTGCAAACCAGCTATTGCGTTGTATTTTCTATTGACCCCAAAAGTCATCAGGACTGGTACATTCACTGCAAGTTTCTGTCAAGTTTTGAAGTGTTTAAAAATATGATGAAAGAATTGTTATTGGTTCTGAGATTATCATGCTTGTGAACTGGCATTTTGTGTTTGAAATAATATGATGTTTGAAGTACCGGTATTGTTTATGTTCCCTGATTATGCCTTTTTGTGCTCAAAGTTGTAAATCTTTGATATAGTTCTGTATTTTGTGTGATATTTATCTATAGTCAGTTATAAATTGTTATTGTTTATGAAGCTATGTGACTGTATGTATATTTTACCCAGATTTATTTACTGGGTACTGTGCTAGATGACATTTTGTACAAAATAATTTTTGAATTGAACACTGTTTCTTAAATATATATGCACATTTAGTATCATAGTATGTGTGGCTTAAATTGCTCATATGTAATGATTTGGGAAAATAAAAACTAAAAAATCATTGCTTCAACAAATTAATTTCAAGGAAAACTTGCTTTTCTCTATTAAAAAGAATATGTTCTTATGCCACCATGCATACTGAGTACTAAAATTGGCATGTATTATTTTGCCACTGCATCATCGTACTAGAGTAATATGATCTAAACCTGAAATAAAGACATGGCGATATTATATTTTGGAGATCACACATTAGAAGAGCGTCCGTATGGAAATTTTTTTAATGCCAATAAGATTGGAGTTACTATTTCACATCAATGGTGGAGTGACACAAAACCAGTTCAGGTTGGGAGATAATAAAAGTTTTTTGTGCATTTGCAGAAGGAACATCGACAACATGAAAAAGAATGTGAAATTGTCTTTTAATACATTATTATTGTGAATAGTTTGACTTGAAACTTTCCATCTTATTTTCTTTTATTCTTTTTTTTGGTCATTTTCTTAATAATACATTCATATGGAATTAAGCTGCAGATGAAGATGCATGTATATAAAAAGATAGATATAAAATAGATAGTACTTTTATTGAAGTTTTCCAGTTATTTGCCAGTATTGCATTAATCAGAAACCCAGGTTATTTATAATTTTGTATTTTGCTTTCCCTTTTATACAAATGTTTATATAATGTTATATGTAGTTGGATATTTTTTACAAAAGAATTTAACAAATTAAATTTCAGTAACCATTATGCACTAGTATGGTATCCATCATAAATGGATGTACAAATGTATATGTATTTAATGTAAAAACGGCACTTTGTAACAATTGCAATTCTTTGCCATTGATAAATAGAAATAGTCTGCCAACTATAAACCTGTGCAATCAGCTGCAAAATTACGATTTTGTTTTAAATCCGCATTTCCGTTTCATAAACTGGATACTGTGCTATGTAAGATACTAGTATTGTTTTCATGATCATCATCATAAACTATATCTTTTTTTATTAAAGAGATATCATATTCAAAAAATTGATACTACAAGTAATATCTGAAATTTTAATGGGCTCATCAGTGTCACTGCCTATATTTTGAAGTTCGAGATAAAGTCCATCTCCTTACAAATTGCTTTTATTCAAAGCAGAAATGTCAGGGAAAAACAAATGAAATAATTTATTTTTTAATCAGGAATTATT
This sequence comes from Mesocentrotus franciscanus, assembly GCA_037976565.1. NCBI lineage: Eukaryota > Metazoa > Echinodermata > Echinoidea > Camarodonta > Strongylocentrotidae > Mesocentrotus > Mesocentrotus franciscanus. Next base: position 49,243,568 of record CP137666.1, read on the forward strand.
ATAAATGGTTATGGTATTTTAATTTAATGAAGATTGCTGCCTTTTGGAGACGAATTAGAAACTCAGACAATATTTTGTGAAATCGTGGAACCACTAACCATATACTTTTATGTATAAACTGTCTATTAATTCTGTCTTTATAAAAAGGATGATTTCTTCATGCCTCTTTTTTCCTATCAAAAATTAAATTTCATGCACGTATTTGTGTACGTATAAAACAATGGCAGGAAAATGCCATTAAGCATTATTTTGTACCTTATTTTTTTTAAATTCTGATTCTCGGTGTTTACTTCTTTTGATCAAGCCAACATATCTGGGGACTAGACTTGCTCTTTAGAAGACATTAATATACAAGGTAGTACATTTTCAGTTCATTGTTTTTTTAAAATAATTTTGATACTTTGTTAGAGAATCTGCACATTCTTATACATAAGCATATTATTTGGACCAAGGTATATATATCGTGTTTAATATGTATAACATATTTACAGAACTTTACAGATACTTATTGTTTTTATCTCACAAGTAACATTCAATGTTATTAAAATATTGATTTTACCTAGATTATTGCACAGATTTATTTTATAAATACATGTATGTCTTTTACCCCATCAATTTCTTCCTAATAATTGAGGATAGAACATACATGTATTTTCCTACATTTCTGCAGAAGCATATGAGCTGAAAATTGTGTTGCAAGATACAGAGTGGGCTGACTAGTATAGATACAATGACTGCTATGAGAGGGATAGTTGTTTTTATAGGCTCGAGGGGGACGTTTCATCCTGTTATCACCCCGAGGCGTGCCTAGGGGTGATGGCAGGATGTAACGTCCTCGAGAGCCTATAAAAACAAATATGCCTCGAATATTAAAGAGGTAATATCTTTTAAACCGAATTAACACAAAAATCTACCAAGAATTCTTACCTTATCCTTTTCACATCACAGAAAATCAGAGACACTGTCTGTTAATCTTTGCTGGAAAGATGACTGAATCTTACAATCATTTGGGAATTCGCAGACAAAAAGCACTGTATGGTATCCGCGCTTGCACAAAGAAAATTTTAACACGTAAATCAATTTTAAAGATAAAGACCAGTTCTGGTCATGCGATTGCATTGTGAAAGAAACGTTGTGGAATCGATCAGAAAAGGTTGATCATCTAGCATATGGTGTACTGCAAGGTTCTGGAATCATCAAAATGATAAGAAATTTGGCCCAGTCTTGGTAAAGTTACAAGCACTGTACACAGAAAGAAGTATATGGGACTACGCGACCACGCGCGATATCTATTTGGTCCCAATAGATATAATAATTTACCAAATATATCAATTAGTAGGCGGTTTCCTGCAAAATTTGTATCATCACGTATTAGTCAAAACATATTCTTTCACCTGATTGGTAATGAGAGCTTCCATTTCATTTTTTGAGAGAGGGCATTTCCAAAACTGGCCTTTACCTTTAAAGACTATTGACCGGTAGTCGGGTATGAGGACACCTTTTAAAGACTATTGACTGGTAGGCGGGTATGAGGGCACTTTTAAAAAGACTATTTAGCATGGCTAAAATCACGACTCCAATTTCGATCAATCAAATGGCTAGATTTCTAAAGTGAGGTATATAACATGTGCTAAGGTTCCAGGGGGAGGCAGAGTTGAGATTATTATTATGTTGGAATCTGGAATATGTTTCTAGCTGTCACTGTTCCCTCCAACTTCTGTCCTCTCTTCTCTCATTCTAGAACACGATACTCTTACTCCAGTATCTCTCTGTTTCCTTCCATTCAACTCCATATCTTATAATAAACACACCAAAACAATAACCATTCAAATCCAACAAAATGATAATTATATTCCTTTCATCATTGTTTATTGTATTTTTTTCATTTGACCTTTTAAATATTTAATTCATTTTTTAATTTTTACGAAAGGACTATGTACAGATCACACATTCTCCGATAGTAGAAAGAATGAATGAAATGAAGAAATACATAGAATTATGTTGGAGTCCTCATTCTTTTGCAGCATGTATATAGACCTGTGGTACATTGCTAGAAATGATGTTTCAAGAAGTACAAGAACTGATCTCAATTACAAAAAGTGTAATATGGTTTTACTTGTAAATATGAGTGCTACAATTTATTTTTATTTGAAAAAAGAACATTGTAAACAATATCCCCACAGAAATGTTGAACATTTCGAAAAAAGGGTAATTATTTTCTGTTGTGTCCTAAAATCTATGATTGTGAAACTAAGATTAATCATCATGATCTAAATGTAATTATACACCATGATTCATCAGTGAAAGATCTCTTTTCAGCTTTTCGAATGTGAATTCTTCTCCCAAAATATTTTTAATCATTTAGCAAAAATAATTCATTTGTGGCAGAGAAGTTGCCTTTAGTCTTGATATTACTGTTAAGTCCGTGATAATCACAACCATTTTTCTTTGCTAGATAAAGATGGAATATGAAAACTAGCAGTTATAAATGGTCATACACTCCACTATAATAAACAACCCCTATTCCCTCAAGATAATGCAGTGATAAACACAAAATACTGTCACAGTTTCAGCCTTATATTTCAAAAGCAGCAAAGAAACATAAGGACCAAATAGTAGAGCTACACACCGACTGTTAATATACTTCAAAGCTGTAGAAAAAAACCCTCACATACGAGATTGTTCCACAATGGAAGTGGGAAGCCACATAAAAAATGCCCAAGACAAAATTCAAATTTCTTGTTGGAAGGGTAAATATTCCTCACAGATACCATAAAAACTCGTTCTAGATTGTCGCAGGGGCATTTTCTGAGTCCGTTTACCACATGCCCTAATCATACTGCCAATCTGACTCTACACTGACTATTGTCAGTCTGATGTCTGTGTGATTGTGGGGGTGTTGTGTGAGTTGCTGTACATTGCAGTCTAGTTTAATACTGTATAATACCCTGTTGCTGTTCTGGAAATGCCTGGCTCAAGCAGCAAAGATAGAGGGAGAATACACCAGTTTACTGAATAATCCAATTTTATGTATCCCGCTAGTGACAACCAGGGGGGTGTTTCACAAAGATCCTAAGTCGGACTTAACTCTAAGTTGGACTTAAAAATTATGGAGAGCCATTTGTAGCCTTAAAATAAAATATATTCAAAAGCGAAAATTCAACTATTTTAGACTTTTTATAAATTCCACATCAAGAACATGAAATCTCCTTGATAATAGAAAATATGAATGATTTGAATCCACATTTTATGCCTTTTAAAATAACTTGTACAAAATATTTTCATAGGTGCTAATGGCTTTCCATAATTGTTAAGTCCAACTTAGAGATAAGTTCAACTTAGGATCTTTGTGAAACACCCCCCAGGTGCTAGTGACAACCAGGTCAACGGATCAGTTCATAAATGCTTTTAAAATCATAGACTCTTCTACTGAAACGGCCTAGATCTACATGACGTAATCAAATTATTGCATTCAAATTATAGTACATGCATTCCAAAAGTCAGAATGCAGAATTGCATACACACTTTCATTGTATCTATGCCTGGTTAGTGTTTGCATCCATTGGAGAGAAGAGGCATACCCAAGTCAGGGTAGAAACCTCTTTGAATTTAAATATTTTAGAAACTGGTCTTTTCTTTAACAAACGTTTGATCGCAATCATAGAAGTCCACATGTTTATTTGTTTACCACAATAAACATAGACAAACATGCTTGAAGATTGCTGATGGGAGATGAGGTCATCCCCATTCTTGACGATGTGCTCTTTGTCAACATGATCAATATCCTTAGAAAATTTTTCTTTGTCAATAATTGCTCTAATGTGATTTACATTACAGTGTATGTCAAAGCACACCAGAATCTGGTACTGACTGGCTAAAATCTATTATATTTGGCAATGTAATGTAACATATTTTCAAAGGATTGTAGGCTTTCTTTTACAAATATGCGTACAGAGAAACAAAGTATATCATTAAACACAGTAATGTTAAAATGGAATTACATGTGTGTATATACCTGTAAAACTTGAAGAAATACAAATATGACAAAGTACGGTGAGCATTGCAAGTTGGCTTTCAAAATCAGCATTAAATAGTCTCACTAAATATTCATAAAAGAAGAAAATAATATTTTTCCAAGCAAGTTCAACACATGTATTGATAGAAAAGCAGACTTTTGATATATTGGTTAAAAGTGAAATATAAGCACCATATTCATGAAAACATTTTATTCTTAAGTTAATATTTGCGCTCTATGGTCTACCAACATCATCTAGTCAAAACGAAGACTGAATAAATCTAAAAGAATGCTGAATGTAATGTTAACATTGACAAAATGTCATGAAAAGAATACTCTAGCAATGTAACATGCTGACTACAAGCTAACAGAAGGAATAATTCAAAACAAAAGTTTGTGCTAGATGCATTTACACATTTCACTGATTCCATTTACAATGCTAGCTGAAATGATTCCCAAGATTTGTTTTCTGTTAGCTTCAAAGGTTAGAGAGTTCATGATCTAGGTCAATATCACTTAGCATTTTCCACCATCTATTGTTTCCTATGTCTAGTTTTCCTTTCTACATTTATCCTTTTTTTTATTTTATAACAGACATTGCTATCCAAGGAGAGATAATTTTTTCTTTTCTGATGAAATCCAAAATATATATACTATAATACTAATATAGAAAACAAGTTCAATATGAAATATAAAGGCTAAAAAAAAAGACCACAATAGATGTCTGCAACATCTCGCCACGCATCACTTGACTAAGGAGATATATGTAAATACAATGTAAATACAATGTAATACAATGTAAATACAATGTAAATACAATGTAATACAATGTAAATACCATGTAAATACAATGTAAATACCATGTAAATACAATGTAAATACAATGTAAATACAATGTAATACAATGTAAATACAATGTAAATACGATGGAAATACAATGTAAATGTATAGAGGGGAGATAGTGAGTGGAGTGCTTGGCAGAATGAACATAAATAATGATGAAAAAGACTACTAAAAATGACAAGCATCATTTACATAAATGGGGAGCAAAGTAACTCCTGTATAACATTGCATAGTTCTAGAGAATACTGTTTTTTAAGTTAATGAATATATATACATATGTACATCACACAGAAGATTCAAGTACCATACTTTCAGCTTGTACTTGTATAGAATAGGCAGCACCATTTGACATATCATGTATTAAAATAGCTTTTCCATTTCCTAGCTGTCACCACATTGCAAATTATTGGGGTAAAAAATTCAAACATTGAATGTAAAATATGCAAAGACTGCAACAACTACCATGAACATTCCTTGACATGTGAAGTACACCGCGTATCTAAAATCATAACAGTATAAGAACAATACTATGCATGTACGTCGAAATATGGCTAATTGCTGATTAATTGAGGCTGTCAATAACTGTTAATAAATAATTGCTCGAGAAAAAAAGAAAAAAAAAAGTACATGAACATTTGGTTTGATTTTCAGTTCCAGACACTGAATAACAAAATGATTTCTCAATTTTGTTATAAAATATCACTATCGATACCATGCATGACTTGGTCTATAGAATCTTAGTTGTATTCTAATGGTCCCAAGTAACATTGCATGAATCATGTCTGTAAAATCGAGGCATAAACTTGGCAGTGAGTAGATCTCCAATATTTCATATATCTGAACGTCAGCATCACCTAAATTCTTCCAAGAAACCTAATAATATTAAACAATATTTAAAGCCAGATAGACAGTGTGTTGAATAGAATACTTACAAAATGCTCTAGTTTAACATCTTGTAATCCTGTCTACTTGACTAAATCCAGAAAATAAAACCCACCAATCTTATAATATTCCAATATTATTCAAAGCCCTATTTGCATCAACTGAAGAAATACCATTCTCTATGTTATCACAATTGACACACAAGGTTCGATACAGTCATTAAAATTGACAACCGACAAAAACAGGAATATATGGAAGGGGTAGAAAATACTAAAAAGTTATTTATAGGTAATGTGAGACATCAAATAACAACTGCACAGGCAAGAAAGCATCTAAGAACCCTGCATATACACTATCATTTTCACCTACCACTTTGGAACTACATACATGTATATCTATCAAAAGCATGGTGTAATAACAAATGTTTGTCAGATCACCACTATGTGCACACACACACACTAAACATAAGCTAACTAACATCACTCCAACTTCAAATTTGAAGCAGTGCTTGTGTCATGGGAAATATCAACCCTTTTCTGCCTCAGTGAGGATTTCTCAAGCAGTCAAAAGCACCCTGAGTTGAATATATGGCAGAAACATACACGTACTGCATGTACATATAAGAGTTTGAAGCAGCATATATGCATTTGTGACTTTAATTGAGGTATCGAACTTGGGCAGTGTTTTTTTCTACGGGTAGTTCTTTTTGCATAGTCATAAAGTGTGATTACTTTGAGCATTTCAAAAAAATTCTTTGAATAAAATTCAGGCAAATGAAACTGTTAATGACCTACATACTCTAATTCTTCATTTTCGTTAATTAAGCATCAGGAAGATGCAAAATATGTCAGAGGTAAAATTTACTGTTTTTATCCGTAATTGCTCAAAATGAAAATCCAGAGAGCCTACTTCTAAATCTTCACAATGCATGTAAAAGCAATGTTTAATATAAATAATGACAAGTTAGCAACCCTTGGCATACTCCCATATTTATATACTCAAAACATAACATTCAAAATGTCTTCTTGTTTTTCATCTGTAAGTACCTATACAGAGGTAGAATGCAATGTGATGCTTTTGTAAAACCAAGTTAACATATGTAGAAAATCCTTTCCTGTTACAAATGGGACACAAGCAATAATAACATATTTATGTAAAAAATAGCATAACATAAATAACATAAATGTGTTAGAGTTTGCAAAAGTTTCTATAATACCTTGTGTATAAAACAGTATAAAAGCCATATGTTTAAAGATTCCATGTAGTTGTATATTTTAAAATATTTTTGTTGTTGTTTTGCTAAAAATATGCAAACACTTTAATAATAACACCTCGTTGAGGTATATGTTAATGCACATTGCTAGTCTTGTTTGCAATACACGTACAAAGCAGAACGACAGATAAGCTTGATATAAAAACAAAGTCTTGCATAACTAGAAGTTCACAGTCTCAGGCAGTCTAAACAACACGACAGCAAAAATACAGTCAGAATTGCAGCATTTGTTGTTGAGTTTCAGAAGATCCTGAAGAAAAGTCAAGCGTTGGTCCATTTCTCTGCGTTATCTTGCCATGGTAGTTAGTCGAAACAAACAGAGCCTCTCTATACATCCCTACCCCACCCCTTTAATGCCCCCCCCCCTCCCTTCTCACCACAATGGCCATATCTCCCACAAAAATATTGAGTTTTTTTTCCTCTTATATCAAAGTGCTGTATATAAAATATAAATTATCTCTGGTTTACTATAATACATCTTGTGATAAATAATAAAAATAGTATTTACAGCATGTACAGAAAATTGGAATAATCTACATGTCCCTGTTGAGGTGGAATAAGCGGAAAGAAATGAAAAGAAAGAACAAAAACATATGTTAATGCCTGACCATAAATTGCATAAAAGAACATCAAGATAATTGGAAGCTTTAAAATTTGAGTTCAATTTAGTCACTGATATAATGTACATGCATCATTACTGACAGATATCTTCTGTGAGAACCACCTGGTTAATATTGCTGTGGTATAGTCACAAGTGAGATAATGTACTAATTTCTCCAACATAATCATTTTTAATTAAAAAGAAATGGTAAGAACAAAGAAAAACAGACATGATCAGAAGAAGATATGGCAGGAAAAAACGACATTATAAATACAAGATTAAAAAGCAATAATATCTGAAGAATTAGATGAATCCTGCATTAAAGGGAGTCTAGCATGACAAGACTATGTGTCTTTCCCATGGCCTTACTCGGGGCCAATCGGGTATAATACGACTACGGACGACGCCACCGCAGCATTCATGTGCGTGCAACATACGCGAAACCGAAGCGTGAGACGAACTTTGGTCTGTTTCGCGAACGCTAGCGCGCACTGACCTTGTAGAGATTAAGTCGCTGACTACTGTTAATCAAGTCCATTCGTTTATGAACAGTTGTCCAAAAGAAGACATAGATGGTGTTAACCAGTAATTGCCATGCTACACTCCCTTTAATATTGAAAACAACAATTACTATTCTACTGAGAACAAATACTAAATCTCAAAACTCTATAACAAAATTAAACCGCAAATTAAGAAAGAAAGAAAAAATCTAGCAAAATGATAAATAGTATATATCTCACCTGAGTCATGATTGGAATGTTAGAGGTAATAATCTTCCGTCTCCCCTGTCTGGAAAACATTTTCCACAATATCCACCACAGATACCACTAACTCTTTGATTAATCTGAAAGTACAAAAAGAAGAAAGACATGAATTAAATTAATATCATCTATTTCCTTTTAAAATAAATTGCCAACTGGAATTTCCATATAACATTCCTATTTGGTACAAGAAGTCCAATTTTCTAAATTGTTATTATTCAGTTACCTTTCCTTTTTCATGCTTCAAAATGAGCAAACTTCCTTCAAATTGGGTTTCCCATTTTGAACATACTGTCAAAAATCTGCCTTCATAATAGGGTAAAGATGAAATATGTAACAGGAATGAAATAAATCTGTACTAACCCGTCTCTGACTGTTTCACAGATCAATGTCAGACTCTGATAAGTCATGATAAGGCAGTTTGAATGCCCCCTCTTTTTTCGGGGATTTTTTTTTATTAAAAAAATCTCTATCCACCCCACCATCATCACCAAAGCACTTCTTCCCTTGTATTGAGGCCTAAACCTTTCAATACTTAAAGCATACTAACTCCATGTTTTGACCTATTATTAACAGTATGTCACTAATACTTAACCATCCCCCCCCCCCAAAAAAAAGTATTTAAAAAAATCTTACTACAAGTTCTATCAAATAACTTACAGCATCCCTTGATATTTGTCTTGATACTGAATGGCCTTCTGTTGACCAGTCTACATCTGGCGCCACCACAAGGCCCGTCCCATTTAGGCTCACATGAAAGCGGCCCTGGGGGCAGGGGACTATACTAAAGCAGTCTCCTGCCGTAGCGTAGGGTATAAAATGACCATGATGCACAGTGGCAAAAGTAGGATCATCGGCTAGAATTTAAAAGAGGGGGGAAACATGAATAAAAGTGTGAATTTCTTGTAAGCTATGTCGCTATGTGCCTTGATTTAACCTTCATATCTTCTGTTTGGAGCCAGAACAAGTATTATCGCTTTAAACAGAGTTAACGTCCTAGCTCTAAACTGACGATTCAGCATTATGCTATTTTCAAATGATGAATACCAGTAAGACATTTGCAGTGCAACCATACAGTATATTTCAATCTATATTGTGAAGATCATACTGGGAACTGAAGTTTAGGTATTACACACAAAAATAATTTTAAAAGGCATAGGCTTTCATGAATGAAAAATATACAAAAGTCCAAATTTAAAATATGTCAACAAATCATAAGATTTAAATGGGACATTTTAAATGTAACATTTTAAAGCCAAATCATAGTGTAATGCCCATGAATACAGTTGATGCTGAATCAACCAACATCCATTCATAACTAACTTTGAAGAAAATTTCTTCTTGAAAATTCTATATATGGACAGCATTCAGTCACTTGATTATACTTGTATATGTTTCAAACACATTTCTTTATGCATCACAATTGCAATGCACAATGCTTTATATACAAATTTGATGATAGAACTTACTTATAACTTCTAATGTTGTAACATTTATTCTAATCTTGTTGAATGATGTAAGCCCTGGATACCGATGTCCATAGTCTGAGCAATCACAGTTGTCATTTCTTGCTCCATTATTGGGGCAAGAAGTGGGATTTAATAACCTGGAAACAGAAACAATACATTGATACTTTTAATGTGTTACTATGTTGATGATGTGACACATTTGAATTACAGTATTTCCATTGATTACTTCATACAAATACTTTTCTTTCAACCTTACCATTACAATTCTTGAAATAATTTTGAATCTAGGGAATAAATATGAGCTCTTTTTTAGTCCAAATATCCAGAACTAAATGAAGCTTACCGCTGGAATTGCAACCTATATACATGTATGGCAACATGGCACTGCAAGGGTTTATGTAGTACAGAAGAACACGTACTGTAATTTTCTTGTTATATTTTTTTGAGTATAAAACTTCATGGATGGTGGACAGGTATATACATAACTATACTAATACATTGGAAGTGGAGAATGGGCCTAAATTCAAAACAAAAAAGGAATGACCCGTCACATAATCTACCTAGAAATTAAAACAAGTACCTACAGTTAAAAGTGTCTTCAATAAAAAATTAAATCTTACCTTTTGGTATAAATTTCAGAATAGTTTTCAGCTTCTGATGCTGGAAGTGTAAGATATTCAGCTGGATTGCTCCCTGCCATCCCATGACAGAATATATGCAGCAGTCTACCCTGTATCAACATGGAATAGTCCCCATCCTCCTGGATGTTCTGTATCTCCTGCAGATCTCTACAACTCGTAGGTGGACCTGGAAAAAAGCAGGATTCAGATGTAAAGGTTAATTATTTCCTGGGTTTAAAACGACAATTATAATAATAGTAATTAGAAAATGATGGAAAAATAAGATGATAAATGAGAATGGTGAAGATATCAAAGTATATCTGTTCATTCTTACTGCTGGATTTCTCATGACAAATGATGTGATGATTCTTTTGTGGAAATGACAAACATAATAAGAAAGAGAATATTATAGAGAGAATTCCTTCCCACTTCTCTTTGGGCACATTGTGAGACCCTTCATTTGATGAACTATCAAAAAGTTTTTCATCGATAGAACATGTTATATACATATAACTACTTTAAATTATTTTTGAAATTCTGAAACTCCATCATGATCAGACAACCCATCCTCTATAAACCAAATTGTGCAAGCCTTCACTATACAAGCGACCTGCTGGTCTTTTAAAAATAGAACATGTATATATCAACAACAAAATATCTCCCAAATTCCATCTTTATCATAAAGTTCATAAGGTATAGATCCGGTAACTCTGAGAGCGGATACAACGGTCATTCGCACTTCTGATAGAGCAATTATATCTCCTCTTACACAATTTCCCTACAGATGTGGGGGTAATATTTTCTAAATGCATCGGACAATAAACAATGAGGCTTTTTATCTAAAACACCGAAGACACCACTAACCCTAGCTCTCACCACCCCTGTCACAATCAATCATCCTCTCAGAAACTGAGATCTTTGTGAACACAGTCAGTTCAACAGATACATATTGTCAAGAAATACATGGTAAAGTTATAAATCAAATGTAGTGTGCCCTATAGTGTTAGAACTTGGCAGACACTGGCACTATATAAATAACCATTATTATCACTACTCACTCATTGAGAAGAGTTCAGACATCAGATATCGGATTATAAAAATGATTTTCATGGTGTGTAATTCAAGTAAAACATTCAAATATGACTTTTCTTAATGTTCATTTTGATGGCTTTCTCCAAATGCAAGATAGGAAAGAGAATGTACTTTTGGTATGTTTGCTATGGAATTCTAATTCAACTGAAGGTTTAAGCAAGATCTTACAAGATTGATTTTTCTAACTTTCTAATTCCAGCCATCATAACAAAGTTTTATGTAGGAATACCAACAAAAAATGGTATTAATTCAGAGTACACAACGAAATCCATTCCCGAAAGATTGAATAGAAGAACCATTAATATCACCCCTATTTTTGAACACCTCACAATCATTATATAGCTCCTTCTTTCAAAATGATCATTGAACATTGCACTTCTAACAGTGTTAGATATCTGAGACAAACTCAAAGCTCCTTCTGGCAGCAGAGGGGGGGACAAAGCCCCTTAGGGTGAAAAGGTTAACCCTCAAACTCTCCCTAGGCTAACAATCGCACCCAATCATCGGTCTCCTGACCCCACTCTGCACTTCACCCGCAGTGGGAATTGGGTTTCTCTAAACCCCTATTGGGTCGGTAAGAATGCACCCCGAGGAGACATAATGTGCCTCAATTGCGGCAAGATTATATTACCGAAAAGCCTAGGGCAAGGTTCGCCTAATAGGGCCCCATTACTATGAAAAAATGTTGGCCTGCATGTGATTTAATACAATCACGGTGAAGTCTAATGAAAAGGAGGCAAATTAAAATATGAGGTGAAAGGGTTGTGAATTTATTTCTTGCTTTCAAAGTTACAATGTATAGAGATAAAGTTTCATCTTATATTATTTTTTTCTTTAAGTACCTTTTAAAAGAAGAGTACACTGGAATAAAATGTGACCTGACATTCTTGCACACATCAACAAATATCCTGATTCATTTTCAGAAAATACAATTATAATATACTTCAGCAGGATATTAATTTTTCCGTATCTCCATGCATCTGAGCATGTTGTGACAATTTTTTTATAGAAGGCAAGTAAATATGGTTTTATTGGCAATCTGCCCTAGCAAGGAAATGTGAAACGTGAAGATTAAAGATAGTACATATTATCTGTCCTATGAGAACTAGGCCTCTTGATGCAAGATAATTAAAGGTCGCCATTTGCACCATAATCAATATTTGGCTTAATAAAAGACCATGCAGTTTTGTTTCTTTGAGCTTACATTTCTACTTTGCCTAGGAAATTAACCCTTGAAAGTAAATCATCTATAGGATCCTCAAAACAGTTGCATTTACTTTGCATGGGTTTCATCTATTGGAAACTGTTTTAATTCCCTAAGACAAATATTTACTTCTTCCATGTGATGAGCGTGGAAGGAGTTACCGGTAGTATTTTCCTTTAGACAGAGAAACATTTACCTGTATCATGAACTTTACAATCCATGACAGACTTTGTATGCCCAATTGACAATCGATTTGAAGTCAAAATTTCACTCAAGAAAGGTCATTCCCACAACAATCGTCCAAAACAAGGTGCTCAAAAGGGGTTTAGAAAGTTATCAAATGATGAACTCACATGGCCTACTGTTACATATCCTCTCAGTCTCTGGCTTGATGGCAGGATGACGGCAGAAACGATCAGGCATGATCTTACCATGACGAGCTTGGCATTGAACCTTACGACGTTGTACACCATCTCCACAAGACTTAGAACACTATAGAGAAGACAAAGTAACAGGTGTGCAGAGATTCCATTATTCCATTAGAATTAAATGAGAAAATTTAAAAGTAACAGTACAAACTAATGTAATCAAAAACATCTTAATATTGTGCAACTTGTCATTACAATAGCCTTTTAAAATCAACATATTTATGCCAGATACCATTTGCAAATGCCAGGGAATATAATGAAATTACGAAATTTTATGATCAAGACATAATCAGTATATTACTCTTATATGCAACTTTGTTGTTGTGGTTTTGTTTTGTTTTGCTTTGTTTTACTTTTACTTTTTACTTTTTAAATAGAAACAATTACTTGAAATAAGAAATAGCTTGATAGGGGCATACCGTAGTCCAGACACCAATTTTCCAGTGGACATCACCAAAACATGTTCCCATGTTGCATCTCCTGGTTGATTCAGGCTCGGTTGCTGGGTTACATGCACTGAGGTCTGCTGGGATACGCCAACCGTCTTCGCTCAGCGCTTGACATGTAATCTCCCGACTCTGCTCTCCAGCACCACAGGTTCTTGTGCACTAGATGAACAATATGAATGATGGACATGATTATTGTGAAAGAATTCAACCGGCTTTAACACTTTCAATACCATGGGTGGCAAATTCCACCCCAAAAGTGGAAAATATTTTTGGACTAAGAAAGTCTGTGATTTACTCTCGTAATTTGGCAGTCAATTTCACAATTAAACAAAGCATTATACATGTAAGTCCAAATCAATCTCTTGAAAGTTTGTCTTTTGTTGGTGATCCAGAAGAGGTTAAATTTTGGACATAAGCTCATAGTTCTATGTATAATTTTGTTCAAGAAAGATAAAAGATGGCATTTCCACATTCATTATTCTAGCAATTTTCAAATTCTCAACAATTTGTTTTCATTAAATTTGCAGCAGATCTGGTAATAAACATCCAACCTATTATATGGCGATGAAGGTATGAAGTAGATCATGAAATGATTTTTTTGTTCAAAAATTGTTTAGGACCTTTTTTTTTTCTTATCGATATTTAGAATTAAGAGGAGGTTGTACGTAATCCCCCTAGTGCGTGCCATTAACAAACTTCTCTACATAAAATTCCACTGAACTTGAAATATTTATAAAGGTTAAATAAAAAAGGCAAACTCACCTCTCCCCATAGCCCTTCTACCCAGAATGCTCCAGTGTTGTATCTTGGAGGGCAAGGGTCAACATTGCATTTCCTCCTGTGAGTGGGTTTCTTCCTGGTTGCCTGGCAGTATTCATCAGTGACCGCTCTACCTTTATTATCTTGACACCAAACTTCTCTCAGCTTTACTCGTCTCCACAAGTTTCATTGCACTGTAAGAGAGGGGGAAGAAAATTTGTAAATTTAAGAAATGCAGGGCAAAATAATATGATCCCAATCCCATATCAATAGTTCAATTAACCTTGTTATCATCCCCCTTCCTCACATCGTCGCTTTAGAAGTTTAGATCCATGATCGTATCTCTAGTTCAAATCACAGACTGGGAACCATATACGGGATAGAAACTCATATGTAAGATGGAAGTCCATGATATGAATAACTAATCTTGATTGATACATATCCCTACAAACATGTAAGTAAGTGAAAAAATATATATTAACAGTTCACGCCACGACTATTACCACCATCCTCCTCCTCATCACCATCCTCTTCCTCCTCATCACCAAAATCATCACCATCATCATCATCATCATCACCATTGTCATAATCATCAACACCATCAACACCACCACCACCATCATCATCATCATCATCATCAATATCATCAACATCATAAATTAACACCAATAATAACATCTGCAATCCTATGACTGCATCTCACCTGGGTCCACCGCCCCTTCTTCCACCTATAGCTCGGACAGGAGTGTCTCCGGCACCCCTTACTGGTCCTTGGTAACTCTCCTGGGCACAGACTCGAATTCACCTCTAGGTTGTTACTGACACACACCACCTCCCTTTCCTGGATGCCCCGCCCGCAAGTCACTGAACACTGAAATTAATTATTTGTACAAAAAAAATGAGTGAGCGATATTAATGTAGGATATAATGTGTGAAAGCTCTGAACATGGGTGATGAGGTTTGATTTTGGCATTTACCTAAAAAACAAATATAAACATCCATGTTACATGTAAATTCAGAAATCTCACAGAAAAAAAGAGGGTTTCATCACTTTCTATACTAAGGTATTATTGAACAATATTCCTAAGGAAAAATAAATAGTAATGCAAATATGCACTAAATACAGTGAAATTAATATCCTGTTTTGATTTATAGAGCCTTGACAAGACAATAAGCTTTTTAAAATGTCCTATCGTCAATATAGATGTTTACTTTTCAAAAAGCAGAGAGAGGAAGAGGGGGAGAAGAAAAAAAATCACTTTCCATGGGTACTTAACCCCTCTTCCCTTGTTGTGAGGTATGAAATGAGAGAAAACAAATTAGTTTGTTTTGGTCTTTTTGACATGTTGATGCTATTAGCTCTGAATATATGGAGAGAGGAACATTCTAGAACATCTCCCTGGAGGAGAGAAGATCACATTCAGGATGACTCCATGAGGGAATACAAGATGGGAGGAAAGCAAGGGCTGGCTTGATACATGATGGAGAGGTATGAGTTGAACTTTGACCTCCAGGGAATGTTGTTAGGAGGGCCATCATGTCATCTATGAGACCCCATGGGGCCTGGACTGAATCCCCATATATCAGCATTCAGCTGAAAGTGTCATTCTCACATACTTGGGATGAGTTCAACCAAGATGCAGAGAGGGGATACAGAGTGTCTGCGTTGAGGAGATGGGCACATAGATAGATAGAAGACATATTTAAAGGGGGATGATGCACTTCAACATTTTACAATACCATGATGAAATAAAGATTAATCTCTAAAGAAATTAGGAGTTCAATCAGATGAATAATGGAAGAATTAGAAAGTAGGTAGAATAAAATATTTCGCTATACTATACATTTAAAACTTTCCTACTCTTGCTTGGATGCTCATAATGACTGTTGTGATATCATAATGCATTATATAAATTAATAAAGCTTAAGTCAATATCATTTCCTTCTCTTAGGCCATGTGAGGCAGGGAGAAAATAAACTTAAATATACAGAATCATAATTTTTTTCTTCTAATCTTGACCCCCTCTGAAAAAAGAATTCTCAAGTTAGGTGAACTTTTCTTCACAACAAGCATATTTTCACAAATGATTTCACTATGAGGCCTTAAAGGGATAGTTGAGTTCTGTTGCCAGAGGGCGCTACACAAAATAATTTTTTTGTGAGATAATGAAAAACTGAGTGTCAAATTTGAAAGAACATACAATTCAAATGACAAAATCATCTTTGGTTGATCAAATTCGGTTCAGAGACGGCAGAAATATCCATAAATATAACGACTTCTAATATTTTTGGTGGGACACAAATATTCGATAATTTGAACCAGCCGTTGAAAAAACGAAATAGCGCCTTATAAGTTTTATTCCAACCAATGCCGATGTTGGCTTTTTATTGGCTTTTTTGTGTTGGTTATAATACACACAACCAGCCGCCCTGTGTATTGTTATTATTAATTAATTAATTAATTAACGGTCACCATATTTTTTTTAAAGTGGAGCTGAATTGGTATGATCGTATTGGCTAAATTTCGAACACTTTGGGGTCTAAAATTACCTTCATAGCAATTTTAGGTCCTAAAAGAGTACTAGAAATGTCATAAATAAGAATAAGAGCAATAACCATGCACTTTGAAGGCATTTGCGGTCTTAAACAAGAACTCAACTATCCCTTTAACAGATTTCTTTTCATAAGATGATACAAGCAAGGAATGTAGTCCAGTTGTGATCTCACCATGGAACTACTCTAGGACCAGGATCTCAACAGTGTTGATAATGCAGTTGCCATGGAATCACAATTCTTTCCTTTTAACTCCTTTGATTTCTCACCTCATGGTGGGACCACAACAGATAGAATAATCCACTAATACAATTTTCACCCTTATCAAATGGGAGAAAAATATTTGGAAGAAGAAAATGCACTGTTGCCAATAAACTGCTTTCTTGGGAAAATTCAAACAAGAAATCATAACAAGTGAACGCAAAGCGTAGCATCCTCTCGCAGGGTACAAATGACCTATATACGTCAGAACAAGTTACCTCCATTAGACTATACTATTATATTACTAGGCAAGGAAGTTAACCACATTTTCACATATATAATGAGGTATTTTTGCATATTTAATGAGCTATGACCTTTCACCTTTGACCTACATACTCTGAAATCGAACTTAGGCTGTATTTTGATACCATGTACCTTCATATCAAATTTCATTAAAATCCGTCAAACTTTACTAAAGTTATCGATTTGTTACGGACGGACGGAAGGATCGAAGGACGGACGGCAGCGTTACTATATCTCCTCCGACTTGGTCGGCGAGGGGATAACAAGGGTCTTAGGATCTTGTCTTGAAATAATGGAAATGTATGAATATGAATTTCAATGAAAACATGATGTAACAATAGCATAGGAACTGCACAAAATAAACAATGAATTATATTACAATTTATAGGGCATGCCCCACTGAATTACTTGGTCTGATGACTCGTTAATGATTTGTTACTGGTACATTATTATAACGGATTGCTAAGTGGATGATTGGTAAAACAAGTTACACAACTACAGATATTCGTAACAGGTGTGTTTTCCTTGTAAATAGTTCAACCCACCTCTCCCCAATCTCCTGATTTCCATTTGGCACATGATGGTTTCCTGCATTCTCGTTCAGTTGAAGGCTTCTTCTCCTCCCCCTCGCATTCAGAATCCACAGCCAGGCTACCGTCTTCATACTGGCATACAACGATACGAGTCTTCAGCCCTTTATCACAAGTTACCGAGCACTGCATGAAGAGACAAAGTATATGAGGGGGGAAATGTTTGAAATTATATATGAAAACGTATTACAAAAGAATATTACAATTGCTGAGGAACAAAAAAGCACTGACTGAAAGCCGATGCTCAATGAAGAATGTGTTACAAAAAAAGATAATATAGGCCGAATTGTTGAGATAGAGCAACAAATATAAAGAAGAAAAAATCACACCATTGTGTAATATTTGTTTGACAGCTTGAAGATTACGAAGTCATAATATAAATTTCCTGTGCATCACATTGACACTATTTGATGTTAATCTTTACATCAATTAGTCAAAAGCCTGTTTTCAGAGTTGGAATAAGAGAAGAAATAAATAATGCAACTACTGATATTATATATGAAAATGTATTAAAAACAAATATTACAATTGCTGAGGAACAAAAAAGCACTGACTGAAAGCCGATGCTCAATGAAGAATGTGTTACAAAAAAAGATAATATAGGCCCAATTGTTGAGACTGAGGAACAAATATAAAGAAGAAAAAAATCACACCATTGTGTAATATTTGTTTGACAGCTTGAAGATTACGAAGTCATAATATAAATTTCCTGTGCATCACATTGACACTATTTGATGTTAATCTTTACATCAATTAGTCAAAAGCCTGTCTTCAGAGTTGGAATAAGAGAAGAAATAAATAATGCAACTACTGATATTTTCAAAAAAAGGGAGCACATTATTTTGAGGTATACAGGTGAAGGAAAAAGTTTCATATATCTTGTG
This sequence comes from Mesocentrotus franciscanus, assembly GCA_037976565.1. Lineage (NCBI taxonomy): Eukaryota > Metazoa > Echinodermata > Echinoidea > Camarodonta > Strongylocentrotidae > Mesocentrotus > Mesocentrotus franciscanus. The sequence continues at coordinate 49,262,495 of CP137666.1, forward strand.
AAATATTCTTGTGAACCATTATACATACACATAGTTCAAAATATGTTAAATGACTTCTAGAAATATGATGGATAACAAGAGGCAAATGAAGAAGTTACAGGTTGAGAAAAAAGGTCTTATGAGTTCATTTACAGTTCAAGTTACAATTTTAAAACACGGTCATGACTACAGCAACTTGGGATAACAAATTGGCAACATGATGTACTGCATAAAGATGATCTCCTTGATGCTAGCTACCACAAATTGATATTAGACGGGCAGGCGAGCAGGCCAAGGAATTCCAAACTGTTGCTACATACATTGTTTATTGTGCCTCAATAAACCATCTCTTGGTTGTACAAACAAACAGTCAGTCTGTGGAGTCAGAAGGCCAAACACCTTAAACTCAAATGCAAGATGTAGTTACTAAAGGCCAACATTAAAGGGAGGTAATGTGCAATTTAATGTGGTGGATAAGAAGAGGATCTCTACATCAATAGAAAGTGACATACCGTACTGGAAATTATCGGTTCATTGGAAGCAAATACATGAAGAAAAGATACTGAGGAGCATTCAATGGTATACCATGAATACAATGACCCCGAGTTCAAATGACCTAAATAAATCGTCCAAACTTAGGCTCCATGGAACAAGATCTTATGATTTAATTCAACAAATCATATACTGTATCATAAATCTGAAATTAAGATACGAAGTCTGATTTACAAAAATTCTCACAGCTTAAATATTACCCATAGTAAATTGTTTTAAGTTTCTGAAAGATACTGTTTAAACCAGAAACTTTTGCAACATAAAATTCCTTTAAATGTGTGTATTTTAAGATTATGATTCAATCTCACTTAGGATTTTGTAGTTTGCAACTATCCCAAATCTTAACCACTCCTGATATGCATAAAAGCCTTTGATTTTTAAAACCCTGTATATAAAATCTGCATCCTTGCCAGTACCTTTATTTTCTTCATTTGCCAACTATAGGACACAGGTACCTTTCAATAATTCCTTTGCTAGGGCTCACAAAACTCTCCTCTACCCATCTGCTAGCCAGATGTAGCGGTACATCTATTGATAATGAAATGCATGCTGGGAGGAACGGAAGTAGGGAAGTGATCCGCAAGAATGTACATGTGCATGCCCAGACCTTCGGATTAATGAACAAAAGTACAGATCGCCCCATTTTCTTTAAAGGAGCAAGTTATGCTGATGATGAAATCCTCCACATTTGTAATATCATTATGATGAACAGCATGCTGAAAGCAGCAGAAGTCAGAAGAGATCTGCAAAAATGTACATATCCAGACCTTCAGATAAATGATTAAAAGTACTTTTTGAACATCTGTTCATAACATTGATGCTTCAGTTTCAGTTAATATATAATATAAAATATAAAAGAATGACCCTGAATACTCTATAAATGATTTCCAAAATGACTTCAAATCTACAGTAGATGTTAACTTCAATGTAAAATAAATGAACCAAAGGTAAAGGAAAGGTTACTTTTAGAATGGAATATAGGGGGTGATTTCATACCAGGCATTAATTAACATAATTTCAATCTAAAAATAACTGATATCATTTTTTTTAATCAATGAAATTGTGTGAGATTTTATTCTATAAATATGATATCATTCTCCTATAACCATTTGGGCTAGTTCATACATTCTTCAAGTCAAATTGTTGCTCAATGACTGGACATGTATTTTTCTAAGTTTAATTGTACCTTTAACTTCTGATTGGCCAGTTGGCGATACCAATGAAATACCAGAGCAGCAGCCTCAAAGTTGATCTCATCATCTCTGGAGGATTTACTCTGGAATTCTTACGGATCTACAATAGAAGTCTTCCCTCCAAACATGTTTGCTTATCCGGGGATCGTCTCTAAATGTCTGTTATTCCAATAGAGCAAACATGGTCTACTTCTATACTAGCAAATACCTCAAGCAGGAGAGCTAGTATATAATGAGTATTCAAATCTAACAAGATTCAAAAGAGGTGAACACAGCGAAAAATTGTTTTTCAAAAATAATAATTGATCTCTAAACCAACAAAACATTAGGTTCCTCATAGATAAGAAATGACATCGTCATGGTAACCAGTCATCCAGAGATAACTCTACATCATCCATGATGTCAGACAGCAGCAGGTGACAAGCCAGATCGTTCTCTCAAAGACCCCGCCCCCAGTCTGCCCCAGATTGTTGAAGGTGAGATCGTCCATTCCCATGGAGACAGAGCTAACAGATCCCTAACAGTAACACCCCATCTCGTTGTAGGAAAGTCAAGTTGTGTGGATATTGCAATTCAAAGTCTATTTTCTGCTTTGTGCATGATTTCATGAAATGTTTAATGGTTTTTACCAATAAAAGAGCATGTGGATAGTCTTTCTCTTTAAAAAATAGAGACAGATTTGGTTATTTTATTTAGTTAAAATTTGTTTTCAATTTTGATTGTGATGCAATAGAAAGATTTGTTATCTCAAAGAATGCAAAAATCACTGGAATCTCTTCCACTTCTAAAAAAAAAAAAATAATCAAATTCCTTTCACTTAGGACCCAGAGGTGTATCCTTTGCATTGAAATATACCCAATTTAAATGACCCATGGCCTTTCACTGTCACGCAAGCAGCTCTGCAAGCTGTGATGCATGCTGGGATACACGGCAGACAGCTGTTTATCTTCCCTGGCAATCCCACTTTGGCATGTCTACTTGAACCCTGATATGGGAGTCGAGAGGTCAGGTTGTAAACTTGCACCCTAAACCCAAACTTTCATCACTTATTCTTTCCTCCCTCTGGCCCACCTTGGCAGGTGAAATGGGCTGTTGAAAACAAGGAAGGCATCTTTAAATCTGTCATGCAAAGCAGAATTTAAGGGTCAGAATTTTCAGGTAGAATCTAAAATAGAAGAAAAAAAAAACAGTACACAACATCACAAAAAATATAGCCACCAAAGAAGCTTCTGGCCTGAGGGCATTTTTCCATACTGGAGAAAAGAAAGCTCTTCTGGGCAAACTAATGTGATTATTTTTCACCAAGAACTATTCCAAGATCATCATTTTCAGTAACATGTTCTATTCATCTCTTCCTGTAATAGCCGATAAATTGCAGAAGTTGCTAAAAAATATAGCAGAATTTTCCAAATTTGATTAATGATCCCCCTCCACCCCCTTGGATTGGTATCTTTTTTATTTTTCTGGGGGGGGGGGTGAATCAGTTTCCTGTAAATAGGTCCAACAACAGAGAGGTCATATTATTTCTATAGCCCTTGGCTGAACACTTCTGTGTAGTTTTACTAATTCACAGTGATTTGTGGACAATTGGTGCATTTGAAACACCCATGGGAAGTGAACTTCTTTAATATATGGAAGTTGTGTCAATCTATAGGCATATATATGCCTTTCAATGGATAAGGAAAAGGCAGAATGTAAGCAAGGCTTGGCCGTGGCATCAACTCTGAATATGCGGCAGACAAGATGAATGTGAAGCAATATTGTGATATGACAACGATATAAATCCCTATCTTCACTAACGACATCGTAGCAGTTGCTCCTTGTCAATATAACTGTCCTCTGCTTGTGTATAAAGTAGCCAGTCTTTACTAGCAGGCTTATCATGAAGACAAATGATGATAGGTAGAATATTAAAAGGCATGGATAAACTATTGAAGTTGGTCTTAATGAAGCCTGACTAAAATCACAAAAAATAATGAGTCCTTTCCTTACAGCAAAATTAAAATGCCGAGCAAGAAAAAAAATTTGACTGATGCAAACAGGCATTATTGGAAATTATAAGCTTTCGTGAATCCAATTTCTTTGTTTGAATTTATACATTGATTTAGTGGTTCCAAATAAGACTTCCTTCCTTTCTGTATATTCCAAAAAACTAAGATCCTCATATCATTTTACCTTTAACTTCATATCACTTCCGCATGATTTAGTACAGATGGTAACAATACAGTAGGTGTGTCTTCATCAGCTCGAGATTGCCAAATAGCCCGCTATTTCTGATTTGGGAAATAAGCCCGAAGTTACAAATCATGAATCTCGAGCTTGAGAAATTAGCTCGAGATATTTTGCTAAGCGTTCGCACATAGTGCAAGTCTTCGGGCTGGTGAAGACGCACCGGACAAATAGCGGGATATTTTGCCAAATAACCGGATAGTTTGCAAACTAGCCCAAGATATCTTGGGATGACTATCTCGACCAAATATCCCGCTAATTGCAACTGTGGGCTGATGAAGACGCAAATTAGCTGGATAATTTGCGATCGGGATAGTTAAAATAGCGGGTTATTTGGCAATCTCGAGCTGATGAAGACGGGCCTATTGATGAAAAGTTATTCAAAAGTTGAAAAGCTTCAAAAGAGCTCACGTGAAAAAAATATATATATTCAAAATTTATGCACGGAAATCTCACTTTTACAAGTAGTACCAACAAAAGAGCTCAAAGTTAACAAAAATTTAAAAAACTTATTTTGTAGTTATTCCACAGTTCACAACTTGCTATAAGCCAAGGAAACTACCTTCATTGAAGTTGGTTCAAGTGGATGACGTATCCTGCACCGTCACCCTTGAAGTCACGCCAAATAAAATAAAGTCTTTCAACAAGAGCTAAAGGCTGTGGGTCTGTATGTCTGAAATCCATCAAAATACTTGACGGAAAACACAAATGAATGTTGACAAGCTAGCAGTTGGCAGAGAAACCCAAGACTTATTACAGGTCACACATGCTCTTGTATATTAAACCCTATGGTAGTTAACACTCCTTGCCATTTACTTGTACAAATTTCAAAGCTTATTAAACGGTAGATGTTGATTTATAATATTGCTATGAAATTTAAATGAGGAAAAAATAGAGAAAACATAAGGAGAAAAAGAAACAGGAAGGGGTAGGCCACTATTACTGTCCAAATTCCCTGCCCCCCTCACAAAATAATAATAATATCTTCCCACTTTAAAGGTACTTTATCCCATTTGCAGGCCAAAAAATGAAGAGGTTAAATTCCAACGGCATTTGAAAGACAATACTAATTTAGAACTTCCCTAAAAAAAAGGGGGCTTGAAAATGTCTTTAAGTGGGAAAATAACGACTATTAGTTGTCGAATCGACTTAGGAGCTATAGAGCCAGTAAGTAATAGTCTGATTTTCAGACCATTGTACCGAATGGTCGTACGTTTTATGCTGCGCAAAGATTCAATCAGTTTAATTTTGGCCATTACAAGAAGTGGGTTATTGATGTAGACAAATGCTCATGTACCCTTTACAGCTCATTTTATGTATGTTATTACCAAAGATGAAAAAGCCAGTCAGTCACTCAATAGTGTCTGACAGTGAAGTCTAGCAAGTAAACAGGTTTCCTTGCATAATTTGAATATTAGGACACTGCTTAAGTTTAAATTTTACCGATAGGACATACATGACATATTCATAATTCCTGCAAAGTTCTACAGAATTTGATGTTGGCTGCAAAAGGGACATAGTATCTTTAATACACTAGGGTTAAACCTATAGGAAATATCTAATGTGTGTATATATAATCATCTTCAACATTTATTGCCAACAGTAATCTATTGAAACCTATTAGAAGTGCACATACACCTAAATTTACTACAGGTGCTGGCATCTGTAGAAAAAACATGTTTTCAGCAAATTTCTCTGGCACATGTCCATGTTTGGTTTTTATCTGTAAGATGCAACAAATTGCAATTAATCCTAAAATTGAACCAAATTATCATTTGTAGCCTTTAGTAAAGAGTTCAAACTACATGTACTTGTACAAAAATACAGAACATGGACATTCAAAACTAGTTCTCTTGCAGAGGACGAATCTATAGCTGTGGAAAGCATCTGGATTATACAGTCTCTTAAAAAGGTGATTAAAAAAAAAATCGATGTTTCTACTGCAGCTACTGCACTGTAAAAATATCAATTCATGATACTGCTATGAGATTTCTTTCCTAAAATGATAGATAATTAGATACGATATCAAATTTGGCCGGTTTAATCCAACAAGGGGACTAAGGGTGCATTCAATCGACACTTTTTCACCCTAGAATCACGGTTTTCAAAGACGTTTAGTTTAAAACACGGTTACGTTCAAGCGATTTTTCGTTGGTCGTAAAAAAGTAAAAATAAACGTGTTTAAAAACACAAACATGAAACGCTGAAAAAGATGCGTTTTGTATCATGATTCTGCAGAATCAAGGTCGCTAAAATTCGCTTGAACGAACGGAGATCTCAATCATGATTCTATGACGTCATTATCTATTATATATATTATCGCTACCTATTTCTATTCTTCCTGGGTGGGCTTGAAATGAGCGAGAATCGTCGTTGATGGAAAATGGCTTGAACGATCTCCCGCAGTAACCGTGTTTTGTATCGGCGTTTTGAATTGTGATTCATGTTTGTGATTCTAGCTTCGAAAAATTGCTTGAACGCACCCTAAAAGTGTTGAAAATGATCTAGAGACACTGTTTCCATCTTTAAAGGTGGCTGAAGAAGAGAAGGAGGAGGAGAGAAGGAGGAGAAGAGAAACATGAGGAGGAACCGCTCCAGACAGACCAACCTGCTCACTGTCTTGATATATGAGAGTTTCAATAGATGACATCAACTATCAACATTCCATGTGATGACAACCTCATGTGAAGTCATGCTCTAGATGATGTTCAACCGCAGTACACTATTAGTGAGCCAAGGCTGGCTAGGTAGTGGAGGGGTTCAAGTACAGGCTTTCTTTTGAGAGAGATTATTTAAAAATAAAAGGTACTCCAGGTTGATATAAAACTTGGGAAATAGTGGGATTACAAGAGAATACAATTTAAATATCAATTTTGTTGAGGGAGATGTTGAACATCCTGTCCATGAAAATACGACTTTATATCAATGGAAAGCTGAATGAAACATAGAATACAAATATAAAGGAATTCAAAATATTTTCCTTTTCAGTATTGCATAACAGCGAATTAAAACCTTATTTTCCACACCTCTCCAAATTACAAGTCAACAGAGGTCAAATTTGCCACAGTTACAGTGTTGACATAACATGTGCACCCGATCGGCTCGCCTATATAGCTGAGGCGATGAGCCATGTTTAATTAATGCAAAGTCATTGTGAATATGCGTACTCCACATATGATGATGTCATCAATTCGATAGCTAGTTTAACTCCTGATATTTAAAGCTTTAGATTTCGAGTTTTCAGAGAGCTGTTACTCGTCTGACAGGCACTAAAGTAGCATATAATTGGTATTATTGTAATCTATGGCTTGTGAGCTTTCCTTTGATATATAATTCATCTATTTCATTCTTCACAGGGTCTTTAAGCATATAAAGAATTAAATGTCATAACATTTAATCTTTATGACAGAATTTCCCTTTCATTCCAATATATGTCAAAACATGGCAAATATACAGCATTGAAGTAACAATCAACTATGTCTGCAAAAGTAGACAACAGAGGAAGTTGTATAATTGTATGAGATATAGACAATCTAATAGCTTACATGACAGTCTACACAACCAAATATATTACTAGTAAGGATTTGTTTTTGTAAAGAAAGCAAGTAGAAAAGTGTAAATATATATCTAATAAGTGTTAAGAAGCAGAGGCAATGATAATGAAATGTCACTTTCAAAAGGCAATGATGATGAAATGTCACTTTCAAACCAGACCCTGCTACCACGCACCATCATCCTATACTACCCCTCCTTCGACCTACCAACCAACCAAGACATATCACCACCTACTTATTACGGACAGCTTGTCATCAGGAGATACCACACAGATACAATCAAGACAATCTTTGTGATGTCTACTGGATTAACAAACCTGTAAATACACAGTGATGACAGCAATCTTGTCATCTCTGTCGGAGGGTTCAAAACCATACACTGTGTTTTGATTGACCATGCAGGGCCCCCTATACAATCAATGGGGATAAGGGACAAATGATCAACATCCTTTCACATTGCAGAGCTATTGGTATCTTTCTCGTCGCAGGATGAAAATCCATGCATAGATGCCATTCACATTTGAAAAATGGGAGTGCTTTTTTTAAGAGCAACCATGCATATCTCTCTAGTGAATTACTTTATTCTTAGAGCCACATATATACGCTATTGTATAATTGCACACAATGTGACAGTATGGTCTTTGAAGAGTATCACTGCCAATGGGCCACTTTCCTGGAGGAACGGCAGAATTAATGCTCCAGCAGGAGAACGCTTCCTGGCACACTTGTTCCATTAGCATCCACTTTTAAGGTACACTCACTTTTCAAATGTAAATAGAGTCATGTATGAATAATTACTTCTCCACTTTACAATGAAGACAGGAACCTGGATTCTTTACAAATGAACACGTAAGAAAACGCTTCAGCAATAAATGAAGATTTATTAAAAAGAAGAAAATTATCTTGCTTAACACATTAATTGCAGGAAAATGGGAATAACCCTCTGCTTAATAGCACATCTCATCAAAGCAATCAATCCTAACAACTGGGGTAATAACGATGATCACATGTTTCCTTTACTTTCCTTTAAGAATTTCCTAACTTGATTAGAGAGGGTCATCCTTTCCCCATGAGTGAGGCCAGAGCCCATCTCTGGAATTTTACGAGAGGTAAAAGGAGGTCATAATCGTTCGATTCCAATCATTTCTGTGAAGTTAGATTTTCCACTTTAAAGCATTTCTGGTGAACTATTAAAAACTTTCAAACCACAATCCTAGAATGTATTCTGCCTGAGATCTGGTACAAATGGTTTTAGGCCACTAGAATGGTAAAGTTTAGTAACAAACAAATCTCTGTTCTTTTTTCTTATTTTTATGAGATGGTTGATGGGCTTTGAAGACCACACCCCTTCCAAATGTCATCACCCTGTATGATTAGCGTGTTAGATCCTATCCCTGTAACACCTTCAATCTGGAAGACATTCTGACCTGGTCTCTCCATGACCTCATTCCACTATACTATGTGTTTGGGGGAGTGGGAGAATCAGTAAGGTCATTTCTTGACACCTTTGCTTTTTACACAGCACGAGCCCTCTTTTAAGTCTCTGTGCAAATTACGCAATTAAGTCCTATAAAACCCCTCATCCTCTTCCTTCTCCCCTTACCCACGACTCAATGCTAAGATTGACACTATATCATCTGCTATGAGGCAGAAGAGTTTTATCTCATGTGAATTCATGGACTTTGGAAAGAGCAACAACAATGAAACTGAAGAAAATAAATGAATAGTTATTTCTTTGCCCCTTCAGACTTAATGCCCCCGTGTGTTCCCTATTCTACCGGTATTCACATTCATCACCCCCTCCTTGCATCCCTTCCTTCTCCAACCAGTATCGAATCAAAATGGTCGACACACATCGCCATACCAAATTCCTCCCTCTGATTTCTGAACACAAGCATGTGAATCTCATCTCATCTCATACTAAATCGTTCATGAATATAGCTCCTGAAAATATTCAATATTACATAGTAAAACAGATGAATAAATCTTCACAAACTTACCTACTAAGAGTAGGAGGCCTAGGGCCCAACATATTGGTTATTCCATATTCTCACACTGCACCACAAAACCCCGCCTTATGCAATATCATAATTCATGAAACATCAGTGAATTAACACCATGCGATATCAAGATGCACATCTCATCCAACCGGCTCCTGTAAACAATGACAAGCGTGTTGATATCCTACTATCATTTGTTTTCCATTCTCCATTCTTGGAAGCTATTGTAAGGCAAGATATCGCACTTTTGAGCATGAATGAATGCAAATATATGGCATGCTTCATGAATAGGGAAAAATCCCAGGTGATGTTGCCTCACTCTTATCCAATCACAGGCATGCAATGGTGGACATCATGAATTTCTCTTCAAAGGGGGTGGAGACAGCGAAGGACGTGGACCAATGATTAATTACGATGCAAACTGATAATAGACTCATTTGCATAGTTCAAAGGTCATCCATTTCAAGTTTTAAAAAAATGGTAGCTTGTGCGCAGCCCCCCCTGTCTGCCGGCTGGGGCAGGTGGAGCTACACACGGAGTATGCTGTGATTCGGCATCGGTTATGTTTACGTCATGCCGTCTGCCAGCCACTCAGCTGTGCTGGCAAATAATCTCTCTTTTTTTCTTCTTATTACTATACTACAGCCTAGTATTGGCAAGCTATCAATCAGAGAAGGAGAGAGCAAGAGAGAGAGAGAAGGAAGAGGCCTAGTATAAGACCCCCTGGGAACGGAGCTCCTATTACAGCACACTACAGGAGCTCGTGTGACCCAACACAAACGATCAATTTACAGGGCAAGCCGGCTAGCCGCCAGCTCTAAAACCCAGCCCTGAACTTACTGCCTCTGGCTTAGGGCCAGACCAAGCAAAGCCTTCTGGTTAACATACTCAGCTTGAGACCTACTTGTTTAACGAAATTCAGAACCCCTTCTCTTTCTCTCCTTCTCTGGGGCACATGGACTACCACAGCTTTAAAGAACAGTCTGAACATTACAACCTTAGTTGCAAATCATATGCATGGTACCCAAATAACCCAATAGTCATACCTCCCATCATTTTCCAAACAAACATTAATCATCAAGTAATTATTGTTCCACATTTTTTGTATAATATTACTATTTATCACTATTCACATTAATTACAAGTCAATTTTTACAAGTCTTTGTGATAACCATATGCAAAATAATGATTATTACAATAACACAAATGTATAAAGTTGTACAGAAGAATGCAGATTTCTCATGAATACCATCACCATTGCATTATCATGCATATTAACAGCCTGCGAAGATTGCATCTAAACAAGATCTACAAGTGACATAAATATCATCAGAAATTACAGGCAACAACAAGGATGGCAACAATAACTGCCAAGTATGTCTCACAAGTAGAAGAAATAAATAATCACTCCAGTTCGGTCTATATACATTAACAACCTACACATATCAACATTATAAAAATGAATAGATATTTATGATACAAATACATATCACAATCATTATGCAGCTGAAGAATTATCCATTATGATTGGTCTTTATAGATTATTAATATATATCCATAACTGCAAACTTGTATTAAAGGAATACTAAAATCTGAATGAACATCTCAAAGAAATGGTTGACTAGCATACACATTGGAACTGATGAGATTTTCAAAGTCATAAAAACAGTAGTGAAGACATGATCTAAACATTTATTAATAAACAAATACAAATAACGGCAAGCATTTCTCTGCATGTTTGATTTATATTTGACATGTAGAAACACAAATTAATCAATCATTTCTACTTTAGTAGTCAAGGATCTAACTACACATTGCTACTCTCCTTACCTACTAATTCAAACACTATTACCTCATAAACAAATAAGGCTTATCATTCAGCTAAACCCTCTGCCCTTTCATTTAAAAATTCTTCCTTGATAAAACTTGGAATGCCCGCACTGTCCTCCATACAGCTTCCATCAATTAAGCTTCTGACCTGTGAGGGAGAGCAGACTATAAATATCAGCTCTCCATCTCCTTCTCCTCCAGGCTACAAATGTTTCCCTCCAACACTCCTCGCCAAAGATCTAATCATCTACGGCTTCAACACTGCCGATAACCAGGCACTTGAAGTGCTACTGAGCAGCACCGGTTCACTGAACCCAAGTACTCCTTTAAATTATCGTAAGAAATGAAGTCACTGACACCTAAGTGTAAGAGTTTGAAGTCATCAAACCATGAGGGACGAGTGTCTACTTTCTATTACAGATGCGTCTATTCATTTCACCTTGCCATCAGGGAGAAGAGTCTACTTTTAAACTTGACTTCTAACCTATAAAAAGGCAAGGGTGTTCTAGGATTTCCAGCAAATGCTATTCTGGAGTGACATTTCAACGTTGAAGGACGGGTCACAATGTTTTTCATTATACATAACATTTTGAAACACTACCCATTTATCATTTCCTTCACGGTTTTGTTAGATATCACATCAAATCTGATTTCAGATGAGTCAGAAATTTACATCTTTTCTTGTATCATATCCAAGACAGAATTACAGAAATATATCTCTGGTTTCAATTAAGTGTATTTTTATAAGGTCAGATTATTCATAATCCCAATAATGATAAATAACTGTATTCTAAAAATGCCTTTTGACGACGATTTAAAGGGCAGACCAACAAAGCTCTACTTGTTTTCCATGATCATCCCAATTCAATTTGGTCAATTTATTTTATTGAAGCTTGACTCTCAGTGGGCTATTCTGACCTTTAAAATAACTACCATTGACCATGGTAATAAATGACCCACTTATGGGCAACAGTGCTTTACATAGTGAAAGGGTGTGTATAGTCATTTTGCAGACATTTCATTGAGTAAATCATCTTCTTGTGAAAAGGGAAATTTCTGGCAGAGAGTAGACCTGTCGTTAAATAAATTTTCATTAAAATTGCCTGAAAAATTTTATCAAGTTGTAGTCCTTAAAGTTTCACTATTAATATCAGAACAATACTACAGTAATTGATTGAAAAGTTTCTACTTGAAATTCCAAGGGAATTTGGGGAAGAGTTAGAAGGACAAAAGTGGGATTTACAACTTAGAATGATGAATACTGACGATTTATACAAACTCTCTCAACAAGAGACTATATTCTAGATTAATACTGAAATGATATAATGTGCTCACACAATTAAAAGTTATTCAAATGCCATGTAATGACAATGAAATCATCCAGTCTTTTTCATACTCATGTCTTATCATTGGCAAGATGAGGGAAACAATTTTTGGTCTAATGTTATGACAAGGTATAACAGTAATTCTATCCAAAAAAAAATACAATGGCAAGGGGGGAGACATTGCACAATCCAACTAATCATGTCATGAACTTTACCAAACTCGTTGTTAACATTTCAATTTAGAAGGAAAAGAAAAAACTATGCACAAATATGTGTGCAATTTATGATACATTGATTGAATGATCATCTAGCACTTCAGGTACATACAATATTAAAATCTTAATAGTAGGGATGTTCACATTAATGCTTAGATGAACTCTGACAATAACAAAAAATTTGCTAAGGAATACATGTTATGATAGCACTATTCTGATGAGACAAGATTAAAACTGATTGAAATTTCTTGTACAAAAACATAAACACAATCAAAAACTTGAATACATCTATCTTATTGAGCAGTGTTGAATGTACATGAATTTTCACTAAACCATTATACACAGCTAATATTACAATGTTTCAAACTACTTGTTTTTACAAGGTACTATGTTAGAGGTAGAGTAAACAAACATAAACATGACATGATCTTTTCTATACATTCCATGCAGCATATCTCACAAATCAGTCCATCATATATAAAGAAGATAAAAAAACAAGTAAAACGAACAAGAGAGAAAAAGATCAAATGCAATTTACATAAATTAACACACACAGACACAGGTAGACATACAAAAACTCACACCCTCACACACTGATCTTTCCAGTTCAAAGTAAAGTGTAGATCCTCGTTCAACTTCTAGGCATCAGCACCTAAAATGTGCATCACTTGCTAAATGTCATGTCTATACAAAATAATAAAGTATCACTTTCATCTAAAGACAAACAGCTTTTCTATGATTCGTGTATAAACTAGTTCCACTTTTTCAAATTCCCTCACTAGAACTAGATTTGTAGACTCATATTTTACTAATCTGCTATACAAAAGTCTATAAAAAGGTAATCACACATTTTTCTTCAAATATTTCTTCATCTGTCCAGTGAATGGATCCTATTGTCCAATATGTTTAACATGTGCAGCAGGGACTAGTCATCTAATTTATAATTACTAAAGAAGGAAAACACAGTAATATTTGTGTTTTCCTTTCTTGTCTTTTCTTTCTTTTTGCAACAGTAGAATATATATTGTTGATTACATTTTTTACTATACAATAATTCCTATATTTAGGTAAAATAAAAATGATTGAGGCATTTTTTATCTCTCTCCACAGACAAGAACATTTTGGGGAAACAAAAACAAATCTCAAATTTTATGGAAAAAAGACCATCACGCTAATCATCTAAAATTCAGTCTTCCAAAACATCTCTGTTCTCTGGATCAGTGCCATTGATTAGAAGAGCTTGGTAAACCTGGTTCGAGTTGGGTACAAAATGAAAAATACTGCTCTATTGAGCAACCACAAAATAAAAGAAAAAAAATGTTGTGACCAAGTGAAACTAAGAGGGCCAAACTCTGTGTATAGATGGCTCTGTTCTGGATACTGTTATGTCGCCCTCTCCGGGTCCCAGTCATGTTATCCTATATCTGTGGATCCTATGTAAATTGAATGAGCATATTGTTCACTAACTCCTATGTAGTCAATGCTACTTTCCTTAATTGTGTGGTAGCAGAAGTGGGATCTATGCACCTTTTTCTGATTTGGTGGAGTGGTCGCATTAAGATCTGTACACTGTTCATTTGGTTCCTTATTGTTGTGGTGGCAGCAGTAAGACCTGTTGACTGTTAATTTTGTTCCTTATTGCTGGTTGCCACGATGGGAACTGTACACTGTTCATTTGGTTCCTTATTGAAAATGTGGCAGCGGTGGGATCTGTTGACTGTTAATTTGGTTCTTTATTGTCTGGTGGCAGCGATAAGACCTATTGACTGTTAATTTGGTTCCTTATCATCTGGTAGCAGCAGTAAGACCTGTTGACTGTTAATTTGGTTCCTTATTGTTATAGTGGCAGCAGTGGGATATGTTGACTGTTAATTTGGTTTCTTTTTTGGGGGTAGCAGCGGTAGGCTCTGCTGACTGCTTATTTGGTTCCTTATAAGTGTGGTGGCAGCGGTGGGATCTGACTACCAATTTTGTTCCTTATTGTCTGGTTGCCACAGTAGGATCTGTTGACTGTTAATTTTGTTCCGTATTGTTATGGTGGCAGGGTGGGATCTGTTGACTGTTAATTTTGTTCCTTATTATCTGGTTGCCACAGTGGGATCTGTTGACTGTTAATTTGGTTCCTTATTGTCTGGTTGCCACAGTGGGGTCTGTTGACTGCTAATTTGGTTCTTTATTGTTATGGTGGCAGCGGTGGGATCTGTTGACTGTTAATTTGGTTCCTTATTGTCTGGTGGCAGCAGTAAGACCTCTTGACTGTTAATTTGGTTCCTTATTGTTATGGTGGCAGCGACGGGATCTGTTGACTGTTAATTTGGTTTCTTTTTTGGGGGGTAGCAGCAGTAGGATCTGTTGACTGTTAATGTAGTTCCTTATTAGCGTGGTAGCAGCAGCGGGATCTATAGACTTGTTGATTGTGCAGCTGCAGGGGAGGTATTTCAAGAATACTTCCCTTTTGGTGTGGTGGCAGCGGTGGGATTTGTTTGAATATAACTTGTTTCCATCTTGTGTTTTGGTAGCAGATCAACGTGACTTCAGTTATCAATGGTCTCCTATTTTGCATAATATACATAAAAGGAATAATCGTGCCCACATGAAGCTACCAATATGTGCTATAAAGATTCAGTATAATTTACTGTGTTACTCTAAACAAAAAATGTTCTCATTAACATTGTGATATTTTTGTATGCCAGACAAGGTTAATCTTCCAGCTTTCACCTTCATTCATATTTGAGTTGACCAATCTCCAAAGACATTTCTTTAGCACCTTTTTCAACAGACTAACCTCAATGGATGACTAAAGCGAGTAAAACATTTCATCGGGTAGAAATTCAAGCTTTCTCTTAGCACAGCCTGATGAAAACTCTTATAACTTCCTGTCCATAGCAGGAGGTAGGAAAAAGAGGTAGTCATGTGATATGCACTGATTCTTGTCATTGATGCACATGTCACATCGCAGGAGGTGAGGATGAACAAGAAGATAAGTACAAGAACACTGTAGTCGACACATAGTTGTTTGAGGTTGTTTCTGTGCTTGTAGACCATGTTGCCATGACGAATACAAGGTAATGAGGTACATATTGACACCATGCCATTTTTAGAAATACAAATGATATATTCAGAGCAGCTTTGGAATTCTATTACAGGTACTGTCATATCAGCATTGATGTTCCTATTTTAAATCCATCTGCAAAAATAACTTTACCAAGAAATGTCTTTCTTGCAGAAACAAAACATAACAGATTGCTTTTTACAGTAGCATTCAGGTTAAATAACCAAAAGCTATTTGCATGTATTCTGCAATGCACTTTATCAACCTTGGTTTCACACTTCTCCAGTTGACACATATATGCCGGTAAGTCTAAGACGATATCCAGCTTTCATATGTATATTGGAAATGAGAACAGTTCATTCGATTCACAGCTTAAATAGTTTGAGTTCACTTTAAAAACACTGCTGTATACTGCACCCTGCACAGACTCAA
Source organism: Mesocentrotus franciscanus (assembly GCA_037976565.1). Classification (NCBI taxonomy): domain Eukaryota; kingdom Metazoa; phylum Echinodermata; class Echinoidea; order Camarodonta; family Strongylocentrotidae; genus Mesocentrotus; species Mesocentrotus franciscanus. Next base: position 49,278,856 of record CP137666.1, read on the forward strand.
AACATATTTAGGAGTTGTCAAATGTGAAAACAATGCAAAATGAGTAAAACTCATTGTTAATAACATTTGAAAAAGTCCACAGTGAGTTTGGTCACTACAACGGAGCACATAGATTGTGATCCATACAACTGTGTATGACTCTATACCATAAAATGTTCAATACAATAACTTTCAGTGCTATTTGTTCTAAACACCATCACAGTTGTACATGAATGCAGCTATTCATCAATTTAAACAAAAATCAGATCGAAATAACAGGAAAGGGGCAATGAGAACAGAGATAGACTTGTGAGAAAATTAGAGGCATATCATTTTACCGTTGAGTATGATCCTGTATGCCAACGGGCCTGGCACCTTTGAGTATTGCAAGTGGTGGAATTCTCTGGTTTCCTATGGTCACACCAGCTGTCTGATACAGTTTGGCCATTTCGCCTCCTGCACTTTACGACCCTGGACTGGACCCCTCCACTACAAGTTCTGGAGCACTGTAGAGACAGAGAGAAGGAAAACACATATAGATCAAACATCACTTTCATCGATGAGGATTCATAGCATTTCGTGAAAACAAGATTCCCTGATTTTTACTTGATAGAGTTTCCAAGTCCTAGCATCATTCAAAAAAAGGGGCATTTTACACACTAAGAGCTACCATAGGCAATCATCTAGTGAATACACTGTTTAGACTTGAGACTAAATAATAAAAATTCTAAAATTCCCTACAATTCCTCCGACTGGAGAAGAAGGAACTCATCTTCCAGCTTTCCCCCGATTTCCGAGATAGCTTAAAGCCATGTGGATGAACATGCATGCCAGTATTCGCATTAAAAGATAATAGACTTACACATTATGTGTACATACTATTGAATAGAGGCTTTTTTTAAAGTCTGAACACATATAAAATCAAATAAAGGACAGATTAAAATCATAAACCTTAAAGAACTCTATTAAGCATATTACCTTGATTATATTTCTTTCAAATATAATTTCAATATTTTTTAAACCATAGCTACCAAACTAAAATGTATAAAATAACTGATTAACTATAGACGCTTTTTCGCACCTGCATGACCTAGCATGGCTTTGGGCAGAAGAAGGGCCTTGATCACAGGTACTTAAAGTCAACCAAAGGCCTTCCTCTATGACCACATAGAAATCCCCCCTGCCCTTCCCCTCTCTACTCTCAGTTCCTCCACAACAAACTCACCTGACCCCATTCTCCGAAGTCCCAGGAGGGGCAGGGCTCCACCTCACAAGGCTCTGTGTCAGGTGGTCTGGAGGTCTGGTCACAGTACGATGATATCCTGTTGCCATCGTCCAGGCATTCCACCCTGCGTTGCTTCGACCCCTCACCGCACGAAACACTGCACTGTGGGTGTGAAAAGAGCAGTGCAACAGATTAAAGATGGATACTGTGGATAATGTCTTCAAGAGAAGTTCTGGACTAAGCAACTAGAACACAATTAATGTCTTGGATAGATTTTCATGATTAGAACTTTTTCTATGTCACATGTAATATTTACCCTTTAGTATTTCCATAAATATGATTTCAGTTTTTAAAAAAAATTAAAAAATTGAATTTTCTTCCAAATGACTACTACATGTACATGGTATAGATGGAACAATATATCTTCACATGTTTATCATTGTGGCTGAAAATGGTTTATTATGCATTGAAACAATAATAAATAAAAAGTACAAATAGTTTCCACATCCCCACATCAACAGCTGTTTTATCGACAATATGGCACATCAAGAGCTATTTATAGGACTAAACTGAACTCTATGTCATACTGAGGACATTACCATAGCAAAGGATAAAATTTCATTAATGAAATGGAACTTGAGAGTGACATTAAGTACTCACTGGACTCCATGTGCTTGTCCTCCAGCTGTGCCTTGTACCAATCCTATTGTCATAATTATCATGTAAAGTGCGCCCTCTGGGTCTATTGGTAGGACAATCTTGGCTATTGCAGGAGTGTTCTCTGCTTGGTTTGATCTCAGGATCACACTCTGAATTGGATGTAATTGTGTCATCGTTGTAAACACAGGCGACGTAACGCGTTGTCACTCCTTCTCCACAGGAGACTGGACACTGTTGATAAGAAAATAAGCAAAAATTTAAACTGCTAGATCCTGGGATTATGATGTAATCAGGAAGAATTTGGAACATAATTACACAAATAATTCTAACAAATATCACAACACACTGACAAATATGCTCATGTCACATAGTGTAACATAACAGTCTTGCAAAACATAATTGCATTCATGTTATTAAACTCAATGTCTTTCTTTCTTTATCTATTTTGTTTCTTTTTTTTACTTAATGCTACATGTGGGAGATTGGAGGCTCAATATCATAAGTCAAAATCAGAAGGCCCAAAAGGAGATATTTTAGCAATTTTAGACTTCTTATTTTCAGTCAATGGGATGATTGGATTTTATATCATGTGTGGAAGAAAAAAACTTCATTAACAGCTGTAAATGAAGAAAAAAGGAGAACAGAAGGAGACAGAGGGAGGAAAAGAGAAATATAAAGATTGATATATAAGAAATACTAAATACATTACCTACTTGGGAAGGATCTTACAGGGAGGCTAAGAATTCAAAAAAAGTTATCCTGAATCCCCTCTGAATATTTAAAAGTACTTTTGTATAACATCAAATGCTAATCTTAGAAATCCATTTTTTGATAACTCACCTCTCTCCAGTCCCCTGTCCTCCAATGGGGGCAAGACTTGATCTCACACATCTCCATGGACGGAGGTCGAAGGTCAGGGTTGCAGTCTGTATTGTCAATGTTGCCATAGCTGTCACGGCAACTCACATATCTTTCCCTGATGCCCGGTCCACAAGTCATCGAACACTGCAAAAAAACAACAAAAAGGGAACATTTTTTTATTTTCAAGTTTTTGTTTTGGTGTTAATTTGTTAAATTATATCATCTTTGGGTTGCGGTAGCAAAATGCAGCTTCTCCAGCTTAAATTCCTTTTCTTTAAGATCTATATTTTATGGAATGTAGGTATTTTCTGCATTTCAGGATTACATCTTTGTTTCTTGAAATGTTCTTAACCTTTCACTCATACCGCTTTCCATATTCAATAAATTTCAATGAGGAATACCCTTTTCCATGTGTTAGGAAAGTATGTCCCATGACAACAAGTGACTTGTCTCTTTCAAAATAAGATTTAATTAAACTTAAACCAAACATTTTAAAATTTGAATCAACCTTTTTAAACTAACATCTTCATCTTCAAATAACAAACTGTTTTAGGCTGAATTTCTGCACAGTCACTGATTTTATAGTTAATTACATTCCTTTTTGTTTGCAAATTCTGATAGCGAAATGAAACTATCAGATATTTCTTGTATATTTTTTATCTCCTGTAATTTACAAGCTTGGCATTATTACACACTTGCCTAATCTATATTCACATTTTTGTTCTTGTAACTTTCATTTTTAAGAATGTCCTATGTGATATTGTATGTTTCCTAAACTTACTGGTGTCCATGCTCCTGTCCTCCATTGGCTCCTGAATATCCTCCTCTTGGCTGCAGGAGAAATACCAGGATTCCCTCTGTCCACAATCTCATCAAACACTGGCATGGTGACAATCTCTCTGTTAGGCAGAGTTGTAGCTTCGGTGGTAGTAGGAGCGATGGTGGTGGTGGTAGGGATGGGGCAATCAGGAGCTTGCATTCCTGTTCTATGATGGGCTTGGCCCCAGCGCTACATTCTGATTCATCCAGCCATTGGCCATCAAAAGTGCGACAGCGGACGGTTCGCCGCTGGTATCCGCTGCCACAGGTTACAGAGCACTGCATGGAAATACAGGAAACAGGTTGTGCACTTAGCCCAGTAACCAAACAGCCAATCACAACTCTCCCAAAAAGATACCCTGAAATACCTCCTTAATTTACCCCAATATATAAAGTAGTATTATAAACAGGCTCTCTGACATTTCAAATTGTATGTATCATTATACTGCTTTGATTAGGGGGGGGGGGGCAAAATTTGGTCACATCATGCAACTGAAATATGAAGGGAAAAAAAAATCAGAATTTCTTTTAAGAATTTCCAGTGACGTTCTTTCCAAGTCTTGATCCCTTCTTTGAGTGTGAAGATTTGTCACATCTTAACTTCCAAGGGTTAAATTTTCAGATTTGATTCTTAGATTAATATCAAAATTAGGTATAACATATATTATAAAGACAGAAAATTCAAAATGCATGCAAACCTTTCCTTTTTTTTAAGGAAGAAAAATCCCAATAGTCTGAACAAAGTCTACAACATTAAGATTCTTGAGCAAGATTTGCCATCTAGATTCTTAGATTCATATTTACATTAAGCATGACATATCTTCTATAGATATAAACTTCACAATTTTGAGGAACAAAAATTTGTCACTGGTCAAAAGAAAGTGTAAGCCCATAACATTCAGTTTTCTGAGAAGAATTTGCAATCAACAGCATAAACGGCTTAAAAAGTGATGAAGCACCTGTAGAATTTTTTTTGGAAACATTTCTATTTGTTAAAACCCTTACCGATTCCCATTGTCCAGGTGCCCAGTGAGGGCAGCGTTGCTGCTCACATCTCCGTCTCGCATCAGGTTTTGTGAGGCTGTCACAGAGCCTTGAATCTACCTTGGTCCCTTCCTGATAGCAAGCAACCTCTCTGAGTTCTTCACCTAAACCACATGACACTGAACACTGACAAGAATACAAGAGAGAAAATGGTGAGGATCTTTGTCTTGTCAGACTGACAAATTTGAAAGTTTCCTGAAGAACATAGAATTCAGAAATAAATATTATGCGGTAAGAGCCAGACAGGCATTGGCTATATCCTTTTAAACAGAGTTTACATCCTTCTGGCTTAAAATAGTTTGGAAAATACCCAGAGTAAAGATGATTGAAAGCATGAACTGCAATGACAGGCATACATGAATCAGCATAATTGCTTCTGATTCCATATTCAGTGGCTTTCCTGTTATAGCAATTGGTGATTAAGTCATAAAATGCAATGTACGTAGTGTCATTACGTTAAGCAAATCTTGGCAAATTGTGTAATCTATTATGCATATAGGTAACATTTTCTTTTCTTTTAAATGTGGACAAGTCGATAAGAAAGAATTAACAAGAAAGATTTTGTGCCAGAGGCAGTAAATCCCATATAACTTTTGATTAAATTTTAATAAGTATGCTGTTCTTTGTAATGGTCAAGATCTCTATCTTCTGTGCTGTGCACTTGTCACATTGTCATAATGTAACTATGTTTCCAAGTAAACACACTTAATTTCTCAATATCATCTCAAATTACACTGTAGCAACAGTATGCACAGATTTTTGTTCAAATCCTATTTAAATAATGAACATGACTTACTGCACTCCATTCTAAAGCTGACCATTCTGGGCATGCGTGACTGTTACAGTCCTCTACGGTGTGAAGTAACAATCGATCACAATATCTGTTGTCGACGATGTAGCCCCCGTCGTCACGACACGATGCCCCCCTGGATCTTGTGCCTGTATTACATGATCTTGAACACTGTCAAAGGAAGCAAACAGGAAGGCCGATATATTTTCAATTGGAAGGTCTACAGGTACAACCCCAGTAAATTGGGAATCCTGGTCAATCAAGATATATATAATCATTGAGAGTCTATCTAATATCTCTTTTCCAAATGATGTGGTGACTGCCTAAAAATAAATAAATCATATAAGATACCTTATCACTTATTTTTAAATAAACATACCAATCAATGAAAATGCATAAGGGACTACATAGTGTTTTCTTTTAATCTCAATAATATATATATATTTAAGAGGTTTAATTTCAGTTAGATTGATTATTGCCTCACAAGTGAACAAGGCCTAAGTAAAATTTGTTTATCTAGGAAGGGGGATTGTCATGCAACTAAATATATACCTGTACTTACCTGTGACCATAACGAATACTCCCATCTGTAGTCACTAGTGCTGCATGAATCCTGGCAATCGATCGTCTCAGGGGGGCGCTCTGCAGCATTACAGTAAACGTCAGTCACCTGAGTGTATTCCTCTCCTTTTCTCTTTTTGATGCATTTGATCAATCTGGTTTTCTTACACTGTTCGTTGCATTCAGATTCTCTCATGACGTGCCATCTAAAGAGGGAAAATTGAAATATCCGCAGTGATGGTTATTATCATAGTTACTACTTAAAGGGCAATCCAACTTCATTATAAACTGCTAAGATAAACTAGAAAGAAAATGAAGAAAAGGATAAAGGACTAAGAAAGATTTGAATTTGAAAGGCAAGATTTTAATACACAAACAATTTATGGAACTTTCATTTCTCTATATGTTGGTTTTGAAAGACTTGAGGATTTTGTATTAATCTAACAATTTGCCTCATTACAAATACAGATTAGGTTTTTATATATATCGCTTTATTCTCTAAATCAATATCTATTTCGAGAATTAAGTTTTAATCATCATAATCTCTGCTTTGTAGATTCAAATTAAATTTGAGCTTCATGATAACATAACCGTTCACTAAAGAAGGTCACAAGCACACTACACTTACAAAGGTTTTAATCAATGGTTTAAACCATGATTTCGCTCAACTTTCTTTGTGAATTCCGGGTAATATGAGACAAATTTCTTACCGAACTATACATCTTGTATTGCATTCTTCTTCAATAGGATCAGTGGGTCTTGGACCTTCACACATGGAGTCATCTACTACTCTGTTATCATTAGCATCCATGCATCGGATAACCCTTCGCTTCATACCTGCAAAGATATAAGCAATGGAGAGAAGGTAAATTCAGGATGGAGTGGATAACCTTGCCAGAAGATATCTTACATCTTACTTTCCTTTAGATTTCATTAAGATGATCCATCATCTGCTCCAGACTTTATTTCTTAATAGAGATAGGATTAGGATTAGGGTTGCCAATGGGTAGGTTTAGGGTTAGGAATGGGATTAGGGACAGTGACTGATCCAAGGTTGAGGAATTTGGTTGCTACAAGAAATTTTCCACGGAGCAGTTGTTCCTGAAGCATGTGGCATAAACTTTCCTATACACTGTACCTTCTTTCTATTACTCTTGACATATTTCCTTAAAATATACAGAGTCAAACTTAATAAACTATCTAACATTAATCAATACAAAACATTGACTGTTCCTATCTTTCTGAAATTTGTTTTCTCTCATCAAACACATTGATTCTTATAGCCGATGTCACAGTAGTGAATATACAGAATAATCCTGGTTCCTTGTTTATTTTCTAAACATATTTTTTTATACTGCTGTAAGTTTGAAATCCTCTCTTCAGAAAATTTGACACAAACTACCCAGACATTTTCAACTACAGTGGTAACAAAGTAATTCATGTGCTTTTGTTCACATAGCAACCTACTGCCGCATCATAAAATGTCTTAAATAAATTGATGATGAAAAGAATGTACGTTACTGAGCTGATCTTGTACATGTACATACCATAACAGTCTCTATCACATTCTGTCCATGGCCCTGATCGATCCCATAAATAGATGGGGAAGTTCGCATGTGGCACGTTGAAGGAATATGACACATTGGGCGGATTTAGATCACCTACAGATAAAATCTACGTAAAAAAGATAAATCAATCATTGTAAATCATTAATTCACAGTTTTGACTTAAATGCATGTGTATTAATGTAACCATCAATTCATTGCTTTAGTTTAAATCTTTCATAAAACATAGTCCGGATAGCAATTGCTAAAATTCTACAATGAATTTGCTGAAAACAAACAAAATTTAATGATTTTTTGTTTTGCAAAACAAAGGCTTGTTGTTCAAATGGAACAGTTCTTCTAGCCACTTGAAGATAATGTAGCCATTATATCAAAAGGAACTTAAATTGGCGGACAACAATCAATCCTGCAACAATTCAATAACTACAATTACCAAATCATCTTGTCTTTATGGACTTTTAATTTTATATTGCGAACCAAATACATCATACTTTTCTTTCAATGCTGAAGAATCAAGAGTTAAATTTCAGACTGGTTACCAAATATACTCACATATAAATTAATTGCCCTCTGTATTTTATCGTTGCTAATGATGGACTCTACCACTCTGCTTGATCCACTATATTGTAGTACAGTCTTGTTTATATGGATCTCTCTGGCATACATGCTGACTATAAAATTACCATTGAGAATAAATTGATCCTGGTCATTGGATAAGGCTGTAGAGGAAAGAGAAATAAATAATTGAAATTAGTATGATTCAGTTAAATTATACAAGAATTTTGGACCAACTACCAGTAATATCAACTCATGTGAATGTATAGTGATACTTTATGACATATCTACGTCATATATATCTTAAGATGTATCTATCTCTTAATCTCTTACATGGTCTCTTTGCAATATTCCATATTTCCCAATGCACCCAAATATATCAACCAAACTGATCAAATCTTTAGCTAAATCAAAACTGTATAAAACAGGGCACAGTGTTTTACATTTTGAGCCAATGACTTTAATGTTTTGTTTCACTTACCAAGATAATTATCATCCTCTGCTCTGCCATTAAATGAATACTGTTTTATTTCAATTTGTGTTGATCCTGATGGTATAGTGATTATTTTTGTATATCCTGAAATAGAGAGAAAGAAAAGATTATATGGTATTAATCTAAACAAGAGCAGTAATTAACCTGGTATATAAACTTAAAAGATTCTGAACGATTTTTTTTTCAATTTGGTGTTTATTATTCATCATCATCATCCTTTAGCATCCACATTGTACCCACACTGTGGGGTTGGACATTTCATTTCCCTTATGATTCTTCTCCAAGCCTTCCCGTCTTCAGCATCCACCCGGCCGGTGAGGCCAGATGCTCCCAGGTCTTCTTTTGTTAATAAATGATAAGTTGATCTTGCATGAATTAAACTGAAGACAAAACTACAGTAATCTTAAAGGGCAATCCCACCCTTGTAATAACTTGATTTGTATGAAAGCAGAAAAATAACAGAAACAGAATGGCAAAAGTTTGAAATGAATCGGACCAATAGTAAAGAAGTTATAAATGTTTGAAATATGATATCACGTCTATGTGAATCTCAAATTGGTTGTTTGGTCAGTGGATTGTGACGTAGGACGTGGATAGTCTCCCATTTGCCATGTACAAAAATATCATTAATTTCTGTTTTTCTCGTAAGTTCCTTCTTCCTTGGGGCACTACTCAAAATATATTATAGATAGCATATAATTATGGGTCCTCTAAAGAAATAGACCCTCCTGAGCCATGAATTTTTAAAATTTTATATATTGAAACAGATGGGAAAGTAGTCCGGCACTATATCACATTGACATTACCGCTTCAGCCAATTTGAAGTGCCCATACGTATAGTGATTACAACTTTCAAAACTTCATAACTTTCTTATGTTTAGTCAGATTTAATTGAAACTTTCATCAGTCTGCTTCTCTGATTTTTCTGCTTTCTTTTAGAGTAGTATATTTGGGTTTGATTTTCCTTTAAGTGTGATTACTCCATTATCAAAAATGAAGATTATCTTGCCTCAGAGAGAATATACCTGCAGGAAAGACCTGGGGGTGTTTCACAAAGACTAAGATCGACTTTAAGTTGGACTTAAGTATAACAGGCCGTTCGTGCCATTGTTTGCTCTCACCATTATGATCTTTAGATAATATTTTTCCTTCAATAATGAATTATCAAAAAATGTAAGTTTTGTCGATTTTTATTTGTACGTCCCGTGAGAGACCAATGCCAGTAAATGATGAGAGAAAACAATGGCACGAACGGCCTGTTATACTTAAGTCCAACTTAAAGTCGATCTTAGTCTTTGTGAAACACCCCCCTGAACATACAAGACGTAACAGGTTGACACTTTATGATAAGAGGACAATTACATGTAAATTAAGCCAGTTATAAGTAAATCCACTTTCAAGAACACCGTCATCCAAAGTGCTTCTAAATTCTCTCTTAAAGGGTAATCCAACCCTTGTAATAAGTTTATTTGTATGAAAGTTTTAAAAATGTAAGATAAACAGAATGGCAAAAGTTTGAAATAATCGGAAGTTATGAATGTTTGAAATACGAGATCGTATCATATAATTTCAAATTGGCAGTTTGGTCAGTGGATTGTGACGTAGTTGCAGATAACGTTACTCTCCCATTTTATCTCGTACAAAAATATCATAAATTTCTGTTTTCTCCTAAGTGCCTTCTCCCTTGGGACACTACTCAAAATATACTATGGATAGCATATTATAGACCCTCCCAAGTCATTAATTTTATTTTTTTGAATAAATGGGAAAGTTGTCCGCCACTACATCACAGAGACATTACCGCTTCAGCCAGCTTGGAGAGCCTATAGTAATTACAAATTTTAAAAATTCATAACTTTCTCATATTTTGTCCGATTTTATTCAAAATTTCACCAGTCTACTTCTCTGATTTTTTTGCTTTCCTCTTGAGTAGTTTGCTATGAAGATTTGATTTCCTTTTAACTCATTGCCTATGGGGACCAGCTTGTTCCTGTACTATGCCTATGGGAATAACAGAATTCAGTAATCAGCGGATTAATTGTTGATGACCTACCATGTTTGACTTGATTATAGGTTCTTCTCTCCCTCCTACACGCTGAGTTATCTCCCCCACACACTCCGCATTCATCTCGCTTGGCGTTAGAGCTCAATACATGGTCACAACCGGCTTGCTGAAATTATTGGAATACAGAGTATTGTCATTAAGGTGCTATTTAAATTAAGGTTTATTCATGCTGTTGACATTCTTGTTCATTTCTTTGACTTTATATACTGTATGTAAAAGACGCTGATCAATATTTCAATTTGAGTTTGTGCTATATAAGAAGTAATTGTTTTTATGTATGTTATTCAACTACCTGTATTAAAAGCATATGCTTATTTGAAATGGATGTAAACTGGCATTTAGTGGATTTTATCATCTCCTATAAAGAAATAATGAAATTCAATTCAATTTTCAATTTATTATTTCATAAAAAATCACATACAATATATATACATTGAGAAGTGTACTGGGTCATTAGCACCCGATAAAGCCAATGGCTTGAGGGAAGTGGGTGGACCCATAACATAAATGACAAATGTGGAAAATACAAAACATTAAAATTCACAAAATATAACAAAATGCAAGACGTAAACAAGACATTACAAACTAAAACACAATTATAATACAGAACGACATAATTTATATGGTAATTGTATGCATCAGGAAGTCATTTATATGTGGCAAGAAGACGCAACTTGAATTTCGATTTGAAAGAACTTAGAATGAAGGGAAAAGACATCATCTTTCAAAGTCATCTGGTGACTTTTACAATGTAAGTAACATTGTATTTATTGAGTTCTCATTTCAATGAATTAATTGAAAAGCTCAATTTCATTTAGAATGATCAGCAGATTTTTCAAATATTCCACCTAAATAATAAACCCTTTTCATTCAAAAGAGGACAAGAAGGATGAAAAACAGAGATAACACAATTTCTTGGGAAAGTAAATTTGTTGCATATCAATCAAACAGGTGATTAAAATCAAAATGAATTTCAGTGTACAAAGAGTGAACATTGATTTTGACATTAAAATATACGTCAGCTTCTCAACCAAAACTTATGAAAATAGATCTGCATTAAAAATAAAAGTAGTCCTCTAGGAAAACTTACCCTACACTGCCCTTGTACACATATATCGTCAGTATCAGGATCACACTTAGTTCCATCCATCACCTTTTTCTTCAGTTCATAGTACGCACTGGAATGGCTAACACGGCAGTAAAGTTTACATCTGTCATGGAGTTGTACTACAAATAAAAGAAAAGAAAGGAAGTAGATTATATCATTAGACTTCACAATAATCACATTATTTTTTATCATTCTTTTTTAAAGAAGAAAATTGATATTTCTGACAATAAGGGGTGTAGATTTATTGAATCAATGATATCAGTGACGAGAAATAAAGAAAACATTCTGTGATTGACTCTGTGAACTGGTTACCATCAAATCTGTAGTGCCTCCAAATAATGGAAAAATCAAAGTCTTAATAATAGACAAAGGGAAAAAAGAAACCACAACAAATGAAAATGAAACTACTGTACTCTCAAAATACATTAGTCATCACATTCAATCTCCTACAGGAACATTATGTGATCAACCATGACAATATATATCAGCTATGCGCAACAAAAATAGAAATCTAGGAAAACTACTTTGCAACATATGAAACTTGTCTCTTGGCGGCCCTCTATTCAATCCATGTCTACATCACTTTTATGATGACCTTTATGACCTTTACCAAAAGGTCACAAACGCGTCTAAATTGTTCTCTAGAGCAGCAGCATTGGATGTTTCTGTCAACAAGGAAACAATTCTTCCAAAATGACTAGTTTCCTTTTTTTCTTCTATATTTGGTATGCCCACACATATTCGATAGTAAACAAATGCAGCAAGCTATGAAAATCAGTGACTTTTACTAAGGACCCTTGGCACAAATAACCCATTACAAAAGACACCTGTTCTGTTCAGGCTCAGATTGCACTAAGGGTGCATTCAGACAATATAGTGTACACTGACCTGCTACCGAATCAATGCTTATGTCTCTTTGGAGTCTAATTTTGAGCCTGATTGTGCCCTACTTCAGTCCTATACTTCACTTATTCCTCAAAATCTGTATTCCATTTGGATTATGTAGGTCACTGATTTATGAAAGCATTGTTTTCGTCTGTCTGTTTGTTTGTTTTTGAGTTGTTTGTTTTTTTATAAATCAATACCCTATATCTGTGAGATTTCATATAATTTTTCTTTAATTTTATATAATTTTATATAATTTTATATAATTTTATATAATTTCATTTACATTTCATCTTCATTTCATTTCATGCAATTTCAGAGTTCTTTCTTCTGAGTCGCTCAAAAAAACATACATTCAAATAGAGAGCTTTAATACTTGAGCATTATCGAAACCAGGAGCTTGACTGTCACTTCATCAACACTACAAATGCATATCCACTAATTCTCTAACATTTCATTAAAGGCAGCCTCTTTTTACACTATTCACTCAATCTAGTGAAGTGTGAAAAGCCTCATCAGACATGCCACACAAGACATGCTCTGCTTTCTTCAGTTCAACAGCCCCCACAGGACAGGAGAAAACAAGTCTGCTCGATGCAAACCGTTTCGAGAAGGTGAAGATGTTGATGCCAAGGTTTAATGACATGTAACACATGTTTTCCGCTACTGTTTCATCAATTGGGGCCTCCCTCATTGTGGATGTGTTTGACGATTCCAATTCCCATAACGCTCTTTGACTTTCCCAATCCATTTTCGGTTTCTTCTCTTACACAATTTTCTTGTTTTGTTCGGTGTGTAGCTATTTGACTGTCTCTGGAAAACATTCAATGTGGAAGTTCTACATCTATTCTTGACAAGAAAGAAACATTAGCTCCCAGGATAATTCGGTGAAAACTGTGCCCTGTACAACATGGGCCTATAGTCCCTCTACATCTATTTCATCCAGTCACTTGATATGACTGGTGTTCCTTTCTGGAATCACTTTATCCTTTGTTCAGAGCCATAGGGGCATTAACTCTATGTTCAAGTATATGAGATTAATAATGCCCTTTTAGCTCCAAACAGATGATATAATAAGCATTTATGAAGTTTCCAGCAGTATAACTGGCAGAGTCATTGGGCTAGGAACTGTTTTAATGTCCCCTAGGCCTACATCATTTATAAAATTGCCCTGAAGAAGAATCATTCGCTGTCCATGTCATGGAGAAATAATGAACCACTTAAACCATTTCCAGGACTCTCAAACCATAACATAATTGACTAATCATATTGAAGGCCATTCTTAAGAAATTGTCAACTTTTTAACAAGATAGACCATCATATATCATGCATCATGCTCTATATCATCATTGTACTCACACCCAAATCCTGGCTTATCCCGTAGAAACGGTTAGCTCCTAAGTTTCAAGGATGATATGACGGGCAAGATTGATCACCTAAACCATTTAAGGAACTTAATCCTAGTCCTTTGTTCACGGTGTCAAGACCAATCACCTTAATTTCTGCACTGTAATCACTACAGAACCTACAACCATGATCCTGCCTCTATGACGTGCTATAATGACAAAGCTGTCAGGATAGATTCACAGTCGAGGCTGCTCTAACTTGACAGAATATCTAAAATACTCCTTTTACATTTACTTAATTCATTAATTTTCCATAGGAATAAAAGAGAAGATTGTTCTGTAAAATGAAGATACTGAGGCATTTCTACATGATATCAAATATTCAAAGAATATAAGGAAAATTACCATCATTTCAACTTGTAATGTTTTCTTAAGAAAAAGGGGAATAAAATGTTATCTTGTTAAATTTGGTTAAACATATTCTCTATGGGAATAAATTTCCTAGCGTTCCAGAAAGACTAAAAACATCCATACTTAGTCCAAACAGGTAGTACACTATTTCAATTCTGGGGCATGTTTTGCTGCCTACGGCACAGGAAGGGGGTAAAGATAATGTGTCCTCAGTAGAACATACACAGCACATAACCTGTCACTCAAACATACCCAATTAGGAGTGATCTCCGAAACCATAAAAGCTTCCTGAGAAGAAAGTTGATCACAACCTAACAAAATGTGTCATTGTCCTTGTGATTGTTGCTGGGGATCATCTCCAAACACAAGAGGAAAACATTGCGAAGTCATGAAAGGAAGGGGCCTAGCTAGCTCTCTCTCCTTTTCAAAGGTTTGGTGAGTTTGCTTAAACATATGCTATGATGTACAAAATTCACACCATGATTATGGAATGATGCACAGACTTCTGTGGTGTAGACGAGTGGCAATGGATCATTTGCTACAATCAGTTGCGAATTTCCAAAACCAACAAAAATCAGGATATAATTTTAAATGAACGGTAAGAGGAAACTCAAAATGTCATTATTCAGAAACCTTAAGATTCCTTGATGATATCCCCAAAATTCGCCCTCTCCATGCCACGAACAAATGTGAGAAGATGATTATCCTACCATGTCATATTAAAAGGGGAAAAGATTTGAAATTCCGAATAGGCTTGAACTGATGCTGTATGTCATCTCCTTGTTTTATCAAACATTCAATCCTCTTTCCATTAAATAATTGTGACCATGTACAGCTTGCATTCAACATAACATCTTCGGCTCTAAGGTAAATCATTAAAGTTAATCAAAATCCCAGTCACATCAACAAGGCCGACCCCAGACCAACAGCAGACTGATCAAACAATAGACCAGTTCGTAGTTAATACATGGTACAAATGACCCCAAATATCCACAGATCTTTTACTCATGGAGAAGTCCCACTTTGTGTATTTTAGAATAATCAATGCCAAAGTCATGTATGTGCTTCATGAATAGCTTTTGTTTGCCCTCTTGTATCATAGAATGTACCGTTGGTGCACAAATGAATAATGATTACATAACATGAGCACGTATTCATCTCGGTGGGTTTTACAATTTGATCACAAATGACCTTTATCTAAGAACTGGTCTATTATCAAGATTTTGTTGGCCAATATGGAGTCGGTTTGGCAGTGTGACTGAAGCGATAACTGATGCGATCTCTCACCTCCTTCATATTTAGGTACCCATCTCACATTTGGAGGAACTCCATTGATTGGTGGATTGCTCCCGTTGAACTCTGAACACTGCTTCTCTCGGAAATCTTGTGAACCCTCTGGGCAATCCTTAAGGAAAAAGCAGTAGAAACAATATTAATGTATGCAGAAAATATAAATTAATTATTTAAAAAATGTATGTATCTTGAATAAGCACAACTTTAAGTAATGTTCCAAAATTGCATGTATGACTGAGTTATTATTCAAAAGTAAAGTGTGTCCTGTACTGTTTTTATCTCTATTTCAGTATTTCAGGAAACCAAGAGGAAGGATCTCCTGCTTTGTAATTTGATCATAACTGAATGAATTTTAATGTCATCCTAAAAGAGCTATTTTCCAATTCAGATAACAATTTCACACGATTTAAATATAAATTTGTTATACTAAATCTGACAGACTCGTAACCATATACCTGTGTGCTACAAGACCTGAACCGAAGCCTTCGTCCAATGCAGTATTTTCCTCCATTCGCTGGGGCAGGGTTATCACAGTTCCTCATAGCTTCTTTGACCCCGCCCCCACAAGTCCTGGAGCACTCGCTGTACTCGCCCCACTTGCCCCACTGGCCGTCGCTCACCTCTGTGTATTGCTCCTTTTCTCTACACTCGCCATGGGAGCACCACTGATAGAAGAAAAGAAAGGAGACAATTAATTTTCATTCAGGTTCCAATTGTATTTTCAAAGTTAACTAAAGTACATTATAACACGGTCTTCCAGTCTTAATTCCATGTTTTTCCATGCTTCCAAAAGAGATTTCAACAGTCTGCAAAACCAACATCACTTGATAGTAAAGATTTTCTAAACAAAACTAAATATTGATGACCTACTTACTAAAAAAAAATAAACTTTTTAAGTTCATAAAAAAGTATGTTGTATATTTTTAATAATTTTTAAGAATGAGCAAATTTTTTAAAAAGTGCAATTTTTTTCATTCATTTAACTGATAACAAAAGGATGCTCAATCTTTACAATGAACATATATTTTTATGGTGCATTTGTGATCTAGTGGCAGAATAATTGAGATCATTTCAAGGTTGCCGTATTTCACCTACACACTCAATGTCAAGATCAAGTCTTTGTAATCAGACATGAAACAGATCATTACATTTGCTATCATTGACACCCATCAAACTTTCAGTGAGCTAAATGCTGTAACATCATTCAAGATTGTATTAAAAGATTGTATTAAAAGTATGAATATAATGTTTGACATGCCTATAAAACAGTTCTCACACTGTTTCACATTGCTACACTTGAACCCCTAACAAGGTCGAAGTTTAAACCAAGAGTCAACATCCCATGAGCCTTTGCTGGTCACAGCTGATTTGACGTAGACAATTCCTCCTCTATCTTTTGGAAGCATCCATCTGGGAGAAGTCCCCTTAGGACCATGCTTTTTGACTATTAAGTGATGGTCCTATTTGATGGCAAATTAACATTCTCACTGTTTTAATAGTATCTTCATCATCCATTTACAACGGTAATGGAATACTGGAGGGCAGGGATCATGAGTGATAGATCGGCTGGGGTTACGGGATACACAATTTTAATTTTTTTCAGCCTCTTTAGATATGAGGACATTCATGGATTTAAGTACTCCCTAAAATGCATAAATGTCAAGCCAATGACAATCAGAGTTGTTCTAAATAATGTTTATACCAAACTTGCTGTAAAACGCATTAGTGCCATACAATAAATATTCTTAACAGAATTATGCACATTAACATGTTCACAACAATTTCCAACTCTAAAAAAATGAATTATGAATAAATTTTTCAACTTTTAATGACTCTTTACAACAATACAAATTGACATTTCTAAATAATGAAATTGTCAAATAACAACTTCAGTCATTTGGGTTTAGATTTCACAAGTCAAATCAGAGATATAATGTAACAAATTTGGGTAGAGTGTTAACACTTACATGATGGCTGCCACAGGGTGTACCATCTGCCCATGGCATGTGCTGTGTCCGACATCCAGTCTGAACACCTCTTGAATATCCTGTGCACCATAGCCTCTTACATGTTCTCTGAAATGAATAAAAGAATAGAAATTTAGTAAGGTAAATGCTGTTGACATCATGACTCGAATCTCGCTGCACTGGGTATGAATGTCTTGAAAAGGATTGCATGCAGTGGTATTCAGCAGTATTAATACTGCATGATCAAATGATAGTCTGTTCAAATATTGAAATCATTCATGTTTAATAATCTGGATTTATATAGCGCTTAATACAAAATACCGTCTCTAAGCGCTTTACAGATATTATTACTCTGGTCATTGGATTCATTCACGCACAATGTGCACCATCTCCACTCCCTGGGGAGTATTTCTACCACATGGTCACCATGAGGGCATATGGTAACCACTAACACAAAGGCTTTCGTCATCCTACCAGGTCCGCATTTCTCTCCTGGGTATGGAGTGGCAAATGTAGATTAATTAGTGCCTTGTCGGGGATCGAACCCACGACCTTGGAATTTCAAGTCATATGTTTAAACCACTGGACCACGACACCTCTACTTTGTTTCTTGCATGTTATCAGTTGAGAGCCAGAAAGATGTTGCTTCCATACTTTAACACAGAGTTACTAACACCTTCTGTCTCTCAATAATGTATTTCTGATATCAATACTTTGGTAATTCAATACATCTTGAAATAATTGATCATTCTGTCATCTTGTCAAGGCATGTTTGATACTGACAACTACAACATTACATGCTGCCTGAGAAACATCAACACTAGCTGAAAGAAACATCTCACAAAATAAATTATTCAGGGCCAGCTTAATTAATTAGCCTTCAACCATCTTTGGCAGCTTGCTTTCTTTCGCAATCCAAAAGGAAAGCACTGTAGAGTTCCGTCCTTCTCCTGCTTTCAACACCGGTCATTCATTGCACACGTAGTTGCTCTTCCAAATTTGACTGTCAGCTCACAAAATTGGGTGAATTACAGTCTTGCCAAGCATAAATACCAAAGAATTGGGTCTGATATGGACCCGCATTGTCTCTGGGTAAATAGGAGGTAAAGTGCCTCTATCATTACTGTCAGTTCAAGTTTGGGATCCTTCCTCTGAATAACTCCACATTGCTTGACAGAGAAAAAAGGGGATTTTTTTTCTTCTTCTTCTTACAAATGAAGCAAAATGAATGCCTAACTTGGCCAGATGTCATCTTGTATGCCTAAGGGCTGAGGGAGATTGATTAATGCACCATTTACTCTGCCATAATTTGGAAACTTAGCTATCTATTCAAAAGTTTTCTCATTTTCCAGGAGAGTGACAGGGAATGAGAGAAAATACCAAGATACTGGAGATTACAGGAGTGTCAAAAGGTCATTGACCTCAAGCCAATCAGATCCCTACTGAATTGTGGGTAAGGTCAACCTGGGGTCATCAAATCATTTGTAACCCACAACCCCTGGGAGAGTTCGTGAAATGGTTGCAGCAATTTTCGTACTTCCTGAGCTAGAGACATATTTTTGATGGGAAGAGGAAAGGAGTGGTAAGGTACATCCATGGCTCTTGTTTTGCTGAAATACTTTTCACCAATGGGATGTTAGAAGAGCTGTGTTCTAAAAGTCTGCATGTTATAGGCTGCCCAATCAAAGTATGAGTGGTAAGTAGCAACAAATGAGCAGAAATAAATGTCATTATATCTTATCAAACCATGCTATTTTCTGGTTTAATGGAAATTCTGCATTTTTGGGGAAAAAATGTTCTGTAGTCCTACTTTAGAAAAACTGTTTTTCTACATTTCTGTCTTCGGTTCCAGCGAATTGAGCATTAATGTTCAATCTACAGTGGTTTGAACACAGATATCTTCCATAGAGATCTAGAGTTATGAGATGGAGGCCCCTTGTAAAATGCAAAACATTTGTCAGGCAGTGTTCTATTCATCATGTTTCCTGACTTTCTTCTTCTTCTTCTGGATCTTCAAAACATGTTAAGGATGTGAAATATAAACTGAATGTGAAAATCTGAAAACAGATTAGTCCCCAAAACAAGCAGACAAACCACTTTTGATCTCAACATCAACATCCATTCCCAACCCATTTACACGATAAGAGAACGGAAAGTAGATGAGGTGTAAACAATGTCTAGCATCTCACATTACTTAACAGAGGAAAATGTTCTTGTGAGTCAGAGACAGTGAAACATCAGATCAAGTGATGATTACTTTCCTCTCACATTCAAAAGAATTGATTGTCCCTGTTTCCATGGAAACAATGTTATGAACACCCTCACTTCCTTCATTCCTTGTAGGTAGGATACCTAAAGACAACAAATTTAAAGAGAAGAATGTGGAAGCATTCTGATGGATATATAGACACCCATTGCCCTTTCAAGTTTTTTGCCAAAATTTTACGATGGCACTGAACCTCAATTTTGGTGATACATGTATAATGTAGCATGATCTTACCATAACTCACAGTTTTGGTTGTAAAGCACTAGTATTCCATAGGACAAAACAACGTTTATGATGGATATAAAGGTGACCTTAAAAATCTCCTTCTCTATTTCTTCTCCTTATTTATTTTATTTTGGGGGGGGGTGGAATAATTCACATATATGAAGCGGATTAGGATGCTGGAAAAGAAAAGAAAAAAATGAAAAATGGAATCCTGAGATACGAGAAGACTGAAGAACATCAGAGAGATAAATAGAAAGAGAGGGAAAGGGAGAGAAAGAGGGAAATAGAGAGGAAGAGGGGAAGAGAGAGGAAGAGGGGAAGAGAGAGGAAGAGGGGAAGGGAGAGGAAGAGGGAAAGGGAGAGGAAGAGGGGAAGGGAGATGAAGAGGGGAAGAGAGAGGAAGAGGGGAAGAGAGAGGAAGAGGGGAAGGGAGAGGAAGAGGGAAAGGGAGAGGAAGAGGGGAAGGGAGATGAAGAGGGAAAGGGAGAGGAAGAGGGGAAGGGAGAGGAAGAGGGGAAGGGAGAGGAAGAGGGGAAGGGAGAGGAAGAGGGAAAGGGAGAGGAAGAGGGAAAGGGAGAGGAAGAGGAAAAGGAGAGGAAGAAGGGAAGGGAGAGGGGAAGGGAGAGGAAGAGGGGAAGGGAGAGGAAGAGGGGAAGAGAGAGGAAGAGGGAAGGGAGAGGAAGAGGGGAAGGGAGAGGAAGAGGGGAAGGGAGAGGAAGAGGGGAAGAGAGAGGAAGAGGGGAAGGGAGAGGAAGAGGGGAAGGGAGAGGAAGAGGGGAAGGGAGAGGAAGAGGGGAAGGGAGAGGAAGAGGGGAAGGGAGAGGAAGAGGGGAAGGGAGAGGAAGAGGGGAAGGGAGAGGAAGAGGGAGAGGGAGGGAGGGAGGGAGGGAGGGAGGGAGGGAGAGAGAGAGAGAGAGAGAGAGGGGGGGGAGGAACATCCACCAAATATACATCACGATATTAATAGGAAGACGGTTAAAAAAAAAGGAATTTTGATAAACTACTACTTATACAAAAGTGTCATTTTAGGTATGGGAATGAAAAATTGTGCAATCACGTACTACTGTCACTTAGAGGCAAATCAATGCTGATCCAGCATAAACACATTACAATCAACATTCATCTTCTGCTATTAACAAAAAGAATTTACAAATTCTTTACGACACAAACACTACTTTAACCATCAATTCCCAATCAATACATCTTGTAGGGCGACACCTCAAACAGCCTTGCATTCTATATCTGTCACAGCAACAGAAGTACAGGATGGTTTCCAAGGGATCATTAGTGCCTTGACAGGACACTCTATCATAGTCCTAGTAGTAAGGAGACTGGAGAAATTCCTTTCACTTGTACAGCATCTCATTCCCGATGATTCTGAGAACAATGCAATCCATCTCTATGTCCATTGCCATGTACCTGTCACGCGTCTTCATTGTTGGGAAATGAAGGGTCATCAATCAATAGACTTTTGATGGAGCGTGGCCTAATCCATGTTTGATTCCAGAGAAGGAGGGAGGGGGAGGGTATTCATGAGGTCATCATAGGACTTTTGATTTATGGTATCATTAGTGCACAGTTTATAATATATTCAAGATCACAGAGTTTGACTCTGAAACATTACATGCTACAAAATGGTGAAATTTAAGAGGCACTGTCCATTACCGTGCAGGCCAATATATGTTACCTGATCTAATATGTTGGTTACAATATAACCTAACTGAAGTTGTTCGTTTACAGATACCCAGTCTTCAGGGTCGAAGGTATATTTCCACAGTCTATCATCCATTTAGATTGAATTTTCTTGTGCACTAGACTTTTTAATCCAGTCAAAAAACCTTTCTGCTCTCTCAGCGGGCAGAATGCATAAGAAACTGTGTTGACCAATTACTATGAGGGAGAAAATTGCCATTGATTGAATCAAGTATGAATGTATAACGACATAACCTACATCTACAATGAAAAATTGGGTCTGCCTCAATAGGTACAACATTAAAGACCCTGGAGCAGTTTCAAGGGTTTACAATTCATTTCACTCTCTCTCTCTCTCTCTCTCTCTCTCTCTCTCTCTTTCTTTCTCCATTTCTTCATCTCTTCTTGGCTTCCTCCTGGTCTGTTTCTATCCATGGACCTACCAGGTTTTAACCCCTGTTCTTGCCGCCATGTCAATATTTGGACACTCACGATAAAAGTCCCCTGCATTTCATCAAACGGATTTCATGTCATGTCCAGTATTCATGTTTGCCGAGTGAGGCTCATGTAAGCACCATGAGATCATACAACCAAGAGCAAAAGACTAGTCTGCATCATATACCAAATATGTAGACCTACATGTATGTCTCAGATAGACAAGATTTCCCCGCTGTAAGGTTACTGGTTCAAGAGGCAGGATGACCCCCCTCCCTCCAATCACGCCCTTGCCTTCCTACTGCTACAAGCAGATTCTTATATTATCAAATTTTCACATGTAATTGTATTTATAACTATCAACATTTTTGAATGGAGATCACAGGATGATCACTGCAAGTTCACAGGGCTAACTTTGTCACAATTCATATGAGGTGGTCTACGAATACTGTGTACAGTATACATGGATGTTTCCACAATGTTACCTCCCTCAACGATGTACCTGTGCAATGAGTTATCACCTTGGTTGGGTGCTAGATAAATGATCAGAACCACATGGGGATTGTTTGCTTGGCACCATACAAAGAGTCACTCAAACATCATAAAAGTCACATTAAATAACACTTGGGATGGATAAATGAAAATATTAGCATAAATACAAGGATGGGGTATTAAAGATGGGAGTGCTTTACAAACTTAAAGGTATAAATTGCTCAGGTATTATGCAAGCTCTACTTCAACCTCCTTCCCTAACTTGGTCAACCTTATAATTCTCTCTATCTCACATCATCATCGTCATCGTTATCCCTCATCTCCTCCCTACTACCCCACCCATCTCAGATTCCACTAAACTTACAAGAATCCTTCACCCATATTTTGTGACCTGCTGATGCCTCAGCATCCCAATATTTTCACTAACACCCCGTTCTCACTCACTTTGAAAGTGGTCTTAGTCAGACCGCTCCAGAGGAACGGGTCATGAGGAACGGTTTGCGAGCGTTCACACTCCGAGCAGTTTTTTATGGCTAAACCGCTCCACGAGTCAAAGTGGTCTTGTTGCTATGGCAGCTCAGGTCAGCGGGTAAATTTTTTCGCGCGCGGAATACTAAGCGTATGTACCGTACTACATGTTTCGCACGCAACGTCACTAGACCACTTCCGTTCACACTCGCACGTTAGAGCGCTCCAAACCGCTCTTAATAAGACCCGTTCCTCAGGTGGTCTTCTGGAGCGGTCCAGAAGTCCACTTCCTGGACCACTTTGACCGTTCTCACTCACCTAAGAACCGCTCCTGAGGAACGGGTCTTAGTTAGACCGCTCCAACGAAGTGAATGAGAACGGGGTCTAACCTGTCTCCAATATCAACTCTTCCTGACCTCCAGTTCTATCACTCCATCCTCTTCGTTGTTATTTAATATCTCCTCCTTCCCTCCCTCCTTCCCTCCCTCCTCATCTTTCCCCTATTCCATTCCACTCCACTCTGTCCTACCATCAAACCCCTTTTTTTCCAAATCAAAGTTTTTCGAATCCCTAGCTAGTGGAAAGAACACTTGACTGATGAACTACCCCATTACTACTGCTTGAGAAATGACGTCCATTAATCATTCTCTCCCTGGTGAGACAACGTTTCCAGCAAATCCTGAGGAACTTTTCCTAACCTTTGCCTCACCCCCTCAGTATTATGTAAACTTTCAGTCATCATATTGCACTTGGGTGCAAATTGATAGTTTTGACATTCAGTAATTGGGCAAACACTGCTGGGGTGCTGCACATGACTTTTTAATGCACATGTTTTACGACAAGCAGACTGCGTGACATGCATAGTTCAACAGCTTAAAGCGAAAGTTTCTGCAGGGAGGGAAGAAATTCTAGCATCCATCATGGGGGCACAAGAGATATCTTCTGTTTTCTTCTACATACATGATGTCATGAATATTAAATGAACCATTAGTTATCTATAGTTATGCTGTATGAAAGGCTTCCTTAAATATCATTTTCAACACAGCATTTACAGCAATTTGACAAACGTATCTAAGCAATGTACCCAGAAGAAAAAGACACTTTCTTTCCTTTTCTTTTTTCTCTCTAGACCAGTCAACTAGATATTTATTCAAGTTTAAACTTCCACATTCAATCAGGTAATGTAGGAATGCACAACCTCCAAATAACCAGCTAAAAGAAAAGAGCAGCCATTCCAGTAGACTGATATTACTGTGATAAGCACCTGGGTTGGTTCTTGATCAAAATGGAAATAGATTAAGTCTCTATTTCTTCACATCCATCAGTGTGATAAAAGATTGCTTCTTCAAATATATTGGTAGATACAGAGAGAGGGAGAAGGAGAGGGAGGGTTGGGGGAGAGAGATTGAACATAAAATTGGATAACATCCCACATCTATGCAGGGATAGACAAAACGCAGGTCTCGTGCTCATGGGCCTTTTACTCCATACCCTCAAATTGAAAAATGTAAATAGAGGGTCATAACTTACAGATCCTAGAAATGACTAGATAAACCCTTCTTTAAAAAAAAGGGTTAGTACAGAGCACTGATATCTTTTTTTCAAGTTTCACCCCAGAAATGAACAACTACATGTACTATGTTGTATCCTCCTTTCATTCAATTTCAACTCGTAGTTATCCCAAGCTAAAACAAACCCTTTAGCCATTTAACCATTTAGCTGTATTCAACTATATTCAACTATCATTATATTCTCCCTTCTTTCCTATTCTGTTTATCCCAAGCTAAACAACCCCTTTAATAATTTGATCATTTAACCATTTTATCATCTAATTATCATCTTTTTACTCGAATTTTCATTCTTAGTTCTCCCAAGCAAAACAAGCTCTCTTTAACCATTTAACCACTGAACTACCACCAAGACATTCTCTGTTTCAACTATCAATCAAATTGTTATCCCAAGTCGAAGAACCCTTTAACCATTTAACTACCACCACATCTACCACTCACTGTGACTATTTGTTTTGGTTATGCCCAACATAAATGTCTTTCTTTGCATATTGGGATCACAGATGGAATTGACTATGTCATAAATCTCTTGGAGATCAGGCCTCATGCCTGGTGCCTCACAGTATAGTTCACCAGGGTGGAAATGAAGCCTCTGGTATTCTTGATTGATTGCCCAGTTAATACAACCTTGCAGCAACTCTCAGTACATCTAATCAAGTCTCATTTGTAGTGCTAATGAGGGAGAAGAGTTCATTTTCCAGTCACTACAATGGAAACTTACCAAAAAGGTTTCTTGTCATATCGAAGTGTAGGTTCGAGGGAAATTTGATAGAGATACATTGAAGTTATCAAAATTGTTATCAATGGAACATAACTTAGTAGTGTTGAGATTTTCCTTGAGAGCATCTCTCCCATCTCCCGAAATTTTCTATTTTCTCAGTTGTGAATGAAGGAATCAAACTATTGGAGGTGTGCAAAAACAAATACACAATGATATATCTAGGGTACAGGTATGACTTGCCATTTAATTCTACATAAATGAAAGTGACCGGTATAAATATTTATAACCCAGCACATGGGAGAGGTGCTAACAAGTTTAATCAATTGTTGCCAACTGTACTTCATTTGATTACAACTGTAAGAATTACATGTTTAAAACCAACCGGTAATCATTTTCTTATCCTTTACCGGATTTTCCTTAAACATTCACTGATTGTTTCTCTCATTCTTGCAATTTTATTTAAGACAGCATGGAGCAATACATGTATCTGACGTGCCCGTTTAATGCTGAACTTGCCTTTGGTACTTACCATGTAGGTGCACAGCGTTGACCCTGTTCCGAAGACCAGTTCACACTGCTGGGTGATGTTGTACGCCTCTCCGGGATGACTGACGGGTAGGGAGCGGGGTCCTGTCGGTTTGTCCAATAAGCACTCACCATATCCAAGACTACAGAATAGAGGAGATATAGATAAATATGGAGATAAAGATGAACAAATTGCACATTACTCGGACAGCATATAGGTCTATTGCTCTTCTTTCCTTGTCTCTACTCATTCAGAAATAGTTTGAAAATTTTGAAAGTTAAATTCTAAAATTCGGAACTAAAAATGTTGAAAATCAGAATGAGATAAAGCTTTATTATACATATTCATTTATAAAATTGAACCATAGTTTTAACAATACTCTCTTATTAAAAGCGTTTTCAGAATAAGAATCTATACTGATTGATTTGAATAAGGTACTATATGTATAACATTCTCTCACATTAGTAATAGCATCACACTCTGATCACTTCGTCTTCACATTCTATTCCCCAAAGCAAGATAAAAAGCCCAGACTTCAGAGCATATAACCCACATGATACGAAACTAGATCATTCAGCAAAATCTCATACTTGCTCTGAAACAATCTTCAAATTATGGACTCCCAGCTCCAGCCCACCTATACTGTACCCTATCACTTCTAATCACGATCAATCCCTCACGTATTCGAGACCATGTTAACTCGTCTCAATCATATTTTATCCATCCCGGTAGAAACAAAATTATACTGCAAATCGAGTTGCTCCAAAGCACTAACTCCTTCGTCATTGTCTGCCGACACTGGCCATCAAAACACTTCAAAACTAATCAGACCTGGAAAGGGAGAAGTCTTTATCTCTCTATTGAAATGTCCTCAAGAGAAATCAGCTCTAATGCACAGATGACTATCGCTAAAAACAATCCAAGTTAATACATGTCAGATGTAAGCACACGAAAACGCATCCCTAAGCAGCCATAATAGTCTCCCACACAACTGTCATGAAAAGGTTTCCTTTAAACTGAGTGAGACGACTTAATCAGGTGGGTCGTTCAAGGGCCTGTAACAAATTCAATGCACATATATCTCTTTCAGACTACATTCTATAAAGCTGCAACTATAATAGGCTATGTCTGGGTCGAAAATATACATTTGGTTTCAAGGATTATCAAATTATTGGCAGCTAAACACTTGCAGGAGATTGAAAATATGATAAATGTCATATCCACATAGGGTAACTATCTTCATAAATTTTTCGAGAATTAAAAACAAAATCCAAGCACTTTTTTCTGCCATACTTAAAACAAGTTTTCAATAAATTTTTCAAATCTTTGAGGGGTATCTCATCTTTGACGATACATACAGAACATATTTTTATATTGAGAGCACAGGTTATTCATTAGAGTCCCAGGTTTCACATAAAAAAACAATTAAATGACTTCTTTTACACATTTATGACCACATCATGGTTTGATCAAATCTATCTGAATGGACTAACCACCCAGAATGGTGCCATAATCTGGTTTTGATTCTACATCTTTATCAGAGTGTCGTAACATGACAAGAAGGTGTCAAATCGCAAAATGAGCAGTAATAGATGGCGAACCTAAAAGTTCACTAGTCCTGTATGTCTTTACAAAAAATTGACTAAAACATTTTTATTAAGCATTTTACAAACATTTACATTCAAATATTTTATGAACCTGCAAATAAAAGTTTGAAATTTGCTCTAAGCATGAAGTGGAAATATTGAAATCAACATTTTGGGGGGTTATGAAATATTGCATGCTTTCACACTGTGTGATTGCTAATTTGTTGGTATTTCACTGATAGCTGTTTATCATAAGCATTACCAAAAATGGGCCCTGGTACTCAAAATGTATTTCCCATTCATAAATAGAGAATCTCTACAGTACCAAATCATCCAAAAATATTTATCCTCTTAATACATGCCACTCATTCTCATAGTGGGTTCAAAATTGCCAACCCTTTTTCATAAAAAGATTTTCCTGAGATAACAAGTTCGAGGACAAACCGGGGCAATTGGTTCCAAAGAGTCCCAAACAAATTGCCATTTCAGAATTCACGAACAAGATTCTGATCTCCGGTTGTGAGAGTTTAATCGTAATGCCAAAATAGAACGGCTCTGTTTTCTGAAGTTCAACGGGAGATGTCAATGTCATATGAATATGATGAATGGGAAGGGGGGTTGAGAATGAAGCAATACATTGAAAAGCTCCTATTGTAAGACATCGGTGAACATATCGTCAAACAAGATTCGTGCAGAAATTTTGGGGATGTCTTTGATAGATTCTAGAGAGCAAGAAGTCATGGTCATATCGACATTCCTCTCTGGAAATTGGGCCATTGATAAAGATAGCTCTTTGTAGCCCGCTTACAACCCCAATCTCTGTGTTTATGACAACATAAATTGACTCCATAATGGTAGATATTGTGCAACATGATCCCCCGCATCAATTTCTCATATTTCAGCAAGAGTGACAAATATAAATAAGAAAATACCTTGAATAACGGGTGAATTTTTTTTTTTAAGACTCATCAAATTGGGGGTACTTTGGAATCAATTTATGGGACAAAGGCCGACAAGTGAATCCCAAAGCTGCAATTGTATAGATTTGTGAGTGATTGGAGCTTGTAGCATCTATCGTTGGGCTGTGTGTCACCATTTTCCTGTTTGATCCCCCGATCACAAGTCCCTGTGGTAGGGAGGCCTCTGGGGATATAGCCCATCAACAACATCACCCAATATCAACACGTAATTGTTACCTAGTCGGCACAAAAAACTCAATGAAAATCAGGGATTAATAAAATAAGGAATTATTACATTTCAAATCCCTCCTTTGGGGCCCGGTGACAATGGATTTCATATCCCAGTCATTTCCTTAAATTTATATCCACATCGTCCACGCACGGCTGAGCGCTTGTGACATCCAATCTTTTGATAGAATTTGTTCCAACTTTTAGGGGTCTATGAAATGAAATTTGAAAAGTGCAGGAAAGGTTATCCAAAGTGCATTTGTGTGATAAAGTCATTGAGTTTACACATAACGCAATTTGGTCAATCAGACATCATTTTTATGTCTGTTTTTTTCCATTCCATCCTATTCTTTAGCAGCAAAACAGATGACTCAAACAAACAGGTGAAAACTCAATTCTTCATTAGGTCATTTAGCAAATCAGCCATTATGACACATGCTAGAAAAGCTGCACAACAATTGTTGATCTTGGCTTTGTGCCCTCAAGAAAGGAAACTGGAGGATGTCTGAAGAAAAGAGAACATAATTTCTTCCTCCTAATCATCTTTAACCTCATTACACCTTTTGTGGCGTGCTATAAAAGCCAACACATTTTCCTCGCGTTAGTGGATACTGTGAATGGACCGGGCCATGCTTCGGAGGCTGTCAATTCACCTGATTTTTTTTATACTGTTAGGAATAGGCACCAAAAAAAGGCAATGGAGGGGCCCCCGTCTCTTGCCCTAGGAAAGAAATATCTCCAAAATGTGAAGTAGAGTTCAAACCTCATCAACATGCCGACACAGCATTATCCATTTACAGCTCTTGGCACATCAAGGAATGTCTCAATAAAATTCTGAATTATGACATCTCTTAATAAATTCAATCACCCTATGTCACTATATATAACTACGTACATCTATATCTATATCTATATAAACGTATATAAATATATATAGATATATCTCTTTATTTTGGTCTCTTCTTTTAACCATGGTGACTTCTGCTACAACCACCTTTTGTATAATTATATCTAGTAACATCTGATTTTTCCAATATGTACTATTCTCTAGGGGTAGTAGTCTAGTGGCAAAGGAAGAAGCAGAGGGAAAAGTAGTTTTGCAATAGTATATGTATACATTTACAGGTATGTCATGAAAACTTACTGTACAAGTAGTAGGAGGAAGAGAAGTAGGGAAGGAGGGATGGAGGGGGGAGGAGGGAAAGGAGAAGGGAGAAGATGAGAAGAAGAAGAAGGGGAGGAGGAAGAAGATAAGGAGTAAAAGATAAAAGAAAAGGGAGACGAGGAGGATAAAACGGAAGAGAAGGGAGCTGGAGGAGCACAACCAAGAAGAAGGAGCAGGAGGGGAGGGGGAGGAGGAAGAGAGGAGGAGAGGAGGATGGAAGGAGAAGGAGGAGGGGGAGGGGGAGATATTTTAAGCATAAGGCTAACAAGTAAGTTGTAGCATGATATCCAGCCTAGTTCAGTGATCTGTGTCAATCACGTTAATTACTTACTCTAAAAATTCTGTGAGTTGGTTTCTGCTGCACTTGGACCATTTCCATGGGCTGGAGTGGTAGTTGAGCGTGGGGGCCATTACAGCGTACTTCCCTGCAACTATGTCACTCTGACATTTGAAGTTACTGTCATGCAGCATATTGAATCTGTAATGTAAAGTGAGAGGGTGGAAAGAGAGATAAATGGCCATTTTAGAAATATCAGTTACCGGTATTAAAAATTACAGACTTTCAATACAGTCCCAAGGAGCATAAACTTGCTCTTCTGCATTACAAAATATTACACTTACCAACATAAATTCCAAAACATATACCCTCGTAACTAAACGACAGAGATACGTTCATCTACATGTATATTCCAATCCTTTACATAACTATACTTATGACTCTTAATGAGATGCTGTTCCTAGAAATGTCAAAATTTCTTCAGCAAATCAGAAAACTGATAAACATCTTCCCACGAACAACCTCCAAACAAAATATCCTCCAATTGATAGAGTAACTCCTCTTCTATCCTCTGTATGAAATCCCTTCCATCAACATAACATGTTTCTATTTGTATTATCGGTAGAGATCTCCCACTTGGAGCTGAGTCAGAGATGGTAGGTTAAAGGAGAAATGCAAGTTTACTGTAGTGAAATTGTCCAAAAAAATTCCTCCACGAAATAAAAGGTAATAAACAGTACATAATGAAATGTAATGGATATAACTACAGAAATAAATGAAATATTTAAGTCATTTACCCTTGGGATATAAATTGATTTCTATATAACGAGCGTTTTAAAAAGATTTCAGCTCTTGAAAATTGTTTTATCCTAAATTTGCTTGATCTTTTCTGACACTTTACATAGTGCATATTTCTATTGTGAAATAATCAAGTACAGAAAAATGATGACCAGTGCTAATCATGACAATACTTCAGGTCATATATTCTTTTTGAAGCCAAAAGGGAATTAACTTTATGTAAAACTACCTAAATGGTCTTCTGACTCAATGATCCAATGATCTTCATGCCACCATTAATCTCATTGACACTGAAGGCTGCAGTATTTCGCTACTCTGTATGCAAAATTTCTGCAGCACTGCAAATGTCATATATTTTCATGTGTTTTTCTCCTGTTAAGAGCAGAAAAGACATTAAGTCTGTATTGAATAATAAGAGTTTTCTTAGGGAAATATTTACTTTGCTTTGTCAAAATTTCTAATCCATACAGATTTACAGATTATTGAAAAAGAGAACAGTGGCGTTGATTTTCTGTCAAAAGGCATCTTTTCTTGTATCATTCCCAGCAATTTCATTACCTACAAAAATAAACATAAATTATGAATAGAGAAAAGTGTACAGTGATCTACAATTTGACAATAGGGTAATTAATGTCATTTTCCATGATCATAAGCACTTGTACTTATTTGTTGGTTCTGAAATTGGCAATTTTTTACATCTCACTCAAACTTCCAGGGAAAACTGTAAAATATAATGAGCCTAGCTCAGCAGCACTTTAAATAACCCATCAAACAGGAGGATAAAATCAAAACTGCCAGACAAGTTGAAAGTCAATTTGTCACATCGTAAAACTTACTTGGCTTGCTAAACCCAAATGGTGTTGTATCTCAATGTCAAACTGAGCAACCAAACTGACGCAAACAAGTTCAAAAGAGCATGAAATTTATGGGGCCACGGTCCATTAATGGACTAGCTCTGTGAACATGGCCTAAGTCAGGCATAGCATGTACTTGACCTAAACTGATAGAAACCAAATTACTTTCTATCACCCAAATGTAATCACCACATGCTACCGTGGAGGTTGCATAGAGATGCGGTCGATTCAAGTTGTCACTAGCATCACACCTATCTCTCCCTTCTGAACTTTCCTAATGAATATTATTCATTCAATAAATTACAGTAAAGGTTGGTTTGATTCCTTTTTTAATGTATTTTTTTGCACTGATTACCTATTGACTCTTAGTTTTGTTATCTGTCCTCTTTGCTGTGTGGAGGATGTTTTGTCAGTATCTTTCAATAGGTCAAGGCTGCCATTTAATTCATTAGTTCGATAAATTTTTGAAATAAATTCTTGATTTTGGCTGAAACTCTGGAATAGAATTTGTATTTCCCTGAGAAATATTTTCAATACAAACATGTATAAACAGAATGTACTCATATTAATATGATGGTAAGTTTCATCATGATCATCTTCATGATCGTTGTCACCATCATCAAAAACAGCAAAATGTGTCCCTCCAAATGAAATCCTTGCGCAACAGGTATTCATCATAATAATTCCATGAGGGCTGGTTTTCAGTTTCATTATCACTACCAACAGAATGATTTGTGAAATAAAAAAGAAATAAATGAAAAGAAAACTTTTCTTGTCTGAATGTCAGACTAATCTTGACCCACAGAAGTGATATGAGGTTAACACAACACTGGACAAGAAGGTAATACTCTTCTATTTCCAAACAAAACATCTATTTTGACAACAAATATTAAAAAACAAACTAAACAATGAAAGAGAATATGTCCAGGGGTCCAATTTCACATAATTGCAATACTAGTAGGCATAATTTACAAAGAACAGGAATAAATAGACACATACAACAAAAATACAAATTCTGGTAAATAAACATATTCATATTACTGTACTATGGTACCATAGCAAGTCCTCACAAAGGGGTATTAGTATATTCCAGTTGCCATGGTAACCATACTATCCCCTAAATGGAGTCTCCAGACCCACCCTCCTTGACCCCAAAATATGGTCACCGACAAAAATTGTCAATTTAGATGATATATGGATGAAAGGCAGCCTTGTATTATCATATCAGGATGAAAATCCCTTGCCATCTTCAAAAAGGAAATTCAATGTTTTTCTGAAAATTCCTTCACAAAGCCATCTCGTTCATCACATCATGGGCTCCTCATCTTACTCTTGATGAAAAAGAGATTCAAGGTTTACTGAAACTTCCCTCTCTCACAAATTCCCTTTTATGATCATATAATAACCTGATATATCAATATAACATCAAGAGGGGCTCATCTTTAAATCTGATTCAAGGTTTTCTGGCAAAAGTCGTCCACATGTGAAAACATTCTCTCCATAAGAAATTACTTGTATACACTGTCAGAAACAACAAAATAGCGGAAGCAAATTTATTGGGGGAAAAAACCCTTAGCTAGCTATTCTTGTAAAGAAACAAATATTAAATTCCGCAGAGCTGTAGCCTGTAATGAAGTATTAACTTTCCGCTGACCTTCAAAATGCCTTTACTTCATTTAGAATCTGAAATGCCTAATATATATATATCTCTTTGATTTCCAAAAATGGCAAATCAGAAATTTTTCAAACTTTAATAAAAGCTTCAACGACTATTCGTAGTACTAGTAACACCAAGCAAAATTTCTATTCTGTTGGATTTCATTGCTTGAAGTTGAAGAATAGCAAAGTTAGCAAAGTTGCATTCTTCTTTTGAAGTGAATTAAAAGGCAAATAACAAGTGAAAAAAGAGAATACTGGGTCATTTTATAAATCTGCTTTTATTTCCATGTATCTCTGTAACTATTTCTAGAACAAAAAAGCACAGGATATTTCCGGCAAAGAACATTCTCTAAAGTTGTCCCCTTCTAAAAATATGAACAGAGCCACATCACATTTCATAAATTATACCTGGCCTTTAAAACCACCTATTTCATATTGGTATACTCCCTACCACATACGAACAAGGACATATATAATGAAGATGCAGTATTAGATAATACCATGCCGAAGGGTTCTGAAACTAGCATGGCGAAGTGATAATTGAAATCACTTACACTCTCAAAATTGGAGCCACATTTTCAGGATTTTATCATTACCAAGTTAGTTTCAGGACAACAAACTTCAAATTTCCTCCTTTCATACACTAGCACCTTGTGATTTTGTTTGCGGCCTGTTTCCACTGCCCATTCATAAGTTTGTATGTCCATTTTAGCCAATGCAATTACCATTGAGAAAGATGGCTTGTACAGTTCTAGCAGTGGTGAAAATCAGTTGAGCTGAAATACAGGTAATTACTATTTTCCTATGAAAGAAGCGACTTTTATTCTAGAGTTTGTGAGTGACAAAATATTTATCTTTTGAGGGATTGAGAAAGTACATTTGGACATTTGGAATAGGGAGAAAAAGAAGAAAATAATAATTAGCTTTCTGGAAAGGAGGACACTGTTTAACCTGCAACCTAAGAAAGAAACTACTTTTGTATAATTGCAGGAAATGGAATTGATAAAAATCTTTCCATCAGTAAGTCATATTCAAAATTGTATAATAGATTAATACATGTTTGATTCACACAAAAAAATTAGATCTTTCATCATCTCCTGATGACAAAATCAACCATTCTTTAGCTGATGAAGAAAACCTTATACACAATATCAGCGAGGTTAATAAATGCTGATACAGATCGGACAAACCTTCACAACACTTATCCCTCCCCCACTCCAAAACACAAAACTCAAAAGGAACTCATTCAAATAAAATGACTGATGGCATCATTGGGTCCAAAATTTGTTCAAAGCCCGATTAACACCAGATTACACGCTTGATATCGGATGGGTATAATACCTCAACAACCAAAGGCAACCATATAACAGTTGGTTGGCAAATACTCAACGGCTATACAATGATGTCACATTGTTCATTGATGAGAAGTGACCACTCCATTTTGTGAGTTTTGTGAGTTTTGTGAGTTGTGGCCGAATGACCTAGTCTGTGGGTTCAGATTCGATTCTGAGCTTTCTGCAGACACTTAAAACACCCTGAAGAATTACAAGGGCTCCTTTGGGTTTGAATGTTAATGAAGACAATTTTTTCTGGGTATTTTGTGAAACATAAGGTTCTGACATCATTTGAAGCAAAGTATACGTGCCTTTAGGGTTGTTTCACCGCAAAGCATGCCGGGACAGATTTCTAGTATGGCAGTAGATTTTCACCTTCGCCGCGATCAGCTGTTCCATTGTCAACAACAGGATTTTTATATAAAAATACATAATCACAGACTTTGATTTCTTACCATACAAAGGATACTGGAATGAAAGAAAATCACTGCAGAATAACAGATCCTGTACAAGTTTATGATGTCATGTTGATTCGACAGGATAACAATCCTGTTGTTGGCAATGGAACAGCTGATCGCGGCGAAGGTGAAAATCTACTGCCGTACTAAAAATCTGTCCCGGTATGCTTTGCGTTGAAACCACCGTGAAGGCACGTATTCTGTATTCTGGGACCTAGCCCAACTTGATCTGACCAAAGGGTCTGTGATGCATAGACTACTTTATGTCATTGACAGTGACCCTGACCAACAAGTGGCCAGTGTCCAGTCACCATTGTTTGTCTATCCTCCCAAGAGGAAGGTCATCGTCTCAGAAATAGCTCAGGTCAAATGGGGTCACGATGAACCATGGGTTGGGAGGAGAAAGATGTATCCCATCACGCCCTAGGGAGAGTGATGTATCTCCACGGGGACAGACTTGCCTTGTCCTCCATGTTCAGGTTCAATGTTCGAGAGGTCAAAGGTCTTTGCCCTGAATCCTCAGATAAGACACCCAGACAGAGTCATGTTTATCACGTACACACGATTAGCCTTCATAAGGGTCATTTCTTCTATTGCTGATTCATCCAATATCATGATCTTCCTTCAAAAATTTGAATGATCTATGAATTGTTATTCTTGTGATATCATGATGTAAACATACCATTTTAATCAGATGATTAGGCAGAAATACAAAGTAAATCACTACTGCTGTACTTTTGGATTGCTTTGATTCAGTACATATTTGCAGGTTGTTAATGATACTCAGTGTTGAAAAATTATATTCTATAATTGTTTGATTTTCTAATAAAAAATGGAGTTAAAACAAAATGATATATTGTTCTAGAAAGGGAGATAAAATGAGAGTTCCGTGAGTAAAGACAAGAGCCATTGAATAGAGTAAATAAATTATTTACGAAGGATGCTAGTATTTTTCAAGAAGCTAATGATAGTGCACATAATGACATATGAGAAGAGCTACAAAATATGAGTGAGTATACATGCCAGGTCATTGCTCTCAATTATTCGGCCAGGCTATCCCTACAACCAGACGAAAGCCAGATTTTAATCTAGATAAAAGCTATGAATTTCTAACATTCTCTGTAAACAAAAATACCCCCTCACAACCCCAAGGAGCAGCTATTCTTTGATCCCTGGGAGAATACCAGCAGTTTAAAATCAGATTAGATGTCAGCTAGATGTTTAGTGGAGGTCACACAGGTGAAATGGGTGATGTGGTCCCTTGCTTCCATCTGAATGGTGTTCTTTCGGAGGACATCTCTTTTTGGAATTCCTTCCTGTTATTGCTGACAATAGTGGAATGAAGGAAGCCCCTGTGGCAGCCAATGACTTCCTGCATGGTTTAGGGGCAGACTATCTAGGGACGAGTTACCATCTTCTTCAAGTTATTTCGGCAAGATGGGAAGTTGGGACCCTACATCGTAAAACGCATCTGCAATGATGCAAGGTCGCTGAATGGAGAAGCATGTTCTTCCTGTCAGGTCCAAGTAGGCTTAATGCCCTTCTGACCCTCAACTTGTAAACAAAAAATGTAACAATTGTCAAATTGAACTTGCACACCATGTGTCTTGTAGCCTTTTCATACACAGCTAAAATTCATTGTATCTAGAGCTGATTAGTTTAAAGCTGTTTAACTCAACAGCTTTAAACAGCTTTAAAGAAAATTTTCTGTGTGAAAAGCGTTTATACGATGTTCGGACATATACGAAGTCGCGATTCATACGCCCTTCAAAGCAGGCTGCAGATACGAAGTGCGTATCTAGAGAGCTTGACATTTTGTGTGTGAAAGGATATACTTGTTTAAACGCTCAGTAGGGCCATTGCGCATTTGCGAGCAGTGACAGAGCAGTGAATCTCGAACGACCGCACCGAAATTTTCTGTGTGTGAAAGATGTTGTATCTAAAGCTGATTAGTTTAAGGCTCTTTAAACTAATCAGCTTTAAAGAATTTTACCGTGTGTGAAAAGGCTGTTGTATCCTTACTCACTAATGAATCAATTCCCTTGAGATTTGGAATAGCCTGGAAATATAATATGTACTCACAATTTGAAATGGTAAAAGTATTCCCAAATCATATTTTGTAGTAATCGAGTCAATATTAGATATAGCAGTTAATAATAAGAGCTCCCAGTCCTGCTCAGCCCAACTAGGGGACGTAATTTCATATTTTACACAAAAAATTATCATAAGCCCCCGAGATTCAGAAAGTGTTGGAACACTATAGTCCAACTATATCTAGGTTGCAACCTACATCATAGCCAAAGTTTATAAATAATCATGAAATCACCAGGCAGCATCTTAAACATTGGCTACAAATCAAATTTACATAGAACTGTAACTTTGGCTCAAAATACACACCTTTGGGGTATTACAACTAGGTTACTCATTTACGCACATTAAACATGATAAAAAATATTCGAAGCGCTGATCGATAGGTCTCGTTCCTGTCTGGCCATAAATTGACCTTGATACATACATTTAAAATGTCAGCTCGCGAAACAGTGTTACCTTTGTCTAGGCCTAGCTAAAAATGTCCAAGGGTGTTTCCAATGTAATTTTATTACTCTGAAATTATCGTCCATGAGTCATCTTTGACCATCTAAATCAACAGCCATGCTATAAACAAGGAAACCAAAAATAGTATAAAAACCTCCCTTGCCTCACGTAGCCTCTTCTAAAAAGCTGGCATTCACTCCAAATATATTTTTGCCTTTTTTTCTTGTTCATAAACATAAAGCATGACCTCACAATCACACCATTGTTTCCTGGGACACCCCTGATGATTCTAAACATGTATCACTTTCTATTAGATATGGATATAATCTTTTGAGGAATGATGGAATAATCCCTCACATCTAGGCTACGATCTTTCATACCAATGTTACAATGATTGATGAAACAACGGAAATGGAGTGTGCCAATTTTTAATTTTTCCTTTTCAAAAAGTTATGGTATCCTTTTTTCATGAATTCTGTAATTCATTTGCATTTTTTTTATTTGAGCTCCTAGTTTTTCCTTCATCACAATGATATCTTACACTTTTGAAGATTTTTCTTCCTACTTCCAACTAAATGCTACCAGTAGATTCTTTGTGCTCCATAGATTTAACATCATCACTTGAGATGTATGACGGTACATATCGTATTAAAAGTCAACCTCGATGATGAAGTCTGCAGCTTTACTTCTGAAGCAATCTTTTGGTAACTTCTTTGGGCATAAGAAGTCACATTTTGGATGCATCTAAAATGGGCCAGAGAGTCATTTATTATCATCATCCATCCTCCAAGATGGCCATCATCCTTCTTCCCATTTGATCCATCCCATCTCCTCCACTCACAATCCCAGGCATTAGCAATCGTTCTCATCCATCCAGGCAACTCTTAACAGAAAGAAAACTTGGGATCAGGGGAGGATTGTAAACCTAAACCCCATCTTACTCTCTCCTTCATGTTCCTCCAGATCCTACCAACCCATCGCCATGTTGATTCACATTATGAGCAAAAATATCCCGGGTATTGAACTACTTGGAGGTCTGGGCCAGATAAAAGAGGACTCTGTTATCACCCGAGCAGAGGTTGGGATGCGGGCAGATAGATGCTCTCATCAGAAATAATGGGACGGAGGTAATGTAATGCTCTCAGTATGTTTGGACTGCGGGTAATAGCATCTGACAAATTACTATCTAAATTCCCCTAATTGCGCTTCGATACCCGTGCTCCTGGATGGATACTAGAATGCCCAAATAAGAGTTTGGTCCTGGTTTAGCCAGGATTCATTGCAATGTAATGCGTATCGTTTGCTTCTGATAATCTAGCCCTACGGTGTATTTGAGAAAAAATACATTCGCATCATGGAGATTTGCCAAGCAGAATAGGTCTTGCTATTACTAGTAAATGTAATGTTTAATCCTATAGTCATATCCTGCATGCATTTGAGCAATCATGTAATATCGCATCAACAACCATTCTCAAAGAACATCATCCTCATCAGTTTGATACATTACTTCTTCAAAATACAAGAACTTTGGGAAAGGAAAGAACATGAACTGACTTTTTGATTGTCAAAACAAAATTCAACCAAGGGGATAAAATGTCCTTCTTTATCACCACAACACATGTATATTTTATTTCATTTCCTGATACACAGAAAGTGCATTACCACTGTATATAGTTTCCATACTAAACAGTTGAAAGTGCAACTAAGCAGCAAGGTACAGGACCATGGGCTTTGACTGTTTACATCGACAGACATTAATTAATTCACATAAAGGACAAATCTAGTAGTCCTTCAGGCATCTTTTGTTAAAGATAAAGACCAGTTCTGGTCATGCGATTGCATTGTGAAAGAAACGTTGTGGAATTGATCAGAAAAGGTTGATCATCTAGCATATAAGTATTGGTGTGTACTGCAAGGTTCTGGAATCATCAAAATGATAACAAATTTGGCCCAGTCTTGGTAAAGTTACAAGCACTGTACACAGAAAGATGTATATGGGACTATGCGACACGTGCGCGACACGTGCGCGATATCTATTTGGTCCAAATAGATATAATAATTTACCAAATATATCAATTAGTAGGCGGTTTCCCAGCAAAATTTGTATCATCACATATGAGTCAAAACATATTCTTTCACATGATTGGTAATGAGAGCTTCCATTTCATTTTTTGAGAGGGGTGTTTCCAAAACTGGTCTATAGCTTTAAAGAGAAAGACCAGTTCTGGTCATGCCATTGCATTGTGAAAGAAACGTTGTGGAATCGATCAGAAAAGGTTGATCATCTAGCATA
This sequence comes from Mesocentrotus franciscanus, assembly GCA_037976565.1. NCBI lineage: Eukaryota > Metazoa > Echinodermata > Echinoidea > Camarodonta > Strongylocentrotidae > Mesocentrotus > Mesocentrotus franciscanus. The sequence goes on from CP137666.1 coordinate 49,319,022, forward strand.
TAAGTATTGGTATGTACTGCAAGGTTCTGGAATCATCAAAATGATAACAAATTTGGCCCAGTCTTGGTAAAGTTATTTGGTCCAAATAGATATAATAATTTACCAAAAATATCAATTAGTAGGTGGTTTCCCGACTTTTCTGGCAAAATTTGTATCATCACGTATTAGTCAAAACATATTCTTTCACATGATTGGTAATGAGAGCTTCCATTTCATTTTTTTGAGAGAGGGGCGTTTCCAAAACTGGTCTTTACCTTTAATGTCAAAGAATCCTACTTGTATGTAATTTTTAAATTAACTTTGAAACAAATAGGTCCTAGTCATCAGTGTAGGCATTATTACAGCATTTTACTATGGATTTTGTAGTTTCATAGGGTGCGTTCAAGCGATTTTTCTAAGCTAGAATCACAGACATGAATCACAATTCAAAACGCCGATACAAAACACGGTTACTGCGGGAGATCGTTCTAGCGATTTTCCATCAACGCTGATTCTCGCTCATTTCAAGCCCACCCAGGAAGAATAGAAATAGGTAGTGATAATATATATAATAGATAATGACATCATAGAATCATGATTGAGATCTCCGTTCGTTCAAGCGAATTTTAGCGACCGTGATTCTGCAGAATCATGATACAAAGCGCATCTTTTTCAGCGTTTCATGTTTGTGTTTTTAAACACGTTTATTTTTATGACCAATGAAAAATCGCTTGAACGCAACTGTGTTTTAAACTAAACGTCTTTGAAAACCGTGATTCTAGGGTGAAAAAGTGTTGATTGAACGCACCCAAAGTTGTACAAAGAGTATGTAGTGAGTGAGTCCTCTTCACCATTACACTGCCCTCTCACTTCTAATTACAACAAAATAGGTAGTATGCGAAACCCAAGAGAATAATTTCGAGACAGAGCTTCGTTGTAATTCAATAACAACTTAATTTAAGGAAGGTCTAAAATAGCAGACTATGGTCTACAAACGGGAATGATGACCGGTCAATCAGAGGTTACAGGCAGACTTGATTCAAGATGGCCGCCAGCCACCACGAACCTGACCACTTGTGTAAGTGGTAACTATGGACATGGTTTATCAGAATGACATAACTTCCTGTCTGTGGTTTCCTATTATTAGCACTACCTGTTGTAGACCTTCAAACCCAACAATTGAGTAGCTGACATTTGTTTGGCTGGAACTTTGTTGTTTAATTGTTTGATAACATCTCAGTGACTACGTTTAAGGGTATATTAAGCAACAAATGTAGTTCTTTTTCAATGCACAAAGCCTCTGTTTGCAGATCTCCCCCATTTAACCACTCCTCCCCTATCCCACCTCCTCCAATTTACCCCTTCCTGTTAAGAACATAATATGTTATATAAAATTAACGACAGCTGAAATCTTTGAAAGAGTTTATTCATGATAGAGTCATGTAAGGCCTACATCAACTTACATCTTTTGGTCAAGCTTTTAAATTAATTAGACAAATCCTATTTAGGGATCATTGATCACAAGCATGCAACAATACAAACTATGAATGACAATGATAAAGACTGATTCCTTTTTGGTCACAATAGTTCAGCCTTTTCAATGAAATATTGATGTTTTCGTTTCTACCGTACTAGCATTTATAAAGAAATTTAAAAACTCCTTCCTGTAATAAGTGTGTGGTAAATGCTAGGTCTAATAAAAGTTAAAACTTCAAAAGTCATCAAAGAGAATAGTCCTGATAAATTGAGATGGGAAATCGGGCCTACAGTTACTTTAATAAATGTTCTCTTTAGAGAAAGAGAGAGAGAGAGAGGGGGAGGGAGAGAGAGAGAGAGAGAGAGAGAGAGAGAGCAGTATGCAAAGTTGTGCATCCAGGGATATTTTAGAAAAAGAACCATCTGAATCTTATCATAATTGCAATCAAAATTACACAAATGGACTGATAGAGACACAAAAAATATCCATTCTTTTTAGAAATGTGCATCCTACAGGAACACGACCATGACAGATTTAGGAAATTCTTCATAGACTGATTGTCTGTCTGCCTCTCAATAAAATGGATTGATGAGCTCAACAACATGAAGTTCAAAAAGTGCATATAAACAAATTTGCAAAAAAGTTCAAAAAATAATAATTAAGACCTTGTAAGAGCAGTATATTCAAAAGGACAACCTTGTTGATTTCATTGCTTTTGAAGAACTATTATCAAGAGCAAACAAACGGTTTAATCCTTAGAGACCTATCAATGTTAAATCAATCAACATGATTAAAAATTAAGGGGTAAATGAAACCAATTTGCTTCAAAGCATGTTCTTTTTTATGTAATTTTAATTGGAATTTGAATAACAATTCGATCAAATGAAGATGACAATTAGCTTCAACAATGGATCTATTATAAATTTAAATGCAGGCAGAAAGATGAATGAGTTGTATTTATCATCATTATCATTCTACCCTTCTTTGTCGCTCTATCAACAAACTATTGTCCTATTCCTTAGCAGTCAGTTACTGTCAGTTAGCCTTGATAAACACATCTTTTGTAGGTCACCCACCCCAACTCTTGGTCTCCTGGGATAGCCTACCCTCCTCTAAATAGCCAGCATGAATAGAATACAGGTGGGACTGAAAGAATACAAAAACACAAAAGTACTTCATGTGCCAGTCAGAGAAAGCACAGGAATTGTTGGCCTAAATATTGGACTTCCTGCATGTCCACTCAATGGTCAGAGGTGGTCAGAGATGGTCATAGCAGCCGGCAAAACCGAAACTTCTCCCCAAGCAGGTTTGGGATCGAGGCAGGCTGAGAAAAAAGTCCATATGGGTCAGTTGAATGATGGAAAAGGATTACGAGAACTAAACTTGATGATCCCCTTGCAAATCCCTGATCAATAGGTCATAGGAACCCAGCTACAATAGCAATAACGTCCAAACAACGAGAGTTTTATAAAAAGTGCCTGAAAGCATTTTACCCTCCTGCTGACCGACTTTTAAAAGAGTATCCATATTTTCTTTATGACAGAAATTGGTCTTGATTTTCACAAGCCAACTCACTGCCACGAAAGTGATTATGATAAATGGGTTGACATTAATATGAAGTCAGGGGAATAGACTGCTAGCTTTGTCAGGTATGGGAGTTTTAACAAAAGGTCAATATTTCAAACAGCAAACACAAAGGCAGGTTATTAGATCAAACTTGAAATATGAGCAAAATCACGGTTGGGATTTTACAGAGTTGTAAAATGCATCAAGATCTATCATGGTCAAAAAGAGCTTTTTTACAGTTTCACTTTCTAAATTCCGTAACACAGATCAGAACATTCTTTCAGCTGTGTCATTACAATACAAATCCAATGACCCCTCACCTAAAACCAAACTTTCACAAATATATTGACAAAAACATTCATTTTCAGCTTAATTTTTTGTTAATTTAGAAACAAAATGCAACCTAATCAGTTCTATATTGATGTACACAAACATACCTGTAACATATTGCATAGTGATTAATAGCTGATAAACTTCCTGAAGAACTGTCATTACAATAAAAAATCAAGGTGAATTGGAGTGTAGAGTACATTAACAGTTTCTGACAGGTATGGTACATTTTTTAAAATCTGACCACTTTGCTGAGTTTCACAGATAAAGTATCTATATATTAATACGCAAAATTGTTGTGGGGGTACTTTTTCTGACATCAAAAACATCTTTCCTCGACCGTACCCGCCTTTGCCGTTGCACGAACAATGATACAATTCCACGCGGACACGCTCCCGTATTCCGCGTGCCACGTCGATGTCGTAAAAAGTGGTTTCGGGGTCCCGGGGAGGACAAGCAGACGAGGGCACGGCCGGCTTTGTCCATGCAAGGAGGCAATGAACCCACGCGAGTGAGGCAGCAAGGCGTGTACGCGCCCTCTGTGTAATCAAAGAGATACACAGCAGACGACGATCAACTCACGTAATGTGGCGTAGCAAATGCATGATGCAACGGGTTGGGCTTACCCCGTGTTAGGCATCTTGCGACATGATGCTTTATAGGCCACTAGCACTGCGTGTACGCACGTGTATGCGATATGCGTTAAAAATTGAATGCATGCAGCTGTCTGTGATTCTGGGCTTCCTGTCCACGTCCTAACTTAGAGATTAGAGGTAGACCTAAGCATAATTTAATATAAAGTAGATTCTACATCGGCTTAACTTTAGAATACCCCACCAAAACGTAGTATGTCCGTTGGTTGCCAACGCGCCAACGTACCATGTAGTGTAGTCCTGTCTGTTATTATTCGTGACCCGTTTCTGAATTTTCCAACTCATCAACTCGAGAATGTTAATGTGGTTATTTTTATGCTTTAACTACTTGCTCTTATCTCTCACATATCAAACGATCTTATTTTTAGTGTGTCAAATACGTACACATGTTCGTTCTAACGATTTACCCTTGAAATTGTGAGAAATCAATGCGATTACTGTCGGTATCTTAAGAATAACCAACTAGAGTTGGATCGGGAACTTATGGTGTCCTCTAAATGGCAAATAAAGTTGGGTGGGGAACTTATGGTTTCCTCTAATTTGCAAATGAAGTTCTTGGTGGTTTTAATTTATACAGTTTTATACAACCCCCACCCCCTAGAATCCTGTGGATTTTCCACGGGTCCTGCTAGTCATTGATTAATACAGAAAAATAAAATAATCCTGATGTAACAGTTACATGGAAATGAGCACAAGGCTTGCACAAGGCTTTCCTTGTGTAGCAACAACCTATGTGTACAACCTACATCATTATCATTCAAATATTATTTGTTGAGAGCCAGAACGGCGATGATACAACTAATGCCCTTCTGACCCTCATGAGACACTATCAACACCTACAATACTTGGATTAAATAGTCTGTTACAGTTACGCAACCCTTGGAAATTAATACATGTCACAAATATCATGTGCCTGGCAGAAGGCAGCTGTACCCTGAAGAAGAAGAAGAATGGCAACCTGGCTCAATCAGGTCTGTAATATTGAACTCTTTTAGAGTGCCTTGAGTACCAGTGTATGGCAAATACATGCATCACAATGCATTACAAAAATCAAATATTACTTATTATCATTATAAGAATTATTAATTTTTTGGCTGAGTACTTACACATGTCCTAGTTCATGAGCCATTGTGAAAGCAGCACTTAGACCATTGTCTTCTACAATAGAGCAGCTTCTTAGTGGGTCACACACTGTTCCTAGCTCAGCTAGACCTGTTAAGAAAACAAAAGGAAACTACCAATTCAATTATGTTTATTTTAGAATAAATATTATTAAACTTAATCAATGTGATCAAATTTAATCAATAAGAGAGCCATACATTACAGTCATTTATCATGTCTTACGAATTTGCTCAATACTAGGAAAAAAATTGTACAATATGAATTCGCTTTCAAGCTTTGGAGAACAGGAAAAAAAGTGCTTCATTTAGAAAATGATGAGAAAAAAATTCAAGCTATGAAGCAGTTTTTACAACAACAAGTTTCATGAACTTACTTTAAGTGACAACTATAGCAGCCAAAGTGAATGATTTTTAACCTTGCAAAATGTCAGGATAACATGAGCATATAAAGACTTTTTTTTTTAATCAACCAAAGGGCAAAGTCAATTTCAATTTTTTAATAGCACTGTGTGTCATCCATTGAAATGTATGAACACGACAATGACATATTGCATAATCGAAACATGATTTACATAGGCAATATACAATGGGGTATTGAAATTGCCCTTAGGTTGATCCTTGGAACATCTTTGTGATGGTGATGTATACTGTATGGTATTCCTCATTCAATGTTAAGATCACATTTATGTCTTATCAGTTATCTCTTTAAAAATTCTTGTTATTAAAACATGATTGATTATTACTGTCACCCACTCCCTCCTTTGTACTTTCATCTTCTTCATTATTTTCCATTTTTGATGCAGGTATTGACTTTTAACCAAGTCTATATTCAGGAAGCCACTAACAAATCACCATTCGTCAATGTCACATAAAGCAAAACAGATAGTAATACAGATTATAAGCTTTCTCACACAAAAATCTTTTGTTACAGTCAATTATACTGAAACGCACCTAGTGTGTGGAAGAAAATATAACTCAGGAAGCCCCCAGAGACCACCATCAACATGTTTGAATCAATTTTCTCAATAGCATCTATTCCGATTTTCTAATATTTTTTCTAGAAAGTTTCACAAGATCAAACTACAAGTATGATGGAAAATTGTTTTCAACTCTAATCCACTTTATACTGTGAGCTGCAGACACGCCAAAATATTCCCCTTTTAAAGGATTAATGCCTTAATCTTGAATCCCCATAGGGATTTACCAATCAGAACAATAGATTTATAGTTCCTGATTTTAAAATTCCTTTTTCAGTCTGCTTCGGCGGTAGTCCAAGAATGTGGATGAAAACATGAGTCAGGAAGCCCCCCAAAACCACCATACATCAAAGTCATGTCAAAGCACAGGATCAAGTACACTCTAGAGTCAATGAACATGAGAAGAACATATCCTCAGGGTGGAAATCAGTATTCTGTCATGGATAAGTCATGTCTAACAAGTCTAAAAAACAAGTTTTTCTTAAAATATTCAAGAACACACCCCCAAGAGAAACAGGACCATGGTATTAACATGTTACTTCTACTCATCCACTTTGGTGTTCTCAAACGATCCCCAACAGATCATGCAAAGTTCATCATCATCATCATGTCTTTATCATGTCTGCTAATTAGTGATGAGACAAGAATGCCTTGCATAGCCCCCTCTAGGGAGAGCGCACTAATCCTGACGAAGCAATCAAAGGATACTATACTCTGCAAGCTATTAAGATATCTGATCCATCAAATTGCCAGACCGGGAAGGAAGCAATAAAAAAAAAAGGAACATTGTCCTCAGTATTTAGACAGGGGTGGACAGAGGATCATGTTGTTACAACCACCATGAATTGGAATTAGAACATGGTGTCATGAAGGGGGAATCCAAAAACTAGGTTACTGGAACACGGAGAAGACGACGAGAATTCCTTCGGAAAAAGCACGAAGAAGAGACCAAATAAATTTTATAGATTGCTCTTGGGAGCCTTGGCAGGAATATGTCATAAAGATAGAGATGAGATAAGGGGGAGTCAGTCACCAAAGAACATTTCCTCTCGCTAAATTGATTTCTAAGCATCCATCTTGACGATGTGGAGGATAGCTTTCCTGTCTTTCTCAATCATCATTGACAGCATCACACTGTGATCTCTCAGTCATAGACAAAACTTTTGATTTCCAGATGCTATTAATATGGTATTTTCAGGGGAAAAGGTTTACATGATTGCAGCCAGCTGGAGGTCTGATGCAGAGCAAATTGAGGGATACGGAAGAATATCACAAGACTAGGATGGATATATGAAAACTACTTCATCATGATGGTGTCTGATGTATCATAAAATGATTGCTTCACAACAGACTGTGCTTCATGCTTATCAACTATTACAATTCATGAGAAACACAATCAACACAACCACAGAATACCATGGACTGTAGAACCAGAAACATTTGTCTGCATGAAACTTTTGTGAATTTTGAAGTAGGTCACAAAAGTTTTAACTGCAAAATGGTTAACAATATGACCAAAGTGATGATATATCAGTGACATCGCTAAGATGGGTGCACAGAGCACATGATGCCCACCAATGGAATATTAATTAATTACTTTAATATTCATGTAAAGTGACATTATATGTTTATATCAAGTTTCAAGCAAATTCATGGAATTAATCCCTTTCTGTTAAAAATTACTGGTGTTATACTGAAACACACCAAACGGGCGTATCAGGTTCTCTATGTCTCAATTCGAATTCCTTAATTTGTCCTGTCATTATAGAAAGTAAATCCATGTATTCTTTCTGCTGTCAGGTTTAGATCTGAGTCATAGGTGAATCGGATCTCCTGAAACATTTGTGATGATCTTCATATGATTTGAATTTACTCATCCCAGGGGATATCATACATGTATTTAGTACAAGTGCTGACATGAGAGACAGGACGATTCCTGCTAGGCAATGTTAAAGACATACCCAACACTCTGAAGTAACTACAACTTTTTAAGATATGAAGTACCATGTAAGACCAAATTTGGGTTCCTTGGAGCTCTTTGAAGATTTTCCTATGCCAATAAAGGTTGACTTCTTTGAGGGTTACATCATATTCTTTCTTCTGGAACCATTTTGAACTTTCAAAACCTTTCAGACTCAATTGCTCCCTGCTTCAGTGTAATTACTGCACTGTTTTCTGCAGAGGATTTGTTGAGATATTTGATTGATAAATAACAATAACTACAAATGTACATGTATCTAATATTAATGACATCCTTTTACTTTTAATACAGCTTTACCAAACTCCAAAATGAAAAGTTCTTCTTTATATTCAAGATGAGGTTTTGATTTTGTTCTTTTAAACATTGATAGGCATTCTCTTTAAGGGTCAGCAGCATGATTTTAAGCGATGATGATTAGTGAGTTAAGATGTCTCCATAATGACTACTGATAGCTGACATGAGACACATGCAGATCAAAAGGTTTGATCACTCATAGGTCAAAGGTTAAAGATGTGTCTGAAATGCTAGTTGTTGCAATTTTCATCAGCAAGGGAGGAAAAAATGAGTTTGGTGGTACAAATGTGGTCCTTAATATGGGGGAGGGTAAGTTACCGAGGAACACTGGGAGCAGAGAAGGTTGATGTTATAAGTAAAAAGGGGTAAAGAGCATGTGAGATCAAAGGAAAACACACAATGCAAAGAGGATTAAATACAGAACAATCTGGAAAGAATGGTACTTCTGTTTTCTACACCTTACAAATGCACATATCCTCGATTAGCAAAGATATAAATTTCCTCAAAGGGGATCATTTTGATTGATGACTTAAAATCATGGATTACTCATCATTTCAGCACTTGTCAATACAGACTCCAATAAAATACCCAAGATATAAAGGGGGGCATTGGTCGGCTTTCCAGGAGACTACAAAGATTTTCTTGCAGAGCAGGGTGAACATATTTTATTACTTCTTAAAACTTTGCATCAATGCCAAATCATTTGTGTGAGCTTTTCAACCCCTAGGTGAGCTCTTCATCCCAAGGTGAATAATAATATGCATTATTGAGTTGAAATGCCATAGAAATAAAGGCATGTTTATCAAAACATGGCAATCTGTGAGTTAACATACATCTGGTCCTTCCACAAAGTTTGGGTTTGGTTGAGTATTCCAGCTATTCCTCAACCACAAAAGTGATATCCCTGGTAGCTTCTTAGTAGGTAGGCAATGAATCAATTTGATTTGATACCACATTAATGGTTCTACATAGAGAAAAGATAAGCTCTGGTCACACTAAGAAACCACAATCTTCTCCAAACTGAAAGACGTATCAATTTATCAACTGGTCTCTTTCTTCCTCTCTCACTGATAGGGTATACAGCGGCTATTTCTTGACCACCATATCGAGGGGTTCGATTGCATGAAGTGGGTTGGAGTCAAACCACAGACACAAACATTGGTTTCGGGGCATAACAGTCCATTTTATTCTTATATTACATATTATTGTATTTACTTTGGCTCGCGTCCACACATACAAATAGAGATATATCTTACAAACTTTGTGATATCCATTGACGGATCAGGAATGACTCACTGATATATGCCTTTGTTCAGTGGGGAGAGAAATCCATTCACAGGTGCATGTGTAGGCCGTAAAAATGGAATAAAGCTCTAAAACTTAGAGTATTATTTAAAAAGATTGAATATATAATTGAATACCATGACTTTCAAAATAATACAGATAGGTGATGAAGTCAAGCTAACAAACCCTCAAGATTGTTTGATTACCCTACCCCACCTTTTACCTCCCAAAAATTTCAACAGTAACCTATGAAATGACACCAAGAAATTCAAACATTCCTTGACTCAATAAATCCATCAAATTAAATTAAACATGAAGACAGGCAAGCATTGCCACTTATTGTACTTCTAATGAAAAATGTCACTTTCTTAGAAACACAACAAGATGCATAAAAGTTCCCCAGAAGAATCCGTTTTTTTCCAAGTGAAACCACTCCAGGTGGTCATATTTCAGTCACAATAGGGACCATTTGTGGCAAATTCAACAAAAATTCACTATTTTGTATCAATTTATTACTGACCACTTGAAGGTGTAAAATGGTTTATGATTCAGAGCTATGGAATGCTAAGTGAGTAAGAACACCCCCCTCCATCTTCTCCTCTACCAGCTCGACGATAAAGATAACCACTTGGCATTTGAATGATAAATGTAACATTCTGTGTTTGTTTGGGTTTGAATTTATCTAGTGTACCCCAGTTAACTATGATTCAAGTCTGATTTTATTGTCTGAATTCTAAGATGATGGATGGGGCTGCTTGTTGAATTAGATCATCGTCTTTGTTCGGTATTTCAAACCTGTTAACCTGATTTAGATTTAAAGGAACACATGGATGAGGCTGAATAGATGTTACAAAGGAGTTCCCATGCCGTAGTAACTCCTTGCTGTTACTAAGAATACAATAACTCTAGGAGCAGCTTAAGTACAGAGCCTATGCAGTATGAAGTCAGCCTAGTCTCACAGTGCAGACACTGTTACGCACAACGAAGGACAAGGGTTTATGGGGGGGGGGAGGCCCTGAATTAAATTCAAATGTATCAATGTACTCTGCCTCTAGACTTATATCACCATCTGTCTGTTGAAAGCCAGAAGGGTTTTAACTCACATACTCCAATGCAGAACTGTCACTCCTTTGATTTTCAACAGACCATATATCAGTATCAACCTCTTTTTTATTTTTTATTACAAACCTACTTGTTGAATGATAAGGCCAACAATGTATAAGAGTTGACTTACAATCAAGTAGCAAACAACAGGTTGATTGCATCAAAAGGACATTAAATGGGTTAAAAACCCGTAGGAGAATGTTGTGAACAGTTAACAATTGATGAATCACAAAGAACAGGCTTTTCCTTAATGCCAACGTAGGTAATCAACTAATAAATGACATTTCCCTACAGGTGTTTGTTACAAAAGAAAATCTAGAGCAACTTCTAGTTCTGGAAGGTAACATACTTTTCTACAGATAACAGAGGGAGAATGACTTGCAAAAGCAGAGATTTGGTGAGTTTCTTTATTTCCCTCCAATCCATAAATATGTTTAAAATATCATATCCCTAAAACAAACAACACAGAAAGAATGCTAAAAGTATTTTAACTTTGATAACCTATAAGGAAATATCATACACACTATCCTCAGAGAGCATTAAGGGCAACAAACTTCTTTTCAAAGTTCAAGGTTACTGTGTGATATTCCTCTGACATAACAGAAAATAAATTTTATTCAGTCTCATTTTATCTTTTATACAATATTGGGGAAAAGATGATACACTGTATTCTTAGAGAGATATTCAAGAGATTGAAGAGATTAGTTGATTAAACATGAAGGCAACTTTGAGGAGGTTTGTTTTTATGACAGGTCCATCCTGGGACCTCCCAGGGTCTTCTTATTCTCATCATTCTACCACATTAACAATGATCATAACTCTTTTTGTTTCTACTACCCCCTTCCTCCTCTTGATGTTCATTGCCAATTACTGCCAAACTGATAAGGGTATTACATTCATGTAATTTACCCCTGGAGCTGGGGGGTGTTTCACAAAGACTAAGATCAACTTTAAGTTGGACTTAAGTATAGCAGGCCGTTCATGCCATTGTTTGCTATCATTATTTACTGGCATTGGTCTCTCAAGGGACGTACAAATCATGGTAAAAACATCTACAAAACTTACATTTTTTGATAATTCATTATTGAAGGAAAAAATATTATCTAAAGATCGTAATGGTGAGAGCAAACAATGGCACGAACGGCCTGTTATACTTAAGTCCAACTTAAAGTCAATCTTAGTCTTTGTGAAACACCCCCCTGGTTTCACTGAAATGGGATGAAACGGGTTTCATTAGAACGCAATGCTTCTTCATCTTGGGTGAGAATGATCAAGATACTGAATGACAGTTTGCTTCAAGATGTATCTCCTTTCCATCTCCCCTGAACATCATCAACTTAAAACGGAAATTGTAATGAGAAAACAGGTGTAAGGATTCTGAATGTGGTGTAAGATTAGCTGATGTCTGGGTGATATACGTTACTGTTTTTGTTTTTCACGGGTTAGTAAAATATGATTTAAGAGCTTCTAGCACCGAGTACCTGACATGGATAACTACAACAGTACATGATTGTATAAGGACAACCTTGTGATCTCATCTTTACCCCAATTAAATCACTTCTGGTTTTCAATGCCTAATGGACAAATGTCAGTTCTTGACAGATAAATGTCACTGTTGGGTAAAATGTTCTCTCTTAACTACATCAATAAAAAATGTGACTAGTTTGAATGTACGAGTCATTCAATTGATACTGTACACAGTAAAGCTTTTGCTGTTTTTTGTGTAGTATCATTCATGACATGAAATATTACATAAGGGTATGTGATAGTGTTCTAAAGCAAAATATGCATGATTAAATATTACATTATTTGTGTTGACCCCATGTAATATGAGTATTAAGCCGAGATGTATAGTTGCATAGCAACACACCACATATATATCTATGGTCGCGTTTATCGACCAAATTTTTGCCTAGAATCAGCGTTTTCAAACGTCTTTCAGGCAAATTTTTAAAGCGATAAACGCAAAGCCTTTTTCAAACGTCTTTAGATATGGGCATATTGTAACGCCGAAAAAAGTGCATTTTGAATGTGACATACAGCCAGAATCACGTTTCTGAGACACGATAAACGCAAAGCTGTTTTGAACCCCACATACAAATTGGACCTTCCCATATAGCTCTATGGACCTTCCCAGGCTAATCCGCTTCCCGGGTCAAACGCCGCAAAGCAGCTGCGCAGAGACAAGGCCTTTATTTTGAATCGTGAAGAGACGATAAACGCGACATCCTGAGAATCACGTTCGTATAGTGGGGTTCGATAGTGGGGTTCGATAGTGGGGTTCGATATGTACATATTTGACGGCAAGACCCGATAAACGTACCCTAGTTTTGGTTTGTGGATGTCAGTACACTTTGCCACAATAAGGTTTAATTGTTAATTTACAAGTTTACAGGGAATATGTAAAGCAATCTACATTTTCACACTTAATTGACTACTTTTTAAAAATAAAATCCTTAATTTTCAAAATAATTTTCATCCAATATTTATATCATAAAGTATCATTTTTCTAATTTTTTCTTCTTCAATTACTGGTCTTCATCATGGCAAACTGCAGCATTTAACTGAAACCCATCTCACTATGCAGTATGCACAATCTCCCTAGTACTCCTCAGGTAATTCCACGCTCTACAAATTGCCCATTAAACTAGTTTTAGATGTTTCTTATCTGTGTAAGAGTGTTTTGGTGTAAGCACGAACAAGAATTTGACACAGAATATGTGCATGTTAGAATCTACTAATCTACATATCTACTAATCTACAAAGACTTCATGTATTCAGAATTAACTTTATAGTACCTTCAATAAAACAGGACAGACTATAATTACATATTCATTTGACACATCCACAATCATATGGCAAGCAGACAATCTAAATATATATATATTGATCTGTACATTTTACTGGTACACCTACATATAGCATGTTTATATCAATATATTGTATGATATAATTGTACATGACCTTCTATTTAATTACTTTTGTAAACATGTTATTCATTGTATTTGTTATTGTTCAAATTTTTGTTATTTGAGTTTGAATTTGTATCTTTTTGAATGCAGAAATAAAACCAATCAATCAATCAATCAATATGACAGACAGCAATCGCCTAACATGAACTGGGACTTAAGTAACTACAGAAATCTGGTAACAAGACATGTTCATCCAAAATACATTAAGATACGTTACAGTGAGTTGAGCTATTCAATATATTGGGAGATTACATAGAGGATTTGATGTGACATTGATGTATACCATCCATCTTCTCAGCTAATGCTACGTGTAACATTTTCTATCCCAATTCACACTCCATTCTGATTTCCTTCCAAAGATACATTAGAAGTGCATTTCAAAGTGTGAATACACCTGTACCACGAATCATGCCATACACATGTCTTCCATTGCGTTCACCCTCAACATGACTACATGTATATTATGTGTTTGGAGTCAGAAGGGCATTAACTCTGTGTAAAATTATATGATTTAATGGCCATCTAACTTCTAAAGTGTAACAGATGATATCCATGCTCTCAGTATGGTAAATGTTTCTGAACTGAATTGTGGTTATTTGGAGAATGTAAACACAGCTCCAATGTTTCTAAGCATTTAGCCCAGCAGGGATTACATGGCTAGCTAGGTGCGACAGGCAGCTCTCTTGCAATCTCCTTACCCCATCCCTCCTGACATCATTATAACTCGCATAGAGCTACAGCACACTAATGAGCTCCCTGCTGGAGATCCTATAAAAGGTAGCCATCGATGTGAACAGACCATTTCATACAAGTGACAGCTCCATAACAGTGGCAGATTTAGGGAATGAAGCCCTCCTTAAAAAACACAATGTGGAATACCTAAAGTACACAACAGAAACTGTGCCACCTTTTAAAATTCTAGTCCCAAAAGGCACCTGAAAATGTGAGAACCATTTTTTTTTCTTTGTCAGAGAATTTTAGACAATTTTCAATAATTGCCCCCCCCCCCGGCCCCCTCTCGTTTTTCAGACTGCTGGACCTTCCCTGCTTTATATAATGACATTCTTTAATGCACATGCATGTTCATGGGGATGGATGGATCCCCTTTCTAGTCTTAATCAGGGCTAGCTTACCATTTTGCTTTTACTCCCAAACCTTACATGACTTGTTGAATACAAATATCACAGTACATGCATGGGATTTTATTGTTGTGAATCATGAATACTAGTGCCTGCATGACATCCTATATAGCAATGGGAATCTAAAATTCATAACCATCATAAATTACCACTAAGAGGTACTGTATTTCTAAATCATTTCCAATCATAGGAAGACTAGAGCAAGGATTACTTCACATCTGATGAAGATAGCCTCCTTGTCCTTTCACGTGAGTTGAAAACTGCTTTATCCTAAGTAATTAATTAGCCAATCAATTAAGACCTTGGGGGTTCCCCTATCTTATGATTCAAATGATAGGGCTAACTGTCCATATACATGCATCATTCACTTGCAGACAGTCAGACAAAATATATATCCTCTGTATTTAATTAAGTCACAAACATATGACAAGACAATAACTCACCAATTCAATCTTTGGATATGATCTACGGCCCATGTTACACAAAAACACCTACCAGAGACCCATCCAAGAAAGGTTTCCAAATGGCTGGCACAAAAGGCGTCTAATACCTAAATGCCAATAATTTTAGCATAACAAATGTAACAGTTATGGTCCTTTCTTTACAAAGCAGGTGGGTTGATACATGTAGTAAATCCTTACTTATTAGCTGCCATGCCATCATGGGTTGTCCCATTCTTTCACAAATATTTTCAAGTATATTGTGGACCTTAACCTTATGACTCCTGCATTTTCTCATCCCTATATAAAGCTTACCACAAGTTTCACCCAGTTCGTATAGGCAAAGGGGTGAGTTTTTTTCAAAGCTTTAATATCTATTTTTCATAGGTAATGGCATATTGAAGAGACAAGTTAATTGAAACTTTGACAACTTACCTAACGTGTCACAGTCTGGCCCTGACCGACATATATCTTCCCTGCAAAAAGACAGATACAAAGTAAATATTTAATCATCAAATAAAACAAGTTTACATGTTGTAAGTTCTGAGGATTCATTCCCTTCGCACAAAGAGAGTATGTCATCAGTATTTAACACATACTTCATTTTGCATAAAACATAGTGAAAACCTTGAATTGTCTTGTCAATAGTTTTTTCATTCATGAATCTTCGCATCACAATGTCATGTGTGTATATATATCTTACATATCATTCGTTTTTATGTAAAAAAGAAAACTGCTTCATTTAAACAATATACCCATTTTAGACCACTAGACAACAACAGACACTGCCAAATTCATCTTTATTTTTAGAATTAGAATTAGAATTCATTGTTCTATCGTACGAATGGAAAGATATAAGATATCAACTTCCCTAAGACATCGCTTTTGATATTATGGGGATACAAATTCAGGGGGGGGGGGGGCATTTCACAAAACTTGCCATCAGTGACAAATGACAGTTTTTGTTATAAGCTACTGAAACCCTTGCTTCTGATTGGTTATCAGCAGATCTGTCACTGATCTTTGTCATTTGTCATTGAAAAAAGGCTTTGTGAAATGGGTCCCAGGTTATACTATTCATTTCATTAATATGAAGCTGTCTTCTGGAATCTTGTAAACATGGCTACGTGACACAAGCCATGGTCTTTAATTCTTCATACACACACAAACACACACCCACAAAAATCCCCACACAACATGAGTACATCCTTCAAAATGAAAAAAAAGTGGGAACGGAGCGATAGGGACATGTGTGATCTGTGGAGGGGCCTGTCACCGTGACACTTTTCCACCGCTCAATCTGGGTCAGGCTGAAATCCTGGAGCATTCTTGTTGGGGGTAGTTAGCATGCCACGACCAGGTTGGCCAGCTCAAACTAGCCTAGCCAAGTTTATTTGGGTTGCTCCCTAAATCATATATCATGCCAGCAACCAACCAGTGGTAGACCACAGTTTACTTGGGAGGATTCCTCAGGAATTTAAAGGGGCCGTGGTGATCGGTGGAGGTGCCATGTGATAAATGCAGAATTTTAAGACTGGCATGGCAATTCTTCCACATCTTATGAAGATGTATTTGTAGATGCATTGTACACATTCACTTGAAGCCATGATTATATGTGAAGAGAGTATTGTGACTGTGTTTGCTTAGTGAGTAAGCGCATAACCTTTTCACCCTGTCATTTCAAATGCTAACAGTAAAAATGTAAATAATGGAAATATTGAGCCCCCCCCCCCTATTTTCATTTCACCATGTTTGAGAGATCGCTCCACAGTCAACTGATACATTGATAACCCAAGTGGTTTTATACCTATATTACCATCACAGAGTTTTTAAATAGAAATTGATATCTCAAGATTTTACAGGTTGCTCTCTGAAATTCTCCAAATTGCATAAATATCAAACAAAACCACATGTTTTTAACACAAGGTTTGGTTTTTCTTTTAGAATGGAAATAAAGATCAACCAGTGGTGCTAATTTGCTAACCGCAAGTTTCCCAGTGCCCGCTGAGAGTTCAATTACTTCATTCTGATGGGTCAACTTTTGAAGGTCAATAAGCAGGGCGGGCCTAAAATGAGCAGACTCCTCATTTCCTAGTTTACCTCCCTGTCTTAATCACTTAGATAGAAAATAAACTCAGGATTGTCAGAATTGTAAGCTGCAAAAAAACAGTGTTTCTCTCTTGGGGAGCAATCACTTTTTTTTGGGGGGGGGGGGTACTAGATGCATTATGTTAAAAGTAAAGCAGACTGATTGCTTGATTTACAGAATTGTAATTTACAAGTGTAATGTGAAAATGTGAAAATATCAAAGCATACAAATAAATAAAGTTGTTAATACTGCAGATTTCGTCTCTGGCTTAACGAACCGATATATCTCGTGTACTTCATTTCATTTCAAAGCTTACGCGCCTATTTCGATTCTTGGAAACTAGCAACAATATGCCCTGAGATACCTTTTTCTTCAAGGATTTCCTAAAGAATGGGGCCACAATGTTGCAAACTTTAAACAAAAACAAACCCATCTCTCAGAGATATCATCAATATTTCCTCGGACCACTCCAATCCAGGGTTACCTTTAAACTGAAGGTAAATTTCGATAGCATAAGAAAACAACATCATGGCATGTTTTGGATGCTACTAGTAAAGTAGATAGAGCTCAATGGATAGAAAACATAACATGAGGAGGCAAGTCCGCTGGCTTTGATGCGAAGTGACTTTGAGTGAGGTTGAGCTCTTCGCCGATAGACTAGATCCCGCTGAGAGCATTACAGCAGCTGTATTCTGCACCTAATCACAGGAATGTGGGGTGAGGTAAAGTCCCACACATTGCTTTACATGTCGGTAGTAATGTAACATTGGCATGACCTCACAAGGTGCCAATTACATGCTGAGAATGTTGCGCATTTTGAGGGAAGTAATCTGCTCCCACCGTTTCCGATAGTACCAAGAGAGACAGACAGACTTTACTTCACAGAGCATTGCAAAGTACTTCTCCCCTTTGAAAGATAACAACATGCTTGTAGATACTGATTTGAAATGTAAATATATACCTTTCTCTCAACAACTGTTTATTTAGGAAATCTAGAGCCTATAACAAATTCTTTGGTAAACATACATTGCTCATGAATTTCATATTTAAGTAAACAAGAATGTTCAGACTCACTATGACTATGATTATTCACTCCCATGCATGTGTGAACTTTGAAGCATTCATGAATGTGTATAAAATACAAGTTTATGTGATGTGCATTCTTTTATTTGATGTAAAATGTTGAATGTAGTTTCAAACTTTCATATGTACTGAATTCCCCACTCAATGACGATATTCTAACAGAAAACTCATCCACCTACGCCTCCAGTTCCTTGTATCTCTCTAATGATGCACTAACAAGAAGGCTGATCAATTTATCTAAGAGTTCACAGAGTTCATACCACTAATTACGTCAATATATCAACCACACTGTCTTTTTCTATATCCTCCATGTACCTCAGACATTATTCCACCTGACACGCAGTGTCTGGATTATCGTTGTCATGTACTTTGTGGGTTAACACTAACTGATTTTCCTGTTGACAACCTGGAAGAGCACTTTCCTACAATCGTCTGCCTCATGTATACTCCGCACTGATACAGAACGGAGCATGTTGCTCCCTCTAAAAGGCAATTAATGTTTTTTTAATGATTCAAGTTTTACTAGAGTGCTAGAATCACCAAGAAATGTCTTCAGGCTGAATCTGCATGTTTCCTTTTTTAACGCCAATAAGAGTAGGTACGTGTACTATGACAATAATGTTTCTTTGCAAATCTTGTGCCATGAACAAGCAATAATAATAATATAATATTCCGCTTTTTATAGCGCCCAATACATCGATCCAACGATGTGCCTAAGCACTTTACAGATATATTATTACCCCAGTCATCGGATTCAGGCTTACCCGCACACAATGTATGCACATTTTCCACTCCCTGGGGAGCATTCCAGCCAGTCGCCATTTTACAAGCGCACACTTGCAAGTTGGCCGAAGAATAGAGTTTACTTGTTGGTGGTGACACTTTTCAATTCCACTCCTCTAGAGCTCTGGATTTCTCTATGTTCTTTTAAGCCTTGTAGTAGGAGTCTTACCATAATCATGATAAATATCCAAGTGGTATTAATGATAATATAGACATTACATTTAACCCGCTCCTGTTCTGGAAACAGTTTTTAGTGCCACTAAAAATAGAGACGTAATAATGGCAAAGTCTGCTCTGAGCACACATGCCTTACAAAAGAGAACCCTATCTTTCTCATAACAAAGACATAATACAGAGCCATTATCCTCCATATTATCCCATTATAGTATAAAGGTTGCCATGCACAACTATCACTACAACAGCAGATTTTCTTCCATTTGAGAAGCTTCGGGTATCATCAGGAGAGATGCGCTCCACAAAGATTTCCTTCTTCGACTCTCTTCCTGTCTCCAGACCCTAAATCTCCTGCTAAATGAAGATAAACATCTTACCAGCGAAGGTCCGAGTTAAGGAATCAGAGCTCAGGGATGTGGGGAACATAATGAGTATCTTTCAGCTGGAGGATCTTAAGAGGGCATGCCCTTGTCTTCAGACTGCTAACAATCTTTAACATATGCGTCTGGGATGGAGGAGATCACTGCTGAATCAGAGCAAATCTTCACATTTGTGACCTGCCGTCCTACAAATCACCAATAGATTGTGTACAGGGTTATTCTTTATCAGCTTTATTTAGTACAGGGGCCAGTTTCTAAAAACCGTGATAAGCCTGAGTTTGTGGACATCCCATAGGAAGGCGTGTTAATTCTGTAATTCATGATACTATGGGATGTCCAAGAAGTTACACTTATGACGATTTCGAAACGGCCCCCAGATGGATAGCATTATAATACTACTGCTCTTTGTGAAAAAACTATTGAATAAACTTGATTGATTGATATAAGCATAGGCAAGTTTATTCAATTTGTAAGTAAAATGAAGATAAATAGAGATGATGATCAATTGTATTGATGGGCTGATCTGGCCTGTGACTAATTGATTGATTGGCCAAATGATAGACTGGTCCAGTTATTGCTCAATCAATCAATAATTTCCTATTGCTTTATTTATTTGATTGAATGATTCATTCATTCATTCAATAATTGTTCACCTATTGGACTGAGTAATACAATTAAAAACAGATTATCTGTAACAAAAGAAATTGCACAAATAGACACAAAATAGCATGTCAGAAATTTCAGAATCGTCATTATAAAATTATGAGGTTCTGCTTCTGTACATTCATCATAATTTCCCTCTCTATATAAGTTTATCTGCAAAAGAAAACATTTGATATACTTTGCAATTGATTCCAACATCCTCTTATCTGGATAGTGACACTAACTGACTAATAAGGTTGAATAATTGGATCAGGCTGGGAAAATGATATCATGGATTCTCCTCACAAACTTACTTCCTATCTATGGTATCCTTTTACCTATGTTCCAAGGGCTCCAGGCTAAGTACTACTCACAAGTGCCAGGAACTTCCTCCAAAATATTTTGAAGGAAAACGCTGGGTTCACACTGGGCCTTTCCTAACGCATGCTATACATCATAACATTGAACGTACCATAGCATCTTACCTAAACATGACAATTAACTTATACCATAGAGCAGTTTGGGATATAGGGTATAGACCTATTTACTGCGACTGTGTAGCCTAATGCCCAATATTTGGGGATTGCCAAAATTTAACACATGTGCTTGACTGACAAGAGAATGATGTTTAATGTATCAGCACATTCAATAGATCACCCGTGCTAAGAATGGGAGCAGTAGGAATTGTGAAAGAATATAATCACACTTAAAAGCTCATAACAGATTCATAACTCGTCTAGTCCTTCCTAAATTCCTACATGTAGGCCTACAGAGATGACTCAATTGCAAGCTGGTGTAAAAAATGGGGTCTGAGACACAATACCAGAAATCCAACGTCACTTAACACTTAAGAAATAACAGGATACCAGAAGGTATTAATGTCCATGGGAGTAATGCGATAATAGAGTCAAGCCATCATCAGATTAACATAAGATTCAGAGAAGTCATCACAGGAAGATTCTTTGATACCTCTTTTACAGACCTTGTAACAAATCATCTCCCCTTCGGGGCACGCAGGTCTAGAAATTAATTGAGTGAAAAACACCATTTGGTTTGACTTTCTAAGCATAATTACACCATTCTATTCCAATTTAATGTGCTCAGTTACATGAAATCAGAGCTCAGGAATGACTTCATCCAAACATAAATCAAATTAAATTTCATTTAACCCTCTCCAATTCATTGTTGTAGGTAATGTTGGGATGATCTTTCACAACTTTACAACAATAGGCCTTTATGTGGATAAGTATAAAGTATTGCCTGCTGGTAGGTATGCAAAGTTCTGAAATTTAATTCTGGCAGCAATAACATGAGGATTACTAAGCTTATTGCCTAAATAGAGTTAATCTTATGACTCCCTGGACACTTGTGATTAGAGTCCCTAAATCATGACAAATATCACAATTGCTTCTTTTATGGAATGTGTTAAAAGTCCATCCTTATTTTTTCAACTTTTATACCATCATCTAGAATACCATAATCACTCTGTTACCCCGGTCCGGGGGTAATGATATAAATTCTGAAAAGAAATGAAGAGGCTGGTCAGAATAGGTGTTTACTGTGTAGCATCATGTATAGAACTCGTCTTTAATAACACAAGGTATAAACACGCAATAACATATTTCAATAATGAGACTAATTATAAGTAATACGGATTAAATGTAAATATGAACACAGCTAACTCTAAATTCATAAACAACATTGGCATAGGCATCTGACTGCTTAACTTCCAATCTGAACACGGCTAACTGTAATTATAGACCAAGGTGGACCAGCTAAAAGTCGTTTGTGTCATTTTACACAATAACCCAACTTTCTCTAATTCCCGGCCTGTCTATATAGTCGCACTACCCTAAAATCCTTTTCTGAAATAATACAAATTTACTTTCTCAATTCTAGCAAAACTCTTCTCTATATGCAGTGACAAAAGTATAATAAAAGATACAAGGAATATATTCTAACAAAATCACACTCAATCTTCAAATATGATATTAACAATCAAAGAGGAAAACCAGAAATGAGAGGGAGTAAAAGAGAGAGACATGAGAGACAGAGAAAGAGATAGAGAGATAGAAACTGCAAATTCATAACTAACTCATTTATCAAAGACCTGAAACTTGAACTATGAACCCAAATTCTCACTTTTCTACGATATTCCCTCATTTCTCCAGTTGGTGGACTACCACTGACCAAAAGTCATAAGTCATAACATGTCACCAGTTATCTCTGATAAAGACCAGAGAACTTCTCCCAATGTACAGACTATTGAATTGGTATCAGGATTAACTTTACTACTACTCTTTTTGCTCTGCTGGTATAGTGGGGTATGAACTAGTCACTATACATATCGCGTTAAACATACACTCATTATGAGGTGTGTTCACACTAGTTGGTTTAACCTGACTTAGTATGAATATCTACCGATTTACTCCTTCTACTACATACTAATACAACCATAATATCATCTAAATGCTTCATAAACATAACTAACACCATACAATAGATACATGTCCCGTAGATACATAGGTTAAGCCTGCATCTCTCAACGATAAGTCTGGTTTTATAAAATACACTTAATTGGTTCTAATATCACTAATAACATTCACTTCATCATTAAACAATCAGGAGTTGCACCACAACAATGTAATATACGAATTGAACAATAATAATTAACTTAAAACAGACAGAAACGAAAGAGATTGAAACTTGTATTTTCTTACCTGAAAAGAAATGAAGAGGCTGGTCAGAATAGGTGTTTACTGTGTAGCATCATGTATAGAACTGATGCTATCAGGCAGGAACCACTGACATGACCAACGCCTTCGATTTAGTTTCATTTTTGGAAGAGGGCACAATATGGGTCACCTCTTCTTGGAAACAGGAGTTGGGTTTCTGCACCATTGCAGCAAGCAGTCAAGAGTGTGCAAACTTTTTAAGATACTGGTGTGTAAAATATGTGACAATAATAACAAGATACATATATACAAAATTTTGAGGGAGGCCTATTTTCCAGGGCGTTACACCCATCCCTCCAAAAACAAATGTCATCTTCGACATTTCCACAAGATATCAATTCTATATTAAACATTTGTTAAACTAAGCTAATCATCCAGATTCTACCTAAACAATACAACAATAACATGAGACGTAACAAGCAACAACTCAAATCTCTAATATATATACAGTGGATCGATGAATCGCATGAAAAGACAAAACAAGTCAAAGTCAAACTGACATAACCGATCCATTTCTAGCCAAGAATAGCAAAAAGCGTTGCTCAAGCCACCCATAGACGATGATATGTAAAACATATCCTATGTGAATCGCATAAATTTTGTGCTAGGCAAGAGCCTATATATGCGTCTCAATGGCGCATTTGAGAAACTACACTACCAGCAGGCGCGCGTTCCTGCCGGAGTATAACTTCCGATCCGTAAGATCCATGCACAATTTAATACGATTCACCATGAAACAAAAGGCACTGGAGGGTAATAACCAATAATGCATTCACTTTATTAGCCCTTGGCTACAAGGAATGACCACACTTCCAACAGTGGCATCCATTATCTCATCTACCCTTCCCTTTCCTTACAATAACATAACGTAACATAGCATAACCACTAGAGTGAATATTCACTCCGAGTTTCTGGCATTATATCCTTCTTAACTCTACGATCTAATTTCGCTCCGAGTTTCCCAAAATACATTCATTATCACTGAATTAAACTATACACAGAACTGTAAATACTGTGACCATTGTGGCCCAGGAAAGTGTCCATTCGTATACATGGGCATGGGCATTGGCATGAACATTGTAGGTATATTTGTTTGGGATGGAGACGGTTGGAACACTGGGGCACCTGTGAACGGCAAACCAGAGTTATTTGACATGTTGCTGAAAGCGGTTCCAAGGTCATGTGGGTTTGTGGCGGGAGCTGAAAGTGGTCCTACGGCACCCTGACACGTGGAAATTCCACTGACATCGTGCTGCATGCACAGTGGATCCGGTGTGCCAGGGCCATGATATGTAAATTGGTTTGGCGGTCGTCGCTCCCGATGGGGCGTATGTTTATAGGTTCGATATCATCAGAAGAATCAGGCTGGTCGGTTGGGTCAGGTAATGCTGGTACCGACGAGTCCCTTGGCCTTGTATTCTCCATTACCTGTTGGGTTTGGGTCTGGGATGCTGGACTAGTTGGGGCTGTGCTTCCCATGTCTTGTCTTTGCGTGATCCCTGGGTTTACAGTAGCGTCTAGGTGTACTTGAGTATCTGCCTCTCTTTCCTGAAGATCTTGCCGTGCAGCCTGGCGGCGACGGAATTCCGTCAAATACATTTCCTCCTCGTCATCTGAGCTATCCACTGGCCGATTCTGCAGATGAGAGGGTGGCTGTTGCTGATCCGTCTGTGGTTGCGTTCGTGCCTTTCTGCTAGTCCTTTGTGCTAAAGTGGGTATAGACTGATCTGGGACCAGCGAGTCACATGGGAATAGCAGATTGCGATGTAGCGTCCGCTCTCTGCCCTTGCCATCCTCTGAATGAACCACATATACTGGAAGTTCCCCCTTTCTCGCTTTTACAACGTAGATCTGGTCTTCATAGTATGAACGCAGTTTTCCTGGACCAGCCCTAGGGGTACAATCTTTGACTAGAACCCTGTCTCCTGGCATCAAAACCGTGCTTGCTGCCTTCTGGTCGTACCGTCGTTTTCCCTTTTCTGCAGATTGGCGGGCTGCTCGCCCGCTAATTCATACGCTTCCTTCAATCTGTCCTTCCATTTGGCCACGTACTCCGGCATATTCCTCGGCTGTTGCTTCTGGTTGAGGGAGATACCAAAAGCTAGGTCGATCGGGAGCCTTGCCGAGTGCCCAAATAGGAGATAGTGTGGAGAGTATCCTGTTGTGTCGTGCTTGGTGTTGTTGTAGGCATGGACTACTTTGTTGAGATGTTGCTTCCAATCGTACTTCTGTTCCTCGGTTAGGGTTCGCAGCATCGACAGGAGAGTCCTGTTGAAACGCTCAACCTGGCCATTTCCTTGTGGGTGATAGGGGGTAGTGCGTGAATGGGTGACACCGGATAGCTGTTGTAATCTCGTGAACAGCTGATTCTCGAACTCGCGTCCCTGATCATGATGAAGGCGTCTCGGGTAGCCAAATTTCAAAACAAAGTCGTTGAAGACCTTGTCTGCCGCAGTCCGACCGGATTTGTTGGTAGTGGGATATGCTTGTGCGAATCGGGTGAAATGGTCCATTACGACCAGGATGTACTCATATCCTCCACGACTACGTTCTAGATGAAGAAAGTCAATGCTCACCAGTTCGAAAGGCTCTGCTGTTGCGATAGGAATGAGGGGGGCCCTGTTGGGTTTCGATGGTTTCTTCTGTTTGATGCACTGGCATTGGGTGGTGACGTATGTGTTAATTGTGCTCTCCATGTGGGGCCAGTAAAACCTATCCCTCGCCAACTCTACCGTCCGCTCTGATCCTAGATGTCCCATCTTGTTGTGGAGCTCCTCGCAAACGAAGGTCCACCACTTCCTTGGAAGGACTAGCTGTGTTTTTGTTTTGGTTACACGACGGAGGATTCCATCATCTCCGACCTCTAGCCTTTTCCACTCGTGCATGATGGACTTGGTACCTTGCGTCTCATGCTCCCGCTCTTGCTTCTTTGGCCATCTTCCCTTAGCTTGGTATTTCAAAATAGGGGCAATGTCTGTGTCCTCCTGCTGGGCTATTTTAACATCCTGCAAGGAGAATAACTGAGTACATCCTAATGAAGTGTCGGCCATGTCATCTTCCACAGCTGGATCCACCACCAAGGAATGTACAACAGCAAAATCATCATACGACTGGTAGCGGATTCCCTGGAGGGTGGCAGTCATGACATCGGGAGATCTCCTCACTGTACTCTGCAGCTAGATTGCTGTTCTCCAATGGCATACGTGATAGAGCATCAGCATCCCCATTTGCTCTTCCCGGTCTATAGCGGATGGAGAAATTGAAATCTGCTAGTTCCCCAATCCACCTATGACCAGTAGCATTCAATTTTGCAGTACTCAACACATATGTGAGGGGGTTGTTATCCGTGAATACCACAAATGACTTTGCGTATTGGAGGTAACTTCGAATTGGTCGGTGATGCTCCATTTAAGGGCCAAGAATTCCAACTTCCCCGAATGTAGATGGTAATTCCTCTCGGCTGGTGTCAGGGTTCGTGAACCATAGGCGATGACTCGTAACTTCCCATCCTTTTCTTGATACAACACCGCTCCGAGCCCATCCTGGGAGGCATCTGTGTGCAGCACGAATGGAAGATTGAAGTTAGGATATGCCATTACTGGTGGGTTACTTAGCTCATCGATGAATTCATTTATGATTGCCTGGTGGGTAGGTAACCACGTAACTGGGGCATTCGATGGAGCTTGACCTCCTGACTTCTTTGGCTTGGCCATCCTGGTCCTTTTCTTGACTTCTCCTCCTGTGTCCTGTGCTTGTAGAAGCTGGTAAAGCGGCCTGGCTCTCTTTGCGTAATTCTTGAGGTACCGTCTGTAATAGCCTGTCAGCCCAAGCAGCTTCCGTACTTCTCCAATTGTCTTTGGTGTCTTTTCTTTAAGTGACTGAAGTGCAGCCGTTTCTTCTTGGTCTGGTCTGTATCCATCGGCTGTGACTATACGTCCCAGATATTTCACCTTCTTTTGGAAAATGTGACACTTGGCTGGCTTCAGTTTCACTCCATGTTGTTGCAGCCGTTGAAACACTGTTCTCAGATTGGCAACATGTTCTCCGAAAGTCTTGCTATAGACGATAATGTCGTCAAGATACACCTCGCATATCACATGGTTCAGGCCATCTAAGATGTTCTCCATGCACCTCTGATAGGCAGCAGGGGCATTTCTGAGACCAAAGGGAATTCTAACCCACTCATGCAGTCCCCAAGGTGTGACGAAGGCTGTAAGTGGTCTGCTCTCTTCGGTCATAAACCCTTGGTGGTATGCTTTCCCTTGGTCGAGAGTGCTGAACCACAAGTTCCCTGCTAGACCATCTAAGACGTCTTGCATGCGTGGTATGGGTTGCCGGTCTGGTATTGTTTTGCTGTTGAGCCCCCTATAGTCGACACAGAGGCGAAGGCCACCATCTTTCTTCCGAACACAGACTACAGGGGATGCGTAAGGAGACTCGATTTCACAATCCACCCTCTTTCAATCAGATCCTGTAAGTAGGTTCGCACCTCCTGGTATAATGGGCGGGGGATGGATTGGTAAGTTCGCTGTACAGGTATGTCGTCTGTCAATCTTATCTTCATTTGGAGGTCACGAATGCAGCCCATGTCATGTTCTCCAGTAGAAAAAGCTCCTGCTTCCTGTTTCATGAGGTCCTCTGCTGCAACCCTTTGCTCTGGAGTCAGCTGGCTGAAGTCGAAGGTATTGTTTTTCTTCTGTTCTTCTTCAGTTGAGACTGCAGATACTGTCACCTTTTGCGCTTCTGTTTCGACATCTTCTTCGTTTATGTTTTCAGGGAGAATTGTCCTTATCTGCTCTAACCTCCCAAGGGAGGTGTAGCGGGGTAGGATGGTGTCCTTCCCTGAATGGTTGTGGATGGGTAGCTGGATGCAGCATGAGCTCCCAGGACTTAGCTGAACCAGGCAAGCTTCCAATTCGAGGCCCTCTGGCCATCCTATATGCCTGTCTGGTTCAAAGAGGACAGTGGTTTCCTCTCTTACTGGTCCTGGTCGTGCGCGGACATCTAACATCCAACTCTTATTGGCTGGTATTCGCTCTTGTTGTCGACCAACTCTTACGTGGCAAACATCGCTGGGGATGTCTGCCTTAAGGAGGTTCACCAGCTTCGGGATGTCTTGTTTGTGTTCTTGAAGGGAAGTCGCGAGGGCTTGGCATATTCCTTGGAGACTTTGGGAGTTCCTCACAATTTCCCCGATAACGTTAGTACCGATAATTGGTTCATAGATGTCCTCCTCGGTGACCAAAAATGGCACTTGACACCTATAGGATGGTCCTCCTTGGGTCTCCAGATCAAACTGGACATCAATCCAGCCAATGTAGGGCATTTCCGACTTATTTGCTGCCTTCAATGTCAAGTTTTTGGGCACAAGCTCCTTGACATCCCTCAAGGGTACATCTGGAAGAATATGTTTCCTGAATTCCTCTGACATCACCGACACCTGCGCCCCAGTATCCCACAATGCCTCAATTTTGTGCCCATTTAGCAAGCACTTAATAGTGCATCTTTCCCCAACCAACTTTATCAACTTGTGTAATTGTCGAGGGAGACATGCACCACTGTTGCCCGATATCCCATTTACACTACGATTTGGACACTTACCTGTACTAAGGGACCCCTTGCTGTCACGACGAGCTACACCCGATCCCCTTGGTGAGCTCGGAGTCGTTTCGGCTGGTCTCTTGAAGCCGACATCCTCGAGAGAAGTGGTTGTCCGCCCCACAACGGTAGCAATGCCGACAGCTGTCACCCTCTCCTTGCTTGCGGCATCGATCGCACCCTCTGGGCCTCCGTTGCATCATGGGCGGTCTGGTGGGCGGTTGCGTGGCTCTCCCCTGTAGGTCTGCTACGCGTGCCTTCAGCTCCGCAATCTGTGCAGCTAGTCCTGCGGCGTCACCCTCCTTCCTTGGTTTTTCCCTCGGCGGGGTCGTTGGAGTCTGTCTGTCAGGTGTTTCTGCGACTGAAGCTACTCGTATGGTAGGTTTAGCATGAGACTTTAGGTGGCGCTTCTCCTCCAACGACGCAGCTACATTTAGTCTCTCCAGGAGGATTTCATCAGGAATTGCAGACTGTAGAGAAGGCTTAAGGTCATGTCGAATATTGTCATTTGTAAGTCCTGTTATTACTGCATGCAGGAACATGTCCTGCACCAGGGCGGGTCATACTTCAGTCCATGCGAAGCCTGTCCTGAAGCGCGAATGATCCTCTGTCTCAGATCCAGGGCTCGCATGACAAATCCTTGGGGTGTTTCACCTTTACCCTGGACCAGTTGCGACAGCTCTTGGTAAAGGTCCGTTGCCTCCTTCTCTTGGTAGTGTGATTTCAGGACAGTTTTCAGGGACGTCAAGGTCAAATTGGAGTGGTTTTCCAGGTAGGAACGCAAACGAAGTCCTGGGTTGATTGCCCTCAAGACGGCTTCTACCACCTCCGCCTCCTCATACCCTCTCCCGAGAGCTGCCTCTATTTGATGGTTTAGGCTAGAATAACTCAAGCGGTCCTTTTGGTGTGCATCCCCAACCTGTCCGCTGATCCTTAGTTCTTTTCTATATGCCGCTGGAATTAGGGGGGGACATGCCGATATAGGTTTCAGTTCGGGGGGGTTTACTGTGTCGTGGTCCTTGATGTCTTGCTGTTTCTCATCTGATGTGTTAGCCTGTTTATCTGTGTCGTCCACCTGGATAGCGTCCATGGTCCCACCAAGCACTTCTAAACTCTGTTTAAGTGCTTGTAGATTAATTTGGGCACCCTCTTCTGCTACCTTTTCTGCCAGTTTATCCTGCAAAATCCTGGTAAGTGACCTTCGCTGCTTACCCTCACTTTGCTCCGTTGGTAAGTCAAAGCACTCACAAGCATCCAGTAGCTGGTCCCATGACAAACCGAACAGGATTCTCTCGATCTCAAACTGGAGGTCCTCAATGGTCCCCATGACTACAATTGGTTGTGTTTCCTAATTAATTGTTGACTGTTGGTCTTGCTTCAACCCTGTAACACACCAATTGCCGTCCTCTACCACCGGTCAATCAGTTATCGATGTCGGTTCATCTGCCAGCACACCTCTCTACTGGTGCAGTGTCATCCCAGTTCTCGTCGGACAGCAAAAGTAATTTGCCGTCCTGGCAGGGTCGCCAAAATGTTACCCCGGTCCGGGGGTAATGATATAAATTCTGAAAAGAAATGAAGAGGCTGGTCAGAATAGGTGTTTACTGTGTAGCATCATGTATAGAACTCGTCTTTAATAACACAAGGTATAAACATGCAATAACATATTTCAATAATGAGACTAATTATAAGTAATACGGATTAAATGTAAATATGAACACAGCTAACTCTAAATTCATAAACAACATTGGCATAGGCATCTGACTGCTTAACTTCCAATCTGAACACGGCTAACTGTAATTATAGACCAAGGTGGACCAGCTAAAAGTCGTTTGTGTCATTTTACACAATAACCCAACTTTCTCTAATTCCCGGCCTGTCTATATAGTCGCACTACCCTAAAATCCTTTTCTGAAATAATACAAATTTACTTTCTCAATTCTAGCAAAACTCTTCTCTATATGCAGTGACAAAAGTATAATAAAAGATACAAGGAATATATTCTAACAAAATCACACTCAATCTTCAAATATGATATTAACAATCAAAGAGGAAAACCAGAAATGAGAGGGAGTAAAAGAGAGAGACATGAGAGACAGAGAAAGAGATAGAGATAGAAACTGCAAATTCATAACTAACTCATTTATCAAAGACCTGAAACTTGAACTATGAACCCAAATTCTCACTTTTCTACGATATTCCCTCATTTCTCCAGTTGGTGGACTACCACTGACCAAAAGTCATAAGTCATAACATGTCACCAGTTATCTCTGATAAAGACCAGAGAACTTCTCCCAATGTACAGACTATTGAATTGGTATCAGGATTAACTTTACTACTACTCTTTTGCTCTGCTGGTATAGTGGGGTATGAACTAGTCACTATACATATCGCGTTAAACATACACTCATTATGAGGTGTGTTCACACTAGTTGGTTTAACCTGACTTAGTATGAATATCTACCGATTTACTCCTTCTACTACATACTAATACAACCATAATATCATCTAAATGCTTCATAAACATAACTAACACCATACAATAGATACATGTCCCGTAGATACATAGGTTAAGCCTGCATCTCTCAACGATAAGTCTGGTTTTATAAAATACACTTAATTGGTTCTAATATCACTAATAACATTCACTTCATCATTAAACAATCAGGAGTTGCACCACAACAATGTAATATACGAATTAAACAATAATAATTAACTTAAAACAGACAGAAACGAAAGAGATTGAAACTTGTATTTTCTTACCTGAAAAGAAATGAAGAGGCTGGTCAGAATAGGTGTTTACTGTGTAGCATCATGTATAGAACTGATGCTATCAGGCAGGAACCACTGACATGACCAACGCCTTCGATTTAGTTTCATTTTTGGAAGAGGGCACAATATGGGTCACCTCTTCTTGGAAACAGGAGTTGGGTTTCTGCACCATTGCAGCAAGCAGTCAAGAGTGTGCAAACTTTTTAAGATACTGGTGTGTAAAATATGTGACAATAATAACAAGATACATATATACAAAATTTTGAGGGAGGCCTATTTTCCAGGGCGTTACACCTCTGTCCCTTTCTTTCTTGTTTTCTTTCTTTCTTTTTCTCTCCCCCCTCTCTCTCTCTCTCTCTCTCTATCTCTATCTAACTTGTCTCATTTCTGTATATGCTATTCACTTTATGTGTAGTAATTTTAAAACGATCTCACAAGAAAGTCATGGCATATTATGCTGGCTAAACCACACCTAAAAGTCACTATCATCCCATCAATTCCCTCATGCTAATGATGTATGGGGTTAAGAGAAACAGAACAGGTGCATCATGAGTTGGATGACCTAATATTCAAATCTGTCTCCAGAAACCTAATCTCACAGCTCGCAAAGTTTTTCCTTTTCTTCCTTTCTGCAAGTGACCCTTCCCAAGTTTCATCTCCAATTTTCCGCTCTCCACAGGCCTCTTCCTATACCCTCTCTCCCTTCCTCCTCCAAAGCGTCCAGGACTGACTGCCAGTTTGCGTAGTGCCTGGATAATTTTCAGCCAAATATCACAGGGAAAGTTCCTCCATATTTTTGTGTTTCAACTTATTACTCATTTTTAGGGGACCTAGCTATCACAGAATGACACAATTTCTACAGCAATCGAAGATCAAATTTTCAAGAGAATACATTTACCCAGATTTTTAACTGATAAGTTTGCCTCACAGTCAAATAAATCTCCCATTGATGAGCTGGATGTACATTTCCCTTGAACACAACCACTCTATGATATTGATATATCAATTTAATAGAAATCTACATTTTAGGCAAGAATATATCATCATGATATATCTCCTATACCTAAAGTCAAATTCAAAAGATCAATAAGATCATCAGTACAACACTGGGAAGATTCTAATTTCTGAGAGAAAGATGCAAGAGACCAAGTATGGGTAGTCAAAAGGGTCAGCTAGCAAAGCCTTCAGCCATGGCTAAACATCCTTTCGTCTTTCAACTATTCACCAGACATGTAGGTCTTTCATGTCACTGTCATGATATCAGCACAAAATTTCAAGAGCTCTCAATCTCGTTTACCAGGCATGATCCTATAAAAATGCATGTAGGTAATGAGAAGAAGCCAGGGGGGAAGGGGCATGGACGTTTAAAAAGTGCAACTCCTCCCTCTTACCTTCTACAATATTCTAGCAACACCCTGAAGATGTCTGGAATTTCATGACAATTTTTTGTCAGTATTCAGTCATGTCACATCATTAGGTAAATTTCTGTCCACACAACACCATGAAGTAGAACTCCTGTCTAGACCTCATGCAAGAACTAACGCTAATCGTCTGTCTTAAGGTAAGATCAGCTGGTGAAATATTATTAACTCTCAGGAGTTGGAGGTACCATTAAAGATTTTAACTTAAAAGTGAAAGGGGATTAAGTTATGATTAAATCTAAAAAGTATGCTTCAAATGCATAGGCCTACTGGAGTCTGGACGGTTTCTGGAAAAAAAACAATAATCATAATTTGTGTCACCAGCGAAGCTTGCTTTTCATTTCTGTGATTACTAAATCTGTATGGCAAAGGCGAATAAATGTAGCTGGCATTGATTATCAACCAATATTTTGAAAGAACATTTCACTCTGCATTAAGGTTGTTACTTTGTTTTGTTTTTTGTTTTTTGTTTTCTTTTCTTTTTTCATTCTTTTCTCTTCTTTTTGATCATGTTGCCTGGATGAATTTGATTTATCTTATCTTCCCGAAAACCTAAATTGTCCTTTAAGCATCAATCATGATAATACAAGAGAAGATAAGTGGGCATTGACATTTTAAGATAAACGATGTGAACTGCATTGCATTAGAAAGCACATTCAGGCTTCCCATCTATCACTCCCCCAACTTCGAAATTGACAATTTGTACAGAATAAACATACCTAGTTTAAAGATAATGAATTATCATTTAGGGTTGAATTAATGATTGCTTTTGCCTTGCCTCATGGTAATATCTACAGCACTTCCATCAATAAAAGTAACAAACAAATTTAGACAGACAATAGACAATCAATTAAGAAAGCAGATCACTGCGGAGTCACAATTTCCTCTCAATCATCACAAGGCAATGATTAATTTAGTGTTTAAATTAGACAAGGTTATACATGATGACTGGGACCTGCCGATGGTCAAACCATGCTTTTAAAAAATAAAGTTGAGTACAGGTCGTGCAATTACATCGTGAAGGAAACTGTCAGGAAGCAATTGGAAAAGATTGATTATGCCAAACATAGGTTTTGGAACGAGTCTTGCTGAAAATCACGGGCGAATGCAAGCAGAAATGGGTATATGGGGCTACACAGACATGTAGCATGAATGATTGGTCCAAATTGTCATACTTTTATGCCATATTTTGAATATGAGGGCATTTGAGGAACAATACTTTCCAGGGTATATTTTTATTATCATATTCTTCAAAAGTGACAAACAAATAATAAGAAGGCTCTCAATTTTTTTATTTTTTTAAAAACCAGAACTATCCGATCTCTTTAAAATACCTGATAATGGTATCATCACTATAATAACCACTCATAGTAGAGCTTGGCATTGTAGCTGAGGTTACTAGCATCATAACGAGCCTAAAAACCTTCAGGACCACATCACGGACAGACCAGTCATTGAGCATCTTTGTCAAACATCAAAGAAAGGGATAAGATTGTAAGCCTAAAATTACCCTCTCCCCCAATCCGGACCAGATCAGGGTCAGTACACTGTATGTCAATGCCCAAAGCTCAGGATTGATATCTGACACCTTACACTCATGCTCAAAGGAAGCTTAGTAAGAGCGTAGAAACTGTATAAACCCTCTCGAAAGGGTCACAATCTATCCCAAAAGGCAGATTTAAGTATTTGTTGTACGGCTGTGCGCTATCAAAGGATTTCTATATAATCATAATTCTTTAGGGACTAAACTGTTACAAGTTTGCAAATAATAAGACGGAAATACAAATAATGAGGTAGAGTTACAAAGGATGACACTGAGCATTCTTTAAGAGGTCAGCAAATCTCGAAGCAAATTACCAAATTACCACCAATCAGCCTTCAATGAAAGAGACACTTAGCAATCAAGCTTTACAAATTACAACACAAAGGTAATAATGATTATCATCACCTAAACATACAAACAAACATATTGAAAATTAATCAGATTTAAATTCTAAGTAAACAAGCTCAGACTTTAGCCTTTAGGCCTTTAAGATTGAGAAAACAAGTATGATTAGATAAAAAGGATCCACGATACAAAAAAAGTATAAAAAGATACCTAAAGACGTTTTCTTTGTTGTTGAACTTTCCTGTAATGAATACTTTCAGTTACACATAGATGACCTTCCTAACTCAATTATAGAACAATGAATGTATCACATTTTGGAGTAAACACGGAACGTCTTAATTATCTTTCATCTGAAACCTATTCTGGCAAATGAAGGCCAGATCTGGGTTCTGCACGGAATGATATCATCCATCACCCTAAGATAAAACATGACCACACCAATGTTCTCTGTCCTCACATGGGCGTACAGAGTGCAGGCAGCTCACCGACAAAATAAATCAGAT
Source organism: Mesocentrotus franciscanus (assembly GCA_037976565.1). Lineage (NCBI taxonomy): Eukaryota > Metazoa > Echinodermata > Echinoidea > Camarodonta > Strongylocentrotidae > Mesocentrotus > Mesocentrotus franciscanus. The sequence continues at coordinate 49,354,407 of CP137666.1, forward strand.
GTGCGTGATGTTGGACAATAGAACATTAACCACAATGTGCTTCGTCGTTGATATTACCCATGATTCACTCACACAGACTCTGAATCAGACATGTTGCAGACATGGATTTTGGATGGATCACAAAATGTGAGATTATAAATGAATATAGACAGTTGTAGGATGATCTGTAATTCCATTACTTAAAGGTAATGCAAAGTTTTGGGAAATTTTGAAATTGGATGGATAGTAATTCTTTGAATTGTCGATATATTTGGATGCCCCTGTGGATGAATAAGATGTATAAGCACTACAAAAATTAGCCCCTAAAACACTTCTGCTTTCGAGCAAATTGAATAATCAAAATTTACCGGTGCTCCCGGTAAATTTCAAATATTTCAAATAGCGCCTAAGGCCATTCCATGGTAGCTGCGACCATGAAAATCTCAGAATATGCAGTTTCGATATATAATTTCCACATGGGAATAGCAAATCTGTCGATTGTAGTCAAGAAACATTGTTTTAAAGCTAAAGTAATATCAGTCTTGAGAGGGCGCTATACAACATAAAGAGTATATTATTTATAATTTCATCACTTTAGACTCGATTTCAACCGCGATAATGATCATTGAATATTGTAAAATCGCATATGCTTCCAAATATGTTCATTTGAACCAAATTCATGACCCTATACCAAAACTTTGTACCCTAATACCTTTAAGACAGGCTCCTAAAGTATTAATGCTATGGTAATTCTGAAACTTTATCTAATCAGTAGAAAAAAATAACATAAATTCTTGAACAACATCCTTCTATTGAATGAGATCACTTGGATGTGTGATTCTCTCAAAATGCATGGTGTCTACTTTGGAAATGGGAAATTAGATGAGAGGGTATATATTTAAAGCAAGTTTCAATTTGCCCTTTCAAATTATGCATCTAAAATGGATGTAGAAAACAAATGATAGCCAGAATATACAAAATTCACAATGAATCTAATTTATTTTACTTTAATTTTTAATTTTACAATCGATCAGTCAATGCATAAATAAATTAACCTTAAAATATTTCCAACAATTGAAATAACCATTAAAAAAATTATCATGCACTAATTTGGTTTTAAATAAAAGTAGGCCCTGTATAATCGGTAACAATTGTTTTTCCAATGACATATAAAAAGTGAGAAACCATTACAATATGTTACTCTCTGTTCATCATTAAGGTTAAGGATATCTCTTCCAAGTCCTTCTTCCTAAGGTTTTACTTTTAATCAATATGCATTTATTCATATGCAACCCCTTTTCAATACACAGTATTGCCCTAATGGCTCTCAATTTAGACTGAATGTATTGAAACACAGTAATACAGTGACGTCTTCCACAACCCTTTCTTTAATAAACATAGATACACATGTATTCCCCAGCTTGACATGATGATGTACATTTGTTAATTGACTGGTCTTGTCTGATGGCTCTACCAGCCCAGTCAGGTCCATTAAGGCCCGGATAAAGTGATGTCGGGACATGAGAGGGGTGTGACGCAGGAATCAAGCGATGTTGAGAATGATAGTGACATGTAGGAGCGGTGCGAGTACATAGATGACATAGTCAGGATTCCAGCCATTGTAGAGCGTCACTACCTTCCTTCGTCACCAGAGACATGGATGGCTACACTGCTTCATGTAACTCAAACTTATCCCATTTCAATGAGAAATGGGTCATCTTTCCTTCCTTTAGTTTTCATTTTCTTGGTAAAAATTCAAAGAAAGTAGGTCAAGACAATTTTTTTTCAATACTTGAATTTCTTTCATTGTTCTCCTATAAAAATGTTTTTTAATCTGATTCATGCTCTGATGGGATTAATGTAAGCCAAATTCTTTTACAATTCCAATTTAGTTTAATTCAGAAACCAATGAACTTTGATGATTGATGACACATTGCCGTCTGCACATAACTAAATTGTAAGCTCTAGTATTAATCATTATCATTGGATTCGGGGTATGAAACATATTTGAATACCTTCTTTTTTAATTAAAAAGAAATGCATCCATTATCTAAATTACAACATAACGAAGATCATGAAGAAAGAAAAAACCTGCTCAGGTCTGAAATTCCATCACATGGTGGATGAAGTTCTACCTACTTCCTAAGGAGGGATAAAGATTTCAATTTCAATGGACTAGTAAGATGCGACCAGGGGGCATACTTGTCTACCATCTTGGGATAAGCTGGCACTAGAGAAGTCTTGAGTTGGTTGGTAGGTTGGTAGACAGGGCAGGGCACAGTGCCAAAATCATCATGGGTAAGATATCTGCATCCCAGACCAGAAACCATTATGGGGTCAACATGGGGGCATGTTATGACTGCACTGATTAGGATGGTACAGTAGCAAGCTGGGGACTGGTATCCATCCATCCCACCATCATCTTCTTGCTGGTTGGGTGGGGGCTGAAGTATAGGGTGCATATGGGTGCCAGGACACACCCTTTGAGATATCTGATGCTTTTAAATAAGTTTCAAAGCTTCTTCATCAGATTAATGTAAAAGCAGTAACAGTCATGGATGGATCAACTAATTGCAAAAGTACTAATGACAATTTGACCTAAATACAAAAGAAATGCAAATTCAATATACAGGGGTAAGAATGTACAAAAACATGTAAATGTCTACCAGTATATTTAGTAGGACTAATCAGGACC